>CM050413.1:39173705-39522287 GCA_027564155.1 Gymnocypris eckloni scoliostomus | reverse complement strand
CCTGTCGGTCCCCTTGAAAAAAAGAGGATGATGTGTTCCACAGGTGCCCTTTTATGCTCGCAGATGCTCGTTAGCTTGCGTCATAGGCGTCCACCTGCCAATGTCAAGTGCATTGGGTTTTTAATCATGCTTCAGGTAACCGGTCACGCTGGGCGTTCCCATAGCGCCCCTAGAGGACGTAGCGTCTCGTTCCCATTCTCAGGGAACTATGGTTACATATGTAACCTGAGACGTTTCTATTGTTTGTCTGTGTTTTAACTGTTGTTTCTATTGTTTGTCTGTGTTTTAACTGTTGTTTCTATTGTTTGTCTGTGTTTTAACTGTTGTTTCTATTGTTTTTCTGTGTTTTAACTGTTGTTTCTATTGTTTGTCTGTGTTTTAACTGTTGTTTCTATTGTTTGCCTGTGTTTTAACTGTTGTTTCTATTGTTTTTCTGTGTTTTAACTGTTGTTTCTATTGTTTGTCTGTGTTTTAACTGTTGTTTCTATTGTTTGTCTGTGCTTGACCCTTTGTCTATTACGATTGTGGATTATCTCTTAATAAAGCTGTGTTTGGATCTTCGACACAAGGTCTAGAGCAGTGATTCGTTATGATTAGCAGAATCAGTTGTGTTTAATTAAAGATGAAGCTAAACTCTGCAGAGCTGCAGCTCCTGGTTAAATGAAATAAACTGAAGAAATCCAGCATACGTCACCAAAGAGAAGTCTGTCGCTTCACTGGATGTGTGAATGGATCAATTGTTCAGTTCTGTAAAACATTTACAACATTTAAAGAAAAGAGGTGTTTGAGTCACTATGTTTTTGACTTTCTTCACAGATTTACCCAGATCTACACTGACTGTGACACCAGACAGTCCTGTATTCACTGGAGAGACAGTCAATCTGACATGTGTGATTGAGTCTTACAGTAACTGGAGATGGAGAATTGACCAAACACATGACTGGAGATATGAGTGGTATAAAGACAGAGTAATGTTACAGACGTCTGATCGTTACACTGTAAACAGAGACACTCTCACTATCAGAGGAGTGAATGAGTCTGATCAGGGTCAGTACTGGTGTAGAGGACAGATAAGATCAGTCTCATCAAATGTTAGTTCTGCTGTTTCTCTCTCTGTGAAAGGTGAGTTTAATATAATTGTACTTCTGTACTACATGTATGATCACACATCCAATCAAAAGACATTCTCGTTTTCAGATGTTACATTCACGCTACTCATAAATATAATAATTTACTCTTCATTTGAGGGTTTAATTGTTTAATTCTCGTTTAACTTGTTAAGTAGCTGTTCACACAGGACCTGTTCTTGTGTTCACAACAGATACAACAATGAAACTGGTTACAGGAATCTCAAAATGTGTTTTAAATCTGAACTATGACGTGTCCTCTTAAAAACACAACAGTCATGGCCATATAAATATAAATCTGTAGTATAGCTTGTATAATGCTGATAAAAGCTAGAGACACACACAACAGCTAAAGCTTTCAGTCTGATCTGATGTATGTGAACAGACCTGAACATTATAATATTTCTGTGTGAACTTATAATACACTCTTAAAAATAAAGCTTCTTATTAGCTTTGATGGTTTCACGAAGAACCTTTAACATGCATGGTATCTTTCCATTAAACAAACGTGTCTTTAGATTATTAAAATGTTCTTCAAACTATGTAAAATGTTTATTTTAAGAACTGTTCACTTAAGTCACTTATTAATGGCGACTGGAGATGTCAAAGTTAAAAAAGGACCTAAAAACACCATAATTATTTTAATAAACCAATGACCCATGTGTTATATTCCGCTCTTACCTTTATACAATAGTTTTGTGAGAAACAGCCCAAAGTGTCTGAAGTATTTTAGTCCACATCATCATAGCAGTCAGACAATATTAACCAGCATGTATTACTAGTGAATAAAAAGAAACATATCTGCCATTTTCTTCTCATGTTTTCAGAGGATGATGTTTCCGTGATAAGACACAAATCACGTGCAGGGTGTTTTGAACAATCGACAAAGGTGTTATTTGCTGCTTAATAATAATATAATAATAATTTGCTCATAATTCAAACTCATTTTGCAAGCACAGGTCACATATATACTGAGTAATACAGAGAAAAATACAGCTGAAGAAAGTGTAATGTTTCTCAATGTGTATTTATCTTTATGAAAGTGAAAGTGTGAACACACACCCGGAGCAGTCGGGGGTTCGGTGTCTTGCTCAAGCGCATCTCAGTCGTGGTATTGAGGGTGGAAGAGAGCGCTGGACATTCACCCCCCCACCTACAATTCCTGCCGGCCTGAGACTCGAACCCATGACCTTTGTGTTACGAGTCCGACTCTCTAACCATTAGGCCATGACTGAAAGTTAAACTAAAATATTATACAAATATTCACATAATCAACAACAACAACAAAAAGCTGAGAAACAGGTTAACAAGTTATTAACTTTACTACACCTAAAGTTTTCTGAAGAATTGTCATGAAACCATTTAGTTGACAAGAGCAAAAAGAGAGACTATCACTCTCATCTCCACATCAGTGTTACACAAATACAGAAACTCAGATCAGATCATGTTTCTGACTAGTTCACTGAAAGAGATCTGTCTTCTTTCTTCACAGATTCACCCAGATCTACACTGACTGTGACACCAGACAGTCCTGTATTCACTGGAGAGACAGTCAATCTGAAGTGTGTGATTGAGTCTTACAGTAACTGGAGATATGAGTGGTATAAAGACAGTGTAATGTTACAGACGTCTGTAAACAGAGACACTCTCACTATCAGAGGAGTGAATGAGTCTGATCAGGGTCAGTACTGGTGTAGAGGACAGAGAGATGAAAGACCAAAATCATCACAGGAGAGTAACCGGATAAATCTGTCTGTTAATGGTGAGTAAATACTGTGATAAACACTTGCCTGTTGTTTAAAATAAGCAGATAATATACTCAGAAAACTTGTGGTTCCCAGATAAACTTGTTGAAAGTCTTCAGGAGATCTGTAACGCTGCTCGGTTGATATTTTTCACGTGACGTCACTCGCTGATAGTCGTCCTGCTGGAGGACAAAACCAAGCTTTGATCCACTGACCGACTGTTATTTTCACACAGAGTGCATCAAGTAGTAATGTAGTAAAATGCAGATATTAAAAGGCGAAGTTCAGTAAACACCTTATTGATGATGATGTATAATTTGTAATGTTTCCCATAGAAAGCCATTATAATGAAAACACTGAACCATTAAGTGGATTGTGTTCATATTTCATCCTCATCTGCTTGCCTGTGTAAACTATGCAGCATTAATATGGTGATTACTGAATTTAATATTTTAATATTACAGTTTTAAATATATTAAGGCACTTTAAGTGTTTTTACTTTTTGTTGCACTGTTTATGATTGAAATATTGCCTCGGGTGCTTAATATGGATTGCAAACGGTCAAAACTTGCATTTTGTTCACATACCTTGTTTTATTCTTTTGAGAAGTGATAAAATATTTGCGGCTGGGAAACAGATGGAAAATTGACCGGTTTGTGATGCAGTTTTATGGATGTTTTGCCCTCCAAGTCTTCAAGCCAGTCATGTGACTGAAAGCTATGAATAAGTGCTTGTTTCTCTGTTTTTCAGTGTCACGTTCAGATCAGATTTCTGTCTTCAGCATCCTCAGTTTTCTTCTGGCAGCTTGTCCGTATCTGCTGTCGACAGTCGTGCTGCTGTTCAAATACTACAGAGCGAGAGGTACAACATCTGTCTGATCCGTGTCTCCTCTGAGTGTCTTTTCTCAAACATTCACATTCACTGACAGACAGACCTTTACTCTCTGTCTTTATCTGTTATAATCAATATTTACAACAGATGGAAACAGAAAAAAACAGAAAAGGTCATATTTTGAAAGTAAAAGTTTTGTGCGCTTGTGCGTGCGTGCACGTGTGTGTGTGTGTGTTTTGTCTCACAGTTACATCTACTGAAAACTATTGTGAAAGTAAATGCTTTCTTTATGTGTGTGTGTGTGCGTGCGTGCGTGCGTGCGTGCGTGCGTGTGTGTGTTTGTCTCACAGTTACATCTACTGAAGACCGAAGCCAGTTTGCTGTAACAGAGGAACAAACTTCAACCTGATTTCATCCATTCTTCTTGTAGAGTCCCCGGATGCTGGAGTCTGAGGCTGAAGGCTGGAAACTCAAGATAACAGACACACGATCACACTCTCACACATACGGATGATTTAGTGTTTAATTCACCTGTGCTGTATATTAGACTGTAGAAGAAACCAAACCAACACATGGAGAACAGCAAACTCCACACAGAAAGAGTTTGTAATGTGTCAGTCATAATTCACTGTAAACTATTAAAAGTTGCTCTTTAAAGATATTCAGGAAACAAACAAACCTGTTAAATATAAATAAATACATTTTACAGCAGTGTATACGTTCTTCTACGGGTCTACTAATGAATACATGTTCAAACTGATGGCATTTCAGCCCAGAGATGATTTTATTCAGTTTTAACCCGGGGACTGTTTCATTAAACTATAGTTTATCTAATAATCCGGGCTTATTTCAGTTATTCTGACTTATTGTCACTTGATTTGGTTTCTGCTGATTAACTTACCTGGTCTGGAGCCGGTTAACTGTCCGGCTAAACTGAGCTCCTCTAACACGGACCGATAGAAACACATCGATATCACCACTGACTCGCTCACATACAATTAGACTTTATTACCTATAATCTATCCATGCAGCATTTCTCTCGGGTTTATGACAGCTGCACCTTTCATGATTATTAGTTGAACATTAAAACATTACAATCTGAAATAGTTTAAAGCATTAAAACAACTAAATCAAAATTTAAGACCACTGAAATGAAAATTTAAATAAATAATAGAAATAGGACTACATTTGAACTGATACGAGGAACACACGTTTAACTCATTAGATGTACAGTTACTGCTATCATAGTGTAACGAGGGACACGAAGTGCTCTTATTCACTGATCTGGACTACGCCAGTACCTTGTTATTTGGGCGGGAGATCCCAGGACATGTAGAGGGTTTTCCCCACACGGCTATTCAAATAAATGAATATCATTAAGGCAAAATTACTATAAACACAGTTTCAAGTTAATTAACCAAGTCATCAAGTAGTTTAACTTCAAAACGGTCTCAATTTACAGAAACGCAAATAACTGCGGAGGATAATATATCACTCTCAAAGAAAATGTAATAATAAATGAATAATAAAAAATAGATTAATACAATAAACCCCAAAAAACAAACTTCATAACAATTTTCATAACACCTCAAAGCATGAAATAGCAAACCGCAGCACACATGTGAGAGATATAAATTGAATATATATATAGTTATATAATAATGAACCATAGTCAATACTCAACTAAATAAACAACTCACAAAAACAGAAAATATATGGTTTCAATGAAGAGAAAACAGTGATCAATTGAGCTCGACCAAAACAACATTAAACAACACAACTATTTGTTAACCCGGGTTATACACCCCCACATTTTCAATCAGGACAACTCATTTAATTACACAAATATAACAAAATAAAACATTACAATTTAAATCAGAAACCACTGTTCATAAATGTATTACGATCAACTGTATTAAAATGATATGTACCCTAGCCTCACAATAAAACATTAAATACATAACTTTATCTGATCACACACCATTCAAGGACTACAATCATCACCGAATACTTCCTAAAGAAGACTCTTAACACTTTTGTATAACATGGTGTCAGTTTAGTGTGTACAAAAGGTGTACTATTAGTGATTTTACACAATAAAACGTTCTACCGTAGATCATCAACGCTCACGTGCAGTATGCCGTGCCACTCATCCAGCCCAAGATACCCAGCATGACAACTTAAGACCTCTACAATCGACTAAGACCAATCACAATCAAACAATGACTTCTCTACAAAAGAAAGTCTTCTCTACAAGACTCAGTGAGATTGAGTAAACTTGAATTGAAACCGCTTTAGTCCCAATTGATCGGTTATTTCAAGTCAGGTTTTGGACTTTAATCCCTGTTTTTCTCAGCGTTTTAATGAAACAGTCCCCTGCTTGTAAATAAAAGCTTGATTCCAGGGTCCTCGTGTATAAAACTCTCCGTAGATTTCATCCTAAAAGTGTACGTACACACAAAAGCTAGATCTTATTTACGCCAAGTTTGTTTTTTATAAATCCAGATATGTGCTTGGAAAGCAGCGTACGCATGTTTCTATGCCCATTTTGTGTGTACACAATGTTTATACATGAGGCCCCGGGCCCGGTGTTACGAGATCTTCGGTTTCAGTGGGCGGAGCATACATGAATATGAATAATTTCCCGGACATGCGCATAGAACGGAGAATTTCAGTTTACGCTCCTTGTATCTCAGCAGATTTAATGGAATAAAAAAAAAAGGTTATATTTACAGCATAATTTCATCATTTTGTGACATGTTTTTATTATTTTGCATGTTTTGTGGCGTCGTCCCTGACTGAACGATTGCAGGCATTCTTTGTGTAATGTTAGTATAAACCTCAGCTAGTTGTGTACATTGATTTCAGTTTGTTGTGCTGTAGCTTAGCTTGCAATGCTTTAAAACTGTCTGCTATTGTCATCTTTTGAGAGAAACAGCTGAAATAAACTTGTATCTGTGGACTAATCATGTGTTATCTATCCTGGTGTGATTGTTCAAACTGTTTCTTATATTTACTAAATGAACAGAATCTAAGACCACACAATGGATGAAAGTGTTCCTTTAATACAAAAGAAAAACTCTGGATTAAACAAACATTTAATTTAATGCATTATATGTATGTCAAAATATGTGTATGTGTGCACTATGTCTGTATTATTATTATTTGTGTATTATTTTTTGACATATTCTTTGTGTGTAAACACACTTGATAATGAAGCTCCGTCTGATTCTGATTTCTGTTCTAAGATCTTTCTCTGTGATGTCAGAGTTTGATTTTTCCTCTTCAGTGTCATATGATCTTTCAGAATTCATTCTAATATTCTGCTTTGCTGCTTAATAAACATTTCTGATTATTATCTCAGTTGATAATTGTGCTTAATGAAGTGTGGACATCATTAGTCATATACAGTGACCGTATTCCTTGATGAATTGAACGTTCAGAAAAAAACATTTGAAATATAAATATTTTGTAACATTATAAATATACTTATTGTCATTTTTGTATTAATTTACTGCATCCCTGTCAAACAAAAGCATATCTTAAAAAAAAATCGTAAGTCAAATGCCAGAATCAAGTTTAGAAATATGTTGTTGTTGTTTTATCTCTCTTACATGATCTTAGAATAGTTTTATTACGTGCCATATTTTTATACAATAAATTCAACAAGTATATGTACATCACTCTTTTCTCCTGTAGTCTTGAACAAGAATTCAATAGTGATTCATACTCAAAAATCTGGAAAACTTATATTAATCACATCCTCCATGACCACATGTTCCTGTATTTTCATTATGGATCATTATTGAATTCATTTTTTAAAACAAAATATCACTGTCTCACATAATATCAAACATCCACACCAAAACACATTATAACAACATCTAGTTATCAAAAGCTAGTCAAGGCCACAATCCAATCTATATTCCACTTTATTTATTATTTTAATAAAACGTGCCTCTATTTAAAGCCTTATGAAGAATATATGAAGTTTAGACACGTAGTTTTTAAACTAAGTTCGGGAGGAGCACGTCAGATACTCAGGCTAATTAGCACAGGTGGTACACAATCTAGGTAATCAGCCTTGGACATAAATACAGCTGTCTTACCTCCATCTAGTCGACGGTTAAGCAGCATTCGGTGGCACCATTTACCATTACATCACAGACTCAACACTTCCGTCCAAACAACGAGACCCATGTTGGGGTTTTCATATCCTCCGGTCAATCTGCCTGCCCCAGGATCATCTATTTTTATTTTATTTTTCACCAGACACGGCCGCCGAGCTCCAGGCTTCGTCACGACCGCTGCTCTCTGCGCTCTCCTCCGCCGGCTTCCAACGAGCCTGGGCCACGCCCCAGGTTTCACCGCAGCAAAGCTTCACTCGCTTCCCGCTTCGGCTCCTCATTCTTCACCGCGGCTCTCCCAGCTGCAGCGCAAGTATACAGCCGGGCCTCTAGCTTCTAGTTTCAGATGTTAACGCGAGGCGGCCTCCGTTAACACGCAACCACCATTGTTGCCAATAATTCTCAGGGGGAATCTCCAAAGGCAGGTATTTGTTGATAAAATCGTTAAAAGACCTCGCGAAGACATTGGATGTTAACGTTTGTTTGTTTGTTTTATTTATATACGTTAGCACATTTATACACAACTTAGAGTTGACCAAAGTGCTTTACAAAACAAAGTAAACAACAATCCAACAGAGCAAAATTTATAAAATAATAGAATCCCAGTAGATAGATACAAAAACCCTTCATTGATTTGCCGCAAATCGATCAAGAAGATGAGATTTAAGCATAACTTTAAAAATCGATAGAGAAGTCGACGTTCGGATAGCAACCGGAAGATTGTTCCAGAGTGTAGGACCCACAATTACAACGTCACCATGTAACCATGACACCATGCCCAGAATATACACCGGATGTACTTAAACCTCCGTATTTTTACCAGTATTTAATTGGCATAGCATTCCTTAGACATTTTAAGCTGGATGAGATAAATGCGTTTTGCGAATACACTCTTGATCACCGCGGACCAACAGTAAAATGAACGTGCACGAGGTATTCTCATTCAACCTGTGCTATATTAACCCTTTCGCACGTGAGTTTAAAATATTCTAGCTGAGCCCCCAGCGTGAGTTTTTTTAGGCGACTGTTATTTTAGAACGTATCGCCTTATTGTTTCCATGGCGACGCGTCATGCTCGTCATGTGACACAACGCACGCAGCCACATAGCTCTGTATGACATGTGGATCACTTTTTTTATTTCATTTATCTTTTTATTTAAAATATTCACAAACATGCTCACTATATTATGAAATATCTGATATTCCGATTCTGAAATATGTGCAAGTAAATGTATTTGGTAGTTTATAATGACCGTATTAGTTGATCTATACCGGCTGATGGGCGCCGCCATGTTAGTTTGCGCTGAATCCTAGCTGTGGGATAAACAACAAGTAAATGAATCCTCTCCTCTCGAAACACGTTAAAGTAAGTCTCGGCTAAACTGGAAGAAGAGTTTCATACACAATCTGTATATGATATCAATAACACATGTTGTCAGATTATATTTGTAATGATCATTATTGACGTTCCCATAGAAATCAGCATGCATTTTACTAACTATAAATGTATGGTTTTGCTTGTACTTCTGCATGTTTAAATGTCTGAAGCCTAAGATAAGCGTTATATGGTTGAAAACGCTGAATGGTTGTGATAATGGCGCTCAGCGCGTCCGATCTGGCTCAGCGCCAAAAAAGCAGATTTGAATTTGGCAGTTGATGAAGTGACGCACTGATTATTCTAATCACACCAGTGTGATCGTACGCTTCTGGGACCAGCTAAGACTGATCACACCGGTGTGATCGTAGGAGTCAAAGGGTTAATGTTTTGTCTTTGACCTAAATCATAGAGACACGGACCTTGATTTGCATATGCATTTCAGAGGGCTAAATAGAGCCCTTCACAACAGATTTAGTTCCCAAACAACTGTCAGGTTTGACCTAAACATGAATTTCTGCTACATAATTAATCCAAATTTCGACAGTAATAAATTGTGTTGCAGCATCAGTTGCGCTTGTATCCCCAAGATCTCCCGGTTCTCTCTTGTGCATTTAATTTCACCGTAAACATCACTCTAAACAGATCATTTGAATCCATGAATCGTCGACTAGAGAACAGCTGCTATCGGATCATTCCAACTTGTGAAGGAAGCGTCGGAGCAAATAGCAAACTAATTTTACAGGTTCATTCTGTTTACGAATCAGACACTGCTCCTACGTCCCAGAGCACATTATATACATTATAAGGAGTAATGGTATGTTTCATGATACGTAGCGAGGAAAAAGTGCAATCTTTGGAATGCAGTAAAGTTACTAAATAAACGACTCCAGAACTACAGGCATTAGAAAATGTACGGTAGCGAAGTAAGCTACTTCGTTACCGACCATCAGCGGCCCTGCTAAATGTCACAACCATTTTTCCGTGGCCTATACAGCTACAGCCGCAGGCGCAAGCTCGAAGCTGCCTCCGCTTGCAACACAGCCCCACACATCTCAGTCTTTTTCCTTCCGCTATGAATAACTCTCTTTTTCCTTTACAGTGACCTCCAGCTCCCGTAGCAGACACTAGCGTGAGGCTACCTCCATTAGCAGAGCAGGCTACGATAGCTCTTCAGGACCTCCTTCCTGTGGCCTACAGCTACGGCAGTCAAAGCAAGCGCGATGAAGCATGCAAAGCATGCCGGCATTTTTACCATGACACCATAGACAGTGGGTGATCTATTAAGCCGCATCTACGCACGGATCTCTGTTGAAATGGAAGTTACGTGGTTTATCACGTCCGTATTTAAGACGTAACTGCCCGTGTTTACATTAATTTTGCGTCATAAACATTTTGAGACGCAAGAACATGAAGCCCCTTACACGGAATCGTGCACAGCTGCATGCACAAGCAGTCTACACAATCAAGCGCCCATCAGCGTTTAAAATAAGAGCAGCCTTCCGTAGTGAGGTTTACATCTTACATTTATAGGTTCACCGCATTCTGGCGAGACCGCACACTTCAAGTGTACATCAAACAAACGCTGTCTCTCTCAGCGCTCCGCGCAATGAAGCCAGAATCTCCTTGTAACTTGCTCCAACCTTTCCAAACCTTATGAAAGATTATTTTACAGAAAGTTCAAGTGGCGCATGCTCGTGAGGGATGGGAAGCAAGCAGCATATGGGTGTTTCTAAAGCAACTCAGCGTCATCGCTCATCGGGTTGAAATCTAAGCCCAGAATTGATTCTGAAATTCTCAGAATCGTTTGAGAGAGACTTGGTCATTTCTCCGTGACAGAAGCGCTGCAACAATCGTAATCATTGAATATGGACATCAAAGTTGCTATTTGCCAAATTCTCCATCGAGTTCAGTATTCATCCTGAAATAACCTGTTCAGCTTTCCCCTATAGGCGGCGCAAATTAAACGAGGGTTCGAGACCAAGGCCACGCCCCCGATTTCGCAGATGTAAGGCCCGCACAGGGTCCGGCGGCAGCTCAGCTGTCCGGCACGAAAAAGCGTTAGCAAAACCATCTCCTTTTGATCAAACAAATCAAATCAAGAAAGGTAATTTGTTTATATTTTCAACCTCTCTTCACCTATCCAACCTTACCAAGCCGTCTGCGAGTACCTCCACCTCAGGATTTCCCAGGCCAAATCCCCCCTCGAACCCTTATTCTTAGACCACGCTGGAAAACCAGTCAGTCGTACCTGGTTTCAAAAACAGCTCAAGTCCGTCCTGCTATCAGCGGGTATCTCGGCAGCAAATTTTTCCAGCCACTCCTTTCGCATCGGGGCAGCGACGTCAGCGGCCCAAAAAGGCCTCACTAAACACCAAATCCAAACCTTAGGTAGATGGTCTTCAGAAGCTTTTCAAAGCTACATCCGAACGGACCAGTTCCACATCAAATCAGCCCACCAAACTCTCGTTTCATAAACCCGGTGCGAGCTTTCCTGGCTTTTACTTACCTGTCCAAATCACACGCTTGGCGAGGCTCCCCCTCCTGATACCGCGGACCACCACTTCTGTCCGGAGCCTCCCAGCCAAAAAACTTGCCTTTTCAACCTTGTGGCCGGAGAGTCTCACCCATCCAGACTGCGAGCTTCCATCTCCAGTCTGGTGAAGGCGAGTGCCTCCCGGCTACCCAGCTTTACCTTTCCGTCTTTACCTGTCCGACAGTGAGTCTTAATCTCCCATCGGACGCCGGTGCGAGCACCCCGGCCAGGCGACCTTACCTCTTCCGCCCCACGGCCGGCGAGGCTTACCCATCCAGACCGCGAGTATTTTCCTCCGGTCGGATGTTGGCGAGAGCCTCCTGGCCACACAGCTTGTTTTCTGTCTTTACCTGTCCAACACAGCGAGTCTTGATCTCCCGTTGGGCGCCGGGCGCAGCTCCCGGCCAGACAACCTTACCTTTCAAACCTGTTGCTTAACGAGGCTTACCCGTCCGACACGGTGATTCCGAAACCAGTCGGACGTCGGCGAGAGCCTCCGGGACAGACAACTTTCCTTTTCCATCCTGCGGCCGGCAAGGCCTACCCAACCACGCTGCCGGTTGACTGCGAGGCCTTCCGACCCTCTAAACTTTGCCTTTCTGTCTAAACCCGTCCGACTCGGTGAGCCCCGATCTCGACGGACGCCGAGAGCACTCCGGCCAGACAATCTTACTATTTCAAGTCCTAAGCTCGGCGAGGCTTACCCGTCCAACACAGCGGGTATTGTGCCCCGTTGGGCGTCCGGCGAGCCTCCCAGCCAGACAATCTTACTATTTCAAGTCCTAAGCTCGGCGAGGCTTACCCGTCCAACACAGCGGGTATTGTGCCCCCGTTGGACGTCGGCGAGAGCCTCCCAGCCAGACAAACTTACCTTTCAAGTCTCACGCTCGGCGAGGCTTACCCGTCCAACACAGTGGGTATTGTGCCCCCGTTGGACGTCAGCGAGAGCCTCCCAGCCAGACAAACTCATCCTTTCCGTCTGCTCGCACCACGATATCGAACCCCGTCGAATGCTACGTGCCCGGCCGTTCAGGCAATCTTAGCTTTCAGTCCACTACCGGCGAGGTTCAACCGTCCGACACACGAGTATTGATCTCACGTCGGACGCCGCAAGAGCCTCCCGGCTGGACAACCTCACCTTTTCCTCCTACGTCAGCGAAGCTAACCCATCAAACAGGCGGGCACGCCCGCCAGTGGGATGTCGGCTAAGCATCCCGACCAAAACTTTACCTTTCCGTCTTCACCTGTCCGACACAGTGAGTCTTGATCTCCCGTCGGTCGCCGGCGAGAGCACTCCCGGCCAGACAACCTTGCCTTTTCTAGTCCCACGCTGGCGACGCTTACCCGTCCAACACAGCGGGTATTGTGCCCCTGCTACGCCGGCGAGAGCCTCACAACGAGACGACTTACCGCTTCCCACTTGGCAGACGAGAGACTAACCCATTAGACTCAGTGAGTATTGGCCTCCGAGAGTTCGGCGTCAGTCTCAGTCACCCATCTATTTTTTCCGTCCGACGGGCGGCGAGGCCTAACCGTCGCTGCGGTCCTCATCCGCCCGCCGAACACCATTGAACTGTCTCTGCTATCCTCAAACCTTTTCCCCCCGCCTGGCGAGGCTTACCCGTCCGATGTCCTAAGTCTTACAATCTCCCATCGGATGCTGCCAGAGCCCCCCCAGTTCCGGGTTTCTCTTCTCCCTACTCGCCGGCGAGACTATCCGTCTGGCAGCGTAGCCTTGGTCTCATGTCATGACGTTGACGCTGGTCTCCCGGTGAGCTCCTATGCTTGCCGTCCGCATGCGACGCTCATCCATTCGATGCCGTGAGTCTCGATCTCCGTCCGGATGTTGTGAGAGCCTCCTTGTTGGGCGTCCCAAACTCTTTTATCTGCCTAGCCGATAGGACCCATCCGTCCGTCGGAGGGTATTGTGCCCCATCGGAGGCTTCATGGGTCCTCTCGGCCAGATACTGCCCTCTGTCCTCTGATTAGCAGGGGCTGATGGCCAGTAGGGCCGGTACGCCAACTCCGTGAACTATCCCACTGCAGGCAACTCGGGTCCTCCTGGCCAGGGCTCCAACCACGCTGCTCCTCCATCGGCAGGCAGGGCTCACCCGTCCCAATGCGGTGAGCCATCGCTGGGCCTCGGTTGAGCCCTCCCGACCGTCGCCCCAAAACCACGAAATTCACTCCGCGGTCGGTGGGGCCCACTCATGCATGCTAAACCGCTCCCTCAGAGCACGTGAGACCCCCGGCCTGCCACACAAGCCACCTCGGAACTAGCTCCCGCCAGATGTCAAACGCGTATTTGGGGGTAAATCTTAGTCTGGCGGCTGTCCTACATTCTATTGCTTTTGGGGTTCACTGGGTTCGGGCCATTCTCGGCTAGGAGCCCTCCCCAGGACAGCACGCCTACAACGATTACATATACACGCCAAATACGCATTACGTTATCGTGCTAGTAGATGTAAGTGTGAAATCGTGAAATGAAGTTTAGACACGTAGTTTTTAAACTAAGTTCGGAGGAGCACGTCAGATACTCAGGCTAATTAGCACAGGTGGTACACAATCTAGGTAATCAGCCTTGGACATAAATACAGCTGTCTTACCTCCATCTAGTCGACGTTAAGCAGCATCCCTCCACCACCCTTCTCCACCAGTATCACTAGATTTCTAATCACATCGGGGGGTTCACTGGGTTCGGGCCATTCCCGGCTAGGAGCCCTCCCCCAGGACAGCACGCCTACAACGTATTACCATACACGCCAAATACGCATTACGTTATCGTGCTAGTAGATGTAAGTGTGAAATCGTGAAATATGTTTATGAAATTTTATGACTTATCATGTTGAATGAGAGTTTGTTGCGCATCCAAACAGATCATGCTTTTGTATAAATGATCATCATTGAGTATCATCCAGGTACAAGACAACACATGGTCAAAGAACAGATGACAGAGAATAACATGTTGCAGAGATTTCTTAGGCCACGGATATGGGGTTGAATGTTTTTTCATTCATTGCCAGAGGATGACTGTTTTAAAACATAAAAGGTAACAGAAGAGTATAACAATAAATGATTGAAATGGTTGTTGGTTCACGTGTCTATATCTACACTACTATTTGAGATCAGTGTAGGCATAATCATCCAGGTGTTTCAACATTAAACCTTTACTTGTGATCATCTAACATTTACATCTGTTTGTACAAATGATTAAATATCATGTATTGGAAATAATGACAATTTCATAAACTTTATTTCCCAGCAGTGTGTGTTTATAACCAAACAACATGGAGAATGTGACATGGATCATCACACCCTATACAAAAAATATGAACACAGATACATTCATAGGTTTATTTAATTTGTAGCATGCAGTAATTTATTCAGCAAATGATAACAATTAATAAGACACCGTTTTAAAGATGTGCGAGCAACAATGAACAGCACAATGAAATATACACAACTAGCACGAGGTTTTCTGTGCTTTATCCTAACATTAATGATGAACAGATGCAGTTTACACTGTGTCCTAACTAGACGCGACAGAATCAATCAAATATCACAGCCAATCAGAAGCGTGTGTGGGCGGGCTCTCTCTGGAAGCGCTCTGCACTCGCAACAAAATGGATACGTATATAATTAAAATAAATATGAAATTCAACAATCATGACAACTGTGCCTGGCTGTAGGTTCAAAGAGAGGCATCTTTGCCACTTCTGTCGGACCTGCAGTTCTGGGAGATAGTTACGGAGGAAACGTTTCCAGAATTGGTCTGATAGAATCTGACTGTGTCTCCATCTCCGTTTGCTCAGCAACTCTGATTCAGGTTATATTACTTGCGGCAAGAATGAGTCAGGCCGCCCCATGAGCAGCATGTTGGGAGTGACTGGGTCAGGATCCGCTACGTCTGAGGACGTATAGCAGAGTGGCTTCGAATTGAGAATACCTTCAATCTCAACAAGCACAGTATGTAGCACTTCCTCTGTCACAATTTGATCCCCTATAGTAGAACGTAGAGCTGATTTCAAGGATCTTATCTCTCTTTCCCAACAGCCTCCAAAGTGCGGAGCGCCTGGGGGGTAGAACTTAAAACGAATCTGATGACTGGCTAATTGCTCCTGGAGGAAATATGGAGCGCAGCAAAATCTTCTTGTAGTGCTCTCTCGCCACCTCTGAAGTTTGTACCTTGGTCAGAGATGATCTCAAATGGCTTGCCTCTGCGGGAGATGAATCTTCGGAGGGCCATTAAGAATGAATCTGAGTCCATCTGATAGAGCAGGTCCAGGTATACAGCTCTCGTTGTCAGACACTTAAATATGATACCCCATCGTTTCTCATGTCTGCGCCCAATCTTGATGAGGTAAGGGCCGAAGCAGTCCACTCCGGTGGAGTAGAAGGCTGGTTGAAATAAGTGCAGTCTTGAAGGAGGCAAGTCAGCCATCCTGGGAATACTGGGCAGGCCTCTCCACCGTTTACAGCCTAAGCAAGTTCTCTGGTGCTGCCGAATAGCTTCCCGGCCTCTCAATATCCAGTACTTATGACGTACTTCAGCAAAAACCCTCTCTGCTCCTGGATGGTGTAGAATTTCATCAAAGTCCTGGATGATGAGTCTGCTTAGGGGATGCTTAGGGTCGAGAACTATTGGGTGAATGATGGATTCGTCTAGCTGCTCTGTTCGTCTGAGACGACCACCAACTCTGATGAGGTTGGTAGTGATGTCATATTCGGGGGCAAGGCACAAGAGACGACTACTCATTAGTAGAGGTTTACCAGAATTAAGATGAGCCATCTCGGTTGGGAAACTTTGAATTTGTGCTTGATGAAGGAGGGCTAGTTCGGCTTCTCTATAATCCTCAGCTGTTAGCACTTCCGTAGGGGTAGCCACCCCGTGCAAGGCTCTAGATGTAGCTGCTAGTAGTTCCTTATAAGACCCAAATTGATTGCAATCAGGCAAGGCTGGGTTGTTGACAGTAACTGTAAGTCCATAAAATGTGACCTGTTTCAGCTCTGCATCTTCAGTTGGTAGTTGTAGGAGGGGAATCTGAGGCCACTGATCTGCGGGTAGGAGAAGGAATGATGGGCCTTGACTCCATCTGCTTGCCTTGGCTAACTCGGCCAAAATCTTGCCCCTTGTGATGTCATCAGCAGGATTAGACTTGGAATCAACATAGCGCCAATCCTTGGGGTCTGTTAACTCCTGTATCTCTGCTACTCTTGTTCCGACGAAGACTTTATATCGACACGAGTCAGCTTGAATCCATGCCAGCACAGTGGTGGAATCTGACCAGAGTGTAACTTGACGTATGGGAACACTGAGCTCTGACTTCAGTACTTTGGCTAGTTGTGCTCCTGTCAGAGCGGCGCACAACTCGAGATGAGGTATGGACTGTTGTTTCTTTGGAGAAACTCTGGAACGGGCAGTCACGAAAGCTATCTCTATGTCTCCTTGAGGACTGAGTGTTTGGATGTAGGCTACTGAGCCGTAGGCTCGCTCTGAAGCATCACAGAAAATGTGTAGGTTTCTGATACTCTGGGGGTTATCCAACTCTAAAGTGATGTAACTTCTGGGAATGGAGATGCGCTGAATGTCTGGTAACTCTTGCTCCCATGTTCGCCAGGCTTGGAGCAGTTCGTCGGGAAGTTGAGGGTCATCCCATTCCCTTTTCTTGTCCCACAGGCGCTGGACTAGGACTTTAGCTCTCGTAGTGTAAGGGACGATGTACCCCAGGGGATCATACTGACTGGCTAGTACCTTATAAATATGATGCATGTTAGGGGCAGAGCATTCAATGGGGCGATACTTGTATGACAGTGTGTCAGAGGTACAGTGCCAGAGTAGTCCAAGTGCAGACTCTTTTGCATCTGGTTGCTCTTGGGTCAGCCACAATACCAGGTTACTTGACTTGGCTTCTGATGGGATAGAGTCCAGTACAGTGGGCCGATCTAGATATAGTGTCTCTGTGGTCGTGTTCACCAAGAAACTCTCTGATTGTCCGACTTTAGGTGTCTCAGGCGTCTTCACAAAGGATTGATCGTTAACCTCATGGGGGATGTACAAGTGGCGACGATTACAACTCTTGCAGGGTGTCTTGAGGTTACACTTTGCGGCTTGATGGGCTCTTCCACAACGCCAACATCTCTTGTGTGATTGTATCCAATGCACTTTCTGATCTCGGTTAAGTCTCTGGAAACTGGCACACCCATTCAAGTAGTGGTCTTGAGCGTCACAATATGGGCAGAACATCATCTTCTCTCTGGGTTTAGGGTCGGGAGCTTTAGTTGGCATGTCACTGCTGTCTTTCTCTGTACCGAGGAAGATACTCGTGGCCTTCATTGGCTGTCTCGTGACTCTCTGGTGTCCCCTCTTGTGTATGGGCATTGGCTTACTCATTTGAGGATAGAACCTGGTACTGTCTTCTTGAACTTGCAACTCAAACTCTAACCACACTGAGAGATCCAGCAAGGTAGGGATGGGAACTCGTTGGGGATGGACAGACCGTCTAAAACTAGTCTGCAGATCATGTGGAAGCTTACACAACAGTCTTGATACATGGGAACCGCACTCTAACTCCATGTAGCCTTTATTCCCCAGTTGCTGAAGCATACTAACTAGAGAGCGAACTTTCAGTGCAAACATCCGGAAGGCTCTCACATCCCCTTGGCTGATGTTCGGACCATCCATAAGTTGGGCTATTCTCTGAAGAGCCAACTGGTGAGGCTGTCCGTATTGTTGAATAAGCACCACCATAGTATCAGAGAAGGGGTATAATGAGTTGCAATAGGAGTCTGCAATCAACAGGGCTTCCTCTAACTTCAGGTGATCGACGAGAATCTGGTACTTAAATCTCTCTGTAGCATTTTCTGGCAGAATGTTCTCCAAAGCGATGCGCAGACGGGAAAACTCTCTTGGATCTGGCTTCACAAAGTTCGGGATGGTGGGAGCTGGTCCCCTATATGTACTTTCTTGACTGGGAGGAACACGTAACTGGGTCGAGCTGTAGCCACTTCTATGATCGTCACCTCTGTCATAAGGTCTTTGGGAGAATAACTGATGCTGTGAGGGTCGGGCATGAGTTGGTGGTGATATCATCTCCAGCTGCTGAAGCCTTTGTTCTAAGTCATGCAGGCGATCTTGTCTGAATGACTCTGCTGCACTGTCAATCGGTCTCTGTGGTGGCTTGGATCTAGGTAGAGCGATGGGCCTGGCACTTGTAGTGGTAGGCGGAGTATTGACGCGGGGTTGAGGAACAGGGGAAGATGTACTCAGTGGATGATGATTGGACTGATCACTCACTACAAGTAGGCTCAACTGAGTTTCCAGGTCCTCATTCCTCTCCTTCAGTCTCCTTATCTGCTCATAGGAATGACGTCGCAGTTCCTCAGTCTCTTTCCGCAACTGCTGGAACTCTGCTAGAACTTCTGACGACAGCTCAGGAAAGGGTGTAGTATGTGTATGTGTAGCTGTTGTGCATACTCTATACTGGGACTCCACTCTATCAGCGGCTGCCTTGGCTGCATACCTTTTCCATACTCAGGGGAGGGGTTATGCTTGGTTGCAGTCGCTCCTTGCAATTCTGAATCATCACTCATCTCTGAGGACGTATCTACTCTCTGTCTTGACTGTAACCTCTGTTGATGATCAGTGAGCTCAAAATCTGACAAGTAACTAGGGAGCCGCACTACTCGTTTGGGTTTGACTGCGGGCTCAGGAAGGTCAGGTCTAGGATCTAGATCACTCTGATGCATTCTTCTTATGACAGCTCTTCAAATCCGGCTCGAAGGACCATTTGTAAGATAGGCTAGTGTGGGTGCTGGTGAAATTGAGCAGACATAAGTCATCCGGTTAGAGACGAAGTACACTTTAATGCTTTGACGCTTGTAGCGGGTTACAGTCTTTGAATTTGGTTGAGTGAATGATTGTAGTACAGGTAGTTTGGAGTGTAGCTTAGTATGAGTGGTTCTAAACAAACAGAAATAACAGTACCCAATTAGTAATGTAATATGAACTCACTGTTACTTATACATAATATATTTACTTAAACATAATAGCAATATAGCATAGTAGAAAATTAGCGATATAACAATCAATTCAGACATGTACAGACTAGTTTAGCACTTGTGAAAATGGCATCACGTTCTACAACACGTGAGCTCGGAAGAACCGAAATATTGCTTAAATACCACAAACAACCTAACTTATTCAGTAAATAATAATATACATATAATCAAAGTGACTCGAAGTTTACGATATTATACACCAATATCACCATTTAACTGTCTCTCATATTCACTTACTAGCGCCATATATAGATGATGCTATACACAACGTGTAAGCGCATACATACACGATTATAATTAGCAACTATCGATAACACAAACTTATGCCTTCAAAATACAGCACTTTAAAGATAATGAATAACATGACTATAATCACTCACTTGTATATGAACGCACTCAGCATAAAAACAACAACAGCTTGAACAACAACAAAGAATGTCCGTGTTCTGAATTGCTTTCTGTTAATACTGTTAAAGGGATCGTTAAAGGGAAATACAGAGTCATCAGCGCAATACCTCTTAAAGTCACAAGGGGTCACTAATGTCTCTCTATATAGCCGGCCTTTTCTACATTGTCTTACATTTACATTTACATTTAGTCATTTAGCAGACGCTTTTATCCAAAGCGACTTACAATTGGGGAGTACATAAAGCGATTAATCTTGAAGAGGCAAACATACAGAGAAAGTGCCAATAACACCAAGTCTCAGGCATTGTTCAAATAAGTACAAGCTAGCAAGGGAAGGAGAGAAAGATAAAGAGAAAGATGAAGATTTTGAAAAAGTGAAAGTGTTTTTTTTTTTTATATATAGTCAAGTAGAGTTGAAAGAGATGAGTTTTCAGTTGTTGCTTGAAAATTGACAGGGATCCAGTATTCCGGATGGGGGTGGGAAGATCATTCCACCGGCCAGGAACGGTGAAAGAGAAGAGGCCTGTGATTGTTCTATATGCCAGCATCAGTGTCTTGAACTGGATGCGAGCTGCAACTGGTAGCCAGTGCAAGGAGACAAAGAGAGGTGTAACATGGGCTCTCTTGGGCTCGTTGAAGACCAGTCGTGCCGCTGCATTCTGAATCATTTGTAAAGGTTTGATTGTGTTTGATGGAAGTCCAGCTAGAAGAGCATTGCAGTAGTCTAGTCTAGAAATGACAAGGGCCTGGACAAGAAGTTGTGCAGCATGCTCTGTCAGAAAGGGCCTGATCTTTCTGATGTTGTGTAGTGCAAACCTGCAAGATCGAGCAGTCTTTGCAATGTGCTCTTCTTGCAGACCTTAAAACTAGACAAATTATTTAAACTTATGAGACTGTGTTACATGACTTTTGAACAAGTTTTTTTAATGATAATTCACAAGGCTAAAAGTACCCCATACCAACTAACTGATACCATCTCTGTTATGAAATACACTTGTTGGTTCTCAGTGAGTTCACAGTTTTGACGAACATCTTTGCTTTAAATATTTTCTATCATTAATATTTATGTATGCTCCGCCCACTGAAACAGAAAAGTAACACCGGACTTGCCATCGGCAGCAGCCTGGCAGCTGATTTGGCCCGCTGCCCTCTGTTTATATATATATATATATGTATTCATATTTCATATGTATTCCTTCTCAATGTACCAAAGTGATAATTTCTGATTTTTTTAATATTAAATAATAAATAGATAAAAAATCATAAATCGGTTAGTCTTGACCAGAGCCGATCCTCCCTATACGCAAAATATGCAAGCTGTGTAGGGCCCCCGAAACACCACGGGGCCCCCTTGCTCTCAAATATGTTTTAATTTGAGGTCTTTTTGTTTTTTTTTGGCCAGCGACTATGAAAACATGAATTATAATTTATTGTAATGTGGCGCTGTCGCCTTTTTTACGTAAAAATCTGTCAAATCATGTAACGTGAATGTCGTGTAAAGGAATTTTCCTTATGGGCAGTAATCAAACAGTGAGACATACATTTCAGATGTATGCATTATGTTCTCTCACTCGTAGTTAGATAAGCATTCTGTGTGTGATGATGTACTATGATTGGGAAGTGATAGAGGTAAGGAAACGCAGATGGTCAGGGGGTCAAGGGGGCATTTGCCTGCCTTTTCTGTATAACCATTAATAGATAAACAACTTGGTATCTCTCCTGTAGGGGAGGGAAGAAATAGGGCCTTGAGGGAAAAGGAATATAAAACAGACCGGCACTGCTTCTCCTTACTTTTTCTTATCTCTGGCTCTCTGGCTCTCTATAGCTATCTCTCTGGCTCTCTCTCTATCTCTCTCTCTCGCTCCTGACTGACTCACAGCTATGTATGTTAGAACTGAGGGATCTTCTCTTGCAAGAGAATAAACACTTTATTATTATAATTTGGACTCAGAGTGTCTCTTACTCAGTGAGATGTTTGTTAGAAAGAAAATTGCCACAACAATTTGGTGTCAGACAGTGGGATTCCTTGGACGTGACTTCTGGACCTGACAGCGGACGGAGGCTGATCACCTTGGAGCTGAAAAGTTCCAACCCTACCTCGCAAAAAAGATTCAGAGACGAGGGACCGTTCCGCTGTTGGGACCGGAGGGATCGACCACTGGAATCAAAAAGAACCCAGGTGGCACAAAACGACATCTCTGGTAAGAGTCAATTAAATTCAATTTAATTAGGGTGAAATTCAGTTTTTAAAGAGTGAAATTGAACCATATTGGCTGGGAATTTTTTTTTCTGTGGTACAGTAATCTGGGCACCAACGTCCAGATAGGTAACCTGAGATTAATTTGAGATCTGTACGGATCAAGAGGGTTTCAAACAGGTACCGAGGTTAATTGGGGTTAGGAAAAATCGAAAGATTTTGATAAATCACAATTAAGAGGGCACTAATAGTGCAACCCGATCCGATTGCGGGATAAGAGAAAATCGGATCTGCTGGAGACGTCTAGCAGATTAAAGAGACGCGCGTGAGTAAATCCACAGGAGCAGAAAACAGCCAGTATGGGGATGTCTCAGAGCAAGTTTGTGAAATATGATACACCGGTGTACTACCAAATTAAAAAAAATGTATTATGGTCAGAAATGTATGCAAGATATTGAAAAAATTAATCAAGCATCATGATTTTCCCGAAGAGGGAACATTGAGTCTCACAAAACTGAAAGTGGTTTCAACAACCAGGTTGTTGTTGCAAATGTGTTAAACATGTATGTTAAAAATGTGAACAAACAGTAGATGGTTGGCTCAAGGAAGTAGAGAAAAAGAGGAAAAAATGAAAAGTGCAGAAAGTTAGCAGGAGGGAAAAATGAAAAGTGTGAAAGTCTATTTGTATGTGTCTGCACCACCAGAACAGACTGAACCACAGTATGTTTGTGTTTCCCACATGAAAATACGGTGAGGCCGGCACCGCCAAAACACCCATCTACCCAATGGCTCAGCTGGATGCATTGAAATTCGCCCCGACCTCGACTGTTTCTCCGTCCAAGACAACCGCAGCGCGAGACGCTGAATGAACAAGCACGAGCAGCGCCACAAGCGAAGAGGGGAGAGAGATGCAGCTGGCTGTTGTACAGATTAAAGCAGCACGAGCAGCGCAAAATGTGTGGACTGTGTGCGAGGGGTGAACATGACTTTTTCTGGCTGCACGAAGTGCAGGTTGTGCAAGAACCACGGACACTGGGCACAGGATTGTCCAGAGGCGCGTAAGGCGGATTGAAACGAGAGGAACGGAGAACAGGAGAGGAGAGGGCGGGTGACAGGCATTCAGCAAGCTACGAAAAAGGGAAGTAAAAATTTATTGACACACACACACAACACGCTCACATACACTGATTCAAATACCGCTCTGTGCAATGAAGACATGCTTGCAAACCGTTAAATGTGTGACTGTTGAAGTTTTGAATAATGTTAGTTGACTGATGAATGTCTGAGAATGTACAAAAGTTTAGGGTTTTAAGGCTACAGAGATATCCCATGTTAGTTGACGGGACAATGATAGACTTTATGGTTGATTGTGAACCAAGAATGACGGATTTAGTGGTTGAAAGCACTTGAAGTCAGGGCATTAATTTCAGAAAACTATACTGTGCCGTTAAAATGTGAGACGGAGGGGGGGCAGGGCATTGAAACATGCGTTGTTGTACTCTGAAACCTGTCCGGTTCCGTTAATGGCCAGGGATCTAATGTGTAAATTAAAATCTGAAACTCACTGCTGGTTTGGGAGTTATTGAAGAGTAACAGCAGATTAGTTGTGCAAAATTTTAGCCACAGTGGGCATATGAGTGGCAGATAACGGATTCTGATTGGGCACAAATGATTTTGAAATTGGCAAAGGTCGAACAGTATCAGCTGACACAGAAAGGATGTTGCCTGACAGATTGCATTCATTGATATATGCATATATCAATATGAGGAAGAGTGGATTAACGGGGCAGAAAATGTTTTTGACAAGGTTTAATAAGATTTTCTGGAGTGAAAATGTGTGTGCGCTTTCAGCTTGCCTGTCAGCAAAACAAATGCAGCTGTATTTGATAACAGAGGACGCTGCGCTCCACTTATCACTAACGAAGGCCACTGAGCAGAAATGTTTGTGAGAAAAGGCATGAGAGCCACAGAAGGGCTGAAAAGGGAAGAGGGGAGAAACACATTGAAGTATATAGATGATTTATTGATTTGTGCACGAGATGAGGTTACGTGCGTGGCTGACACTGTAACTCTCTTGAACCATCTGGCGAGAGAGGGTCACAAGGTCAGTCTGACAAAGCTACAGTCTGTGAAGCAGGAAATAATTTTTTTTTTGGGTCACACTAACACCAAACAGTAAAGCTATCTCTGAGAAACGAGTAAAAAAAAGCTATCAAAGATGTACCAAGACCAATAACAAAAAGGCAATTGTTATCCTTCTTGGGAATGTGTGCATATTGTCGAACGTTTATTCCAAATTATGCATTTCTTGAAAAGCCCTTGAGAGCCCTGACAACAGGGAAAGGGCTGAGGTCATGTGACAAGATTGAAAGGCCTTTTTTTTTTTACACAAATGGTAGACGCAGTCTCCATGATTTTGCAAGAGCAGAGAACATCACATTTATCAACAGCCCGATGGCTGAGGTATCACACGATTTTGCTTGACATGCCAAATGTAACGGTGAAAAGATACACCACTGTTGTCTATCAGCAGGAACAGGTGTGTACACCACGTCCAGACCTGTTGGACACACCTTTAGAAAACTGTGACAATGTCCTCTTTGTGGATGGATCGGCGTCCAAAGATCCACAAACAGGCTTGAATAAGGTTGGTTTCGCGGTGACCACTGAATTTGAAGTCGTAAAGTCTGGCAAACTGCCATCAAATTATTCGGCTCAGGCAGCTGAATTGGTTGCTCTGACAGAAGCGTGTAATCTTATGGCAGACAAGTGTGTGACAATTTACACAGACTCGCGTTATGCTTTTGGGGTCACGCATAGATTTGGCGCACTTTGGAAGCACCGACATTTTTTTGAAGTCGGATGGACATCCGATATTAAACGCAGCTCTTGTGGCTAAGCTTTTGGAGGCCATTCTTTTACCAGACAAGGTCGCGATCTGTAAATGCGCAGCGCACACTAACGATAAAAGGTTTATCTCCACAGGAAGCGAGCAGGCAGCGGCAGCGAGGCGGCAGCACAGGAGACAAAAGAAACAACTTGTGCTTTAGTATCTGTGACTAACCCTGATATTTCCCCTTGTTTACAGAGTATGCAGTCTTTTTCCACAGGAGCGGAAAAACAACGATGGAGGTCGTCTGGCTGCAGTCTCAAGGGGGGTGTATGGATGAGTGTTGATGACATTCCTTGTTTGCCCAAACACTTCTTTCAGCATTATGCTAAGTTGACACATGGGTTGGATCATGTGTCAAAAGCGGGTATGATAATGCAGATGAGGGAATTATGGTTTACAAAAGGGTTTACAGTGGTTGCTGAAATTTTTTTGCAAAAGGTCACTTGTAACACACACAATGTGGCTAGGGGAATAAAAACACCCTTGGCATCTCAACCAGCACCGGCAGGCCACCATTCATGGGCATGGAAGGGGGTAAACAAAGGCTGCCATCAACGGAAGTGTATGAGAATGACATGTTGAATTACTGCAAGGAAATGTCTTGTCTGTTGTCAAATATTTCTGTGCAGGTAAAAGCTGCCCAGGGGAAGGTTGCTGAGACATTCCTGCACGAGGTCAGACCTGGTGATTTCGTGGTGATTCGTGATCACAGGAGAAAGAGCTGGAAATCGAAAAGGTGGTAGGGCCTTTCCAGGTGCCTCTGGTGACGCACACGGCAGTGAAGGTCGCAGAAAGGGCTACGTGGGTTCACGTAAACCATTGCAGGAAGGTGCCGCCCATTGCGGAGGCGGAGCAATCGCTGGAGGAGGTTCAACGCGAGTGTCAATAAATGTTAAGATCCAGTTTGAAAAGCCCTTGCATTGCAGCTGTGTGTTTTAGGCGGAATCAGATATCAGCAGCAAGGAGGAGACAACTTTGATTGCGCAACCGGCGTACGGGTGAACATCGTAATCAACAGAACAGATAAGACTCTTAGTGCTTCGAAAACAGTACTTTCTCTGGTCATAACAGCACTTTTGATACAGAGTAACTGAGAGAATGGAGCGTCCAAGGCCGTGGCACCCATTCAGAGTGCCAGGAATGTGTGGTCTGGTTTAAGACCACATGTATAATAACTTTGTTGTCAGTGACAATTTGCTTGGTAATACTACACTTCACAACAGGTCTGAAGGTGTTACCAACAGGAGATCAGACCAAAAAAATATGATGACACAAGTAGCGGAAGTTACAGTGAAATGTGTTAATTGAGTTATGATGTTTCTATTTTCTTCCTGAGAAGGATTGATATGTAAAGAAGGTTAAAAGCAGCAGTTATCCGTGTACAAGAGGACGTACAAGGAGAGGGGTTGAAACTGAGGGATTTTTACATACTTTTAATATTTACATTTTATATTACAGAAGTAACTCAACAGTGATAAATTGATATGTTTATTTCCTACTTTGAACTATACTTTTCCTTATTTATACTATTGTGACTGAGGGTTCGGTTTAACCGAGAGTGCGACAGCAATGCCTGTCCATTTAGCCCGGCGATAGAATGAAATCTTTACTGTGCTTGCTAAACATTTACAGCCTAAGCATTTTTCAAATTTTCAAAAAAAACTTACTTCACAGGTTCAAGAAGAGTGATCATTTATGTGAAAATCAGAGATGAAGAGTATAAGTGTGATTAATGACTTGAACTTGTATTTATTATTATTTTTACTATTATTATTACAATGTTTGATTAATCAGTTATCAGAGAATGATAAACAGGGAGGAATTGTAAAGGAATTTTCCTTATGGGCAGTAATCAAACAGTGAGACATACATTTCAGATGTATGCATTATGTTCTCTCACTCGTAGTTAGATAAGCATTCTGTGTGTGATGATGTACTATGATTGGGAAGTGATAGAGGTAAGGAAACGCAGATGGTCAGGGGGTCAAGGGGGCATTTGCCTGCCTTTTCTGTATAACCATTAATAGATAAACAACTTGGTATCTCTCCTGTAGGGGAGGGAAGAAATAGGGCCTTGAGGGAAAAGGAATATAAAACAGACCAGCACTGCTTCTCCTTACTTTTTCTTATCTCTGGCTCTCTGGCTCTCTATAGCTATCTCTCTGGCTCTCTCTCTATCTCTCTCTCTCGCTCCTGACTGACTCACAGCTATGTATGTTAGAACTGAGGGATCTTCTCTTGCAAGAGAATAAACACTTTATTATTATAATTTGGACTCAGAGTGTCTCTTACTCAGTGAGATGTTTGTTAGAAAGAAATTGCCACAACAGTTGTAAAGTCTCTAAAAAAATGAGTTGAAAGCATAGCGAGCTGCGGAAGAGATACTGTTTCTCGAGTGCTTTCCGCGAGTTCGATTCGGAGCTGAGTGAAACACAGACAAATGTGTTTCATTAATTCGTTCAGAACCACTCGTTCATAAACTTTTATATTTAATATTAATTTTTATAAAATATGAATTCATCCCCCGCAATTTATAGAGCTCGAGCAGGTCTTTTCACAGTTTCTAGATTTAAATCTACATTTAAAATAAAAGAGACATGACCAGACGTTTTATTCATATCCAAAATGAGGAGATATGAATATCAGGAGAGCTGAACACTCGTGCAGTGCATGTTTCATTCATACTCGAAGCCAGAGGGAGCTCTCGCACAGAAACTAATATGGACAAACTCACGCGGCTATCCTTGTAGCTGAGCTGAATTAAAAGCAGAAAAGTTTTTACTCATGAAATGTGAAGACATTAAACACATGATTTATTGATATCATGATATCACCGACTTGATTGCACAGATACTATTTAAACTGAACTGAGCTGGACGATGACATCACTGAATTCAATAATCAAATGCCTTTAACTGAAAAATGGGCGTTTAATCTTATCATTTTACATTAGTGATACACTATTTTGATATTTTGATATTGTGCAGTTGCTTTGACACAATTTGTATTGTTAAAAGTGCTATATAAATAAAGGTGACTTGACTTGACATGATTGCGACAATATATGGTTTATGTGTGTTTTTCAAGTTATCTCGAGGTAATAATAAATAAACTATATGACAAATGCAGTACTGTTTAACGCTTTGAAATAATCATTTAACATGCATCATTCTGATTTAGTGAAAATATGTGCTTTGATTTAATCACACTAAATTGAAGTCCTTGGCTGACAGGTTGTTTTTTTCTGTTAGGATGCAGAAGAAGAAACAAGTTATTGCTTGGCAGCAAGTACTCAGAATGTCTGGAAGCACATTTTGTACATCATTATATTTACTTTGATTAACACAAATTTTAATATAATTACTTAGTTTAGTTAAATGTTTGCAGTCCTGCATTTGCTGAAAAATCTAAATTGAGTTTTGTTACTTTGCTGTGTTTGTGCCTTTCTTTACAGTTTGTATAAGTGCATATGACACATTATTGTGTAGAAGACCAGTAGTATTTTAAATATATTAAGTGCACGGTAATTTACAGACCTTTAGTGAGATATATGACTGGCCGTTTAAGGAGATTGAACTGCTTGTGAACAGGACGATACCTGGATTTACCGGTGAGTGCATCAATGTTTCCATCTGTGTCTGGGGTTTATCGCATTAGCGAGCGGACTGGAAAACTGCCACGCACAAAAGAGTACGTTTCTATCCGTGTCAAGAAATCAGAAACACCAGAGCACATGCACGGAAACTGCCAGAAACCGTGCCGTTTACGGGTTCGTGCGCTGACGAGAACAGTCTTTTCATGCAGTGTGATATAGTGTGATGTCACGTATATTGTGCCACAGTGTTCCTGTAGCTCAGTGGTAGAGCATTGCGTTAGCAGCGCAAAGGTTGTGGATTCAATTCCCAGGGAACACACATACTGACAATACAGTAAATCGCTTTGGATAAAAGCGTCTGCTAAATGCATAAAAATGTAAACAAAAATATATTAAAAAGTTGTCTTCCTGTTGTGGCCTCATTAATTACACCAGTTATGGATTATTGTAGAATGTGCCGGATGCATCAATGTTAGAATTACTTGTTATGATGCAGACAAATACTTTTTTGTATTTTCTCTCTGCAGGATCTGAATGTGTTCTTGTTCTCCTGCAGATCTGAAGCCAAAGCCTGAACTCACATCAGATCCTGCAGGAGCTGCACTGACAGGAAACACAGTGACTTTGACCTGTCGCATGGATCCGGCCACTGGATGGGACTTTTACTGGAACAAACACACACTGAACTCTGAGACAAAGACAGAAACAAACTCCTACAGAGTGAAGATTGATTCAGTGTCTGATGGAGGCCAGTACAGGTGTAGAGCTGGAAGAGGAAACCCAGTCTACTACACACAATACAGTGATGCACTGTGGGTAAATGTTACAGGTGAGAGAGAATATAGTATGAGACACAACACACAGATCAGAGACAGTAGCTGTGTCCGAAACCGCTCCCTGTCCTCTATATAGTGAATGACTTGATTCCCTACATTCGTTCACTACTTTTTACCCACAATGCATTCTGATTTCGAGTGTAAAAGCGATGTACACTCACTGAAGCACTATTTCCCACAATCCAATGCGAGGAACCGTCGAGCTGGAAGAGAGAGCTGGAGCGCGCGAGTTTGGATGAGAGATGCCGTCTACATCTTTCTTATTTCTGCTTTAATGTTTATTTCATACACTATTTATTTTAAATATATATAATGTATAAATAACACATTTTAATATTTTACTAGTTTACTGAGGTGGCTTCGTTGTTAACTTATAAAAATGATGATAATTTGGTGGATAATTTAAAAAATGTTTGTTAATAACCTGTAGGTAACGTATTCACTCTGATGTAAAATTCACCGGAGAGCGCTCTCAGACCATCATGTTATCTGAGATCAAAACACTGCTCGGGAGAGTTTCAAGATAATACAAATAATAAATACATCAAACCATGAACATGTGTTAATGTGTGTTTATTTTTGTTCTCAGTATTTAGTGATTATGAACAAAAAACCATTACAAAACAAATTAATAATATACCATCGATGAAACCACAAAGCTGACGCGGAGGTATGTATAATTACAATATAAAGTCATTTTGAGTGGTATTGCTATTAGTATTATTTTCTAAAATAAGGTGCATGCATTAATCGGTGTTTGTACAGTGAGTCCTAAAGCTGTGGTGACGGTGCGGCCTGATGAACGAGTGTTCAGAGGAGAAACAGTCGCTCTCAGATGTGATATAAAGTGGGGAGGAGACACTGAGTGGACGTACAGATGGGAAAGAGAGGGAACAGACGACCAATATAAAACACAAGAGTTGAACATCAGCAGTGTTGATCACGTTCACAGCGGTAAATACAGCTGTACAGGACAGATGAGAACACAAAGCTCTCAGCGCAGTGATGCTGTTACACTGACTGTATCAGGTGAGTTTGTGTGTGTGTTGATTATCATCAGTGTGAACTGCTTCTCTCTCTATAACTTTCACGGTCCTGCTGAGGTGCCCTGACCGGCCACCAGATGTCTCTGTGTGTTGAGCACATGGCTTGTTGTTTGTTGTTGGTGCCATGTGCTCTCCTGTCTATTGTCTGTCCCCTCCCATCATGTTACCCAATCATTGTTTCAGTTGCTCCACCTGTGTCTCCCTCGTTACCCTCGTTTGTCTCTCTATATAGCCTCCTGGTGTCTGTAGTCCTGTGCTGATCCATTGTCTTTTGTGGTGTGCGTGTTATGTTGACTGTGCAAATGGTTCGCTGCCTGCCTGTTTTTCTCCTACGGGGTGGTTTTTGTTCATCTTTGTTTTTATTTTGTTATTAAAAACCCGATTCCCCTGCATTTGAGTCCTCGCCATCTCTCTCCTCACGCATCCTGACAATAAGTGCTCATGTTTTGTTAAAATAGCTCATGTGACATCAGTGCTTCAACCGTAATTTTATCAACCTATGAGAAAACTTTGTGCACAAAAAAAAATCTCAAATCATGGCATTATCCAACAATTCTTCTCTTCACTGTCAGTCCTTGACGTGTGTTCATGACACAACATATGCATGTGCATTCTTCTGCTCGTAAACAAAACATATACTTGTAGCTTTATAAAATTACGGTTGAATCACTTTTAACAATGTCCTTACTACATTTCTGGGCCTTGAAGGATTCAGACCCCTTGCTGTCTTTCAAGGATCAGATTAAGATTTAATCAAAAATATCTTCATTATTGTTCTGAAGATGAACGAAGGTCTTATGGGTTTAGATTGATATGAGGGTGAATAATTAATGACAGAATTTTCCTTTTTGGGTGAAGTTTCAGTCAGGCCTTTAAGAGGTCTAATAAAAGTGTTAAGTGAGTGGTGGAGTTGAGCTGATAGTTTCTGGTTTTACTTCTGCTTTTGTTCTCTGCAGCTCTTTTCCACTCGTCTTGACTGCAGCGGTCTGTCGTCTGTGTTGAAGGCAAAATAACAGATTCAGAACAATTCTGAAAGAATATATCTTCAAGTAGATATCAACGCTTTTGGCCGACAAACCGAGACCAGAGCTGCTCACAATCTCACCAGAATGAACCGCAGTTCAGATGCAAAGTACAAAAAACATAACTCAAATTACATTAAAATACGTACATTAGATGCCACCTCGTGATATCTCATCTTAATGTGTGCAGCTGTGTGTGTGAATCAACAAAATAACAGATTCAGAACAATTCTGAAAGTACTTATCTTCAAAAAGAAAGAAAGAAAGAAAGAAAGAAAGAGATAATATCTTGCCTGCACTAAAAAAAGATAAATATCTTAGAATTAATCTCTTTTTCTTCCTATTTTTCATTTATTTCTGTAAAGAGTTTCGTCTCCTCCCTCATCTCTTCTTGAAGTGTGAAATTACTGTTTAAACAGGAAGTGTCTGTTTTAGATGACACCGGACCGCAGGTTATTTTTATTAATGTGTCAGTATGGGGTCCAGTGCACTGCGTCTCATTCTCTGTAAGTATTTTATTATATTCTATATCTGGGGTGCAAAACTCAGTTCCTGAAGGACCACAGTCCAGCAGTGTGTCCAACCTTGTTATCTGTAGTTCTCAAATCAGATGAAATTTGCAGATCTGCAGACCTCCAGGAACTGAGTTTGACTGCCCTCTTCTACACTTTCTTCTGTTTTCTGTTTCTAATATGTTGTATTCAGTTGAGGATCAATTTCAACAGGTTGTGCTGTGTGTAGGAGGGTTTGTGACTTTAGTCTTACTGCTAATTCTATTCTGTTTTTCTGGCATGTTTTGTCTTTATTGAGACAGGACAGATCAGAATTGACTGGAAGTGAAGTGTGGGGTGGGTCAGGAAAGGTCCTTGTGTCGATATTAGCACAATAACAGCGCTGTATGTTGACACAATGCCCACAAGACTATCAGCGCTGACTGAAAATTGTATTCTTTATTGTTCAAATGTATCAGAAAGAAAATATATGTTAAATTATTTAGACAGGTAAATCACACTTAAAAATGATTAGTTCACCCAAAAATGAAAATTATGTAATTCTGCCAAACGCGTAAGTCCTTCGTTCATCTTCAGAACATAAATTAAGATTCCCTCAGTTCCCTCACTGAGGCGGAAGTATCCAAGCTTCTCCTCTCCAGCCATCCTACAACATGTCCTCTAGATACAATCCCCTCGCACCTTATCCAAGCAATCTCTCCCACACTCTTACCAGCACTCACACACATCATCAACACATCTCTCCTCACAGGCATCTTCCCCACTGCATTCAAGCAGGCTCGGGTAACACCACTGCTCAAAAAACCTACATTAAACACTTCTCTTTTAGAAAACTACAGACCTGTCTCTCTCCTTCCATTCATAGCCAAAACACTCGAATGAGTTGTCTTCAACCAGGTCTCATTGTTTCTTTCACAGAACAACAAACTGGACGCTAAACAGTCAGGTTTCAGGAGTGGCCATTTAACTGAGACTGCGCTACTCTCGGTCACTGAAGCCCTGCGAATTGCAAAAGCTGATTCCAAATCATCAGTCCTCATTCTGCTGGATCTGTCTGCCGCTTTTGACACGGTTAACCATCAGATCCTCCTGTCCACCCTCTCATCACTGGATATCACTGGGATTCCACTTCGCTGGTTTGAATCGTATCTCACTGGTCGGTCTTTCAGGGTGGCCTGGAGAGGGAAGGTATCCAAAGCACATCAATTGGTCACTGGGGTTCCCCAGGGATCGGTTCTTGGACCCCTCCTCTTCTCCACATACACTACATCACTGGCTCCCATTATACAGGCACATGGTTTCTCCTACCATTTCTACACTGATGACACACAGCTCTATCTCTCATTTCGACCAGATGATCCAACGGTAGCTGCACGGATCTCAGGCTGCCTGGCGGACATCTCGGCATGGATGAAAGAACATCATCTACAGCTCAACCTGGCAAAGACTGAGCTTCTTGTCTTCCCTGCAACTCCAACTCTACAGCATGACTTCACGATTCAGTTAGGTTCATCAACAATTACCCCATCAGCTTCAGTCAGAAATCTTGGTGTAATCTTTGATGACCAGCTGACCTTCAAAGAGCACATTGCAAAGACTGCTCGATCTTGCAGGTTTGCACTACACAACATCAGAAAGATCAGGCCCTTTCTGACAGAGCATGCTGCACAACTTCTTGTCCAGACCCTTGTAATTTCTAGACTGGACTACTGCAATGCTCTTCTGGCTGGACTTCCATCAAACACAATCAAACCTCTACAAATGATTCAGAATGCAGCGGCACGACCGGCCTTCAACGAGCCCAAAAGAGCCCATGTTACACCTCTCTTTTTGTCCTTGCACTGGCTACCAGTTGCAGGTCGCATCCAGTTTAAGACACTGATGCTTGCATATAGAACAACCACAGGCTCAGCACCCACCTACTTCCACTCACTATTACGAATTTACATCCCCTCCAGAAGTCTGAGATCTGCTAGTGAGCGACGCCTCGTGGTACCATCACAGAGAGGCTCAAAATCACTCTCTAGAACATTCTCTTTCACCGTTCCTGGCCGGTGGAATGATCTTCCCATCCCCATCCGGAACGCTGGATCCCTGTCAAATTTCAAGTAACAACTGAAAACTCATCTCTTTCAACTCTACTTGACTACTTAAAAAAAAAAAAAAAACATTTCTTTCACTTTTTCAAAATCTTCATCTTTCTCTTTATCTTTCTCTCCTTCCCTTGCTAGCTTGTACTTATTTGAACAATGCCTGAGACTTGGTGTTATTGGCACTTCCTCTGTTTGCCTCTTCAAGATTAATTGCTTTATGTACTCCCCAATTGTAAGTCGCTTTGGATAAAAGTGTCTGGCAGTCAGCGGGTGTTTCTCTTCAACGTCAAATAAAGCGGCATCCGATGCATGAATAAAAGCCCCTGTAGCGAATCCTTGTGATTTTGTAAAGCGTAATAAACACGTTTCTCTGCTGTATGTCGTACACTGGAGTCGTTCGGCGGATGGCCGGATCGGCGCTTTATTTGGCGTGTTTTGGACCGTTGAACAGAAACACCCGCTGACTGCAAAGATAGAGCTTAGAAGAGCCAGGACTATTTTTAATATATCTCCAATTGATTCATCTGAAAGAAGAAAGCCATATACACAGTGTGCGAACTATACCGTGGACTTTGGGTGAGCCCTTTTTTTTATAATGGAGGGAGGGGGGTCTGTGCGTGTGCAATGGACTTACAAAGATACATAACAGCTAGAAGTGTATGCACTACTTGCTTTATACAAGCACTATATAGCAAGGCCGTAACCATGTCTTGAACATTGGGGGGGAACAATTATATATATATATATATATGTACGGCCCTATGAAATCCAATTTTGTTTTCTTCTAAATTCATTTTTTTCAGTTAAGATTTTTCTAGATTCCGTTTTTTTGCGTTTTAATTTTCTGGACTCCTTTTTAATGGTCAAATTAAATTGTATTAATCAAAAATGTTAATTAAATGTTAATTAAAATCATGAAACTTTAATTTATTAAAATTGTAACAAAAACGACATGTTTAGGGCCTTATAAAATGTTTCTCACCTTATGTTTTAATGTCTAATTATTTGAATGCATAAAAACAATCTTTATTTACTCTTATTCTAGCCTTATTTATTTTTTTTCCTCAGAAATTATATTGTGTATTTATATTTGACTGGATATCAGATTAAGGCATAAAACTAATTAATATTTTAATAAATGGAAATTAAACATTTACATTTTTGGCAAATAAAGGGGATTTAAATATAAAATATTTTGTGATTATGTCTTAAAAAAAGAATGTTTTATTATTTTTCAACAGTAGTAGTTGACGTGTTTTTGAAGTAGAAGTTCACAGTTTCATTGTTTGTTGGGACAGACAGATGCAGATAATTAACACACGTACATTTCATCTCTCTCTCTCTCTCTCTCTCTCTCTCTCTCTCTCTCTCTCTCTCTCTCTCTCTCTCTCTCTCTCTCTCTCTCTCTCTCTCTCTCTCTCTCTCTCTCTCTCTCTCTCTCTCTCTCTCTCAAAATCGGCATATTTGAGAAAAAAGTTGAGTAGTTTGCTTCACTGAATATAAATGTCAGTCATTTAACATTTATTTCGTAAAACAGTTGACTAAACGTTAAATGATTAGCAGCTTCCATCTTACCTCGCTCTCTTTCATTAATCTGATGCATCCAGTTCAATTATTTTGACATTGACGAGCGCTGTTAGCCTGCTGAGGCAGAGCAGACTTTTAAAGCTCTTTTTGTCATGCTAAGCGTAATGGAGGACAGCAGATCAGTGCAATAATTTCAAATATTGTGTGTGGGGGGGGGCATTTGGCAATTTAGAATTACTGGGGGGAACTTGTCCTCTATGGTGGTTACGGTCCTGCATAGGATAAATTACTATACATGATTTACCCTATTATACGTTATCGACACGAATTGATAGGTGAAACAACAAACAGCCACCCACAAATAGTCTATAAAGTTCACATGAACAATGATTAAAGTTACTCGTCAGGCTACAGAAGAATACCATAATCCTCCATTCAATTAGGAATAGACATCGATAGTCCCGCAGACCTACATAACGACCCAGCCACAACACATAATTGCGAATAACATGCCTTACCTTAACACAGAGTCGACCACAGAGGCCTGGGAATACGTGCATCGGTCGTGCTATTAATGTCATCACTACACAATTTCTTAGTAAAAAGAAAAAACAAAATTAATTTAACTGCTTTGTGTTCTTTTTGTCATGGTGGCTATATGATGCTAACTGCAGAATGGATTTCAAGGACTTTGCACGCAGATCAACAGCCTCCAACGTTTATATTTTTTTATACGAATCTTTGAGTTAACATGTACTAAACATGAGTGGAATTTTCACCACAGTGCCCCCACACCTCAATGCTCATGACAAGAATAGCATGTATAGTTATCTTTATTGAAATGAATTAGGTTTAAAATCACAGTCGTGCATGAATTAATTACTTTTTTTTAGCAAATTTACACATATAATCCGCGATGATCACATTACAAAAAACTGAAATTGCACGTCAAAATAACACATTGTCAATATTTTTGAGATCCCCAAAATTTCACAAATCACGTTTTCAGGGGAGCACATGTCTTATTAAGGGGAATCAAGCTCCCCCGTAGTTCGCACCCTGCATATACACCTAGGTTACCTCGAGGGTGGGTAAAACACGGGCTAATTTTCATTTTTGGGTGAATTAACCTTTTATGTGACCATAATGCTCTTTGTTTCTATTATAGATCATCAGCATAATATTAAGCAGACATCAGTCCCAAATCAATCTGGAGAATCTCAAGAAAACTCTCCTCTACAGTCTGGTCAGCCTCAATAATGAATCATTTAAAGGGATAGTTCACACACACACACACACACACACACACACACACACACACACACGTCATTTCAAATCTATATGACTCTGACATCTGTGGAACTAAAATATATATTTATATTAATATAATTATTAATATGTACAAATAATACAAATCAGTTGGGTTCAGCATTCTTCAAAATATATTGTTGAACCATCTCTTTAAGCTTCATATGTATGTTTTTCCTTCAAGACTGCTTTGCTGTTTACAGTTTCTCCTCAAATGCTTGTTTTCTGTCCAGCAGATCCTGATCATATTTATGATGACGTGACTGAAGTGAAGAAGAGAGATAAAGGTTGATTCATAAACCTTATTTAAACACATACCATTCAAAATCAGCAAATATCATTCATTAATGTTGACATGTTTGTTTTAGATGATCCAGAGTCATATTTGGATGTCACATATTCGGAGGTCACTGTTCAGAAAAAGATATCTGTGGATAAAGGTAAAAAACGTATTAACTTTGATGGTGTATTAAAGTATGGTACATTAAATAAAAATAATAAAAATATGTTTTGTTGTTGATGTGTTTTGCAGATGATTCCACGGCAGAGTCAAACGAAGTGACATACTCAGAAGTCAGATCAAAAGTAAAGAAATGCAAAAGAAAAGGTGTGAAACATTGTGAACATTTTAATTTAACTATCTCTTTTAGTATTTAGTAAACATAATTCTACAGATCAGAATGAATCCTAAAGCTATGTGGCTCATGAGGAAATATATCAATCTTACATTTGATCATGATTTTATTAAAGATTATTTGTGTTCTTCAGATGCTGATGCTGGAGTTGGTGATGCAACTTATGCTCTTATTAGGAAGAAGGGTAACCAACGAATAAAATAAAACAATAATTATGCTACAATTGTACAATACTTTTATAATAACTTGTTGTTGCAGACTGTGGCATATATTGGTTATCTTACATCATAAATCTGCTTTAAGTGATTCAGTTTCTTGTGAAGTTCACTGTGATCTTCAAACTGTAAATCATCAACAGATTGAGCTCATTATTCACATCACCTGCATCATCTTTGATCTGTTTAAAGGTCCCTGAGTGCCGTGAAGACAGCAGACGGCTAAAAGAGATTGACAGCAGCAGACACAGTAACGCTTGCATTGATCTGAGTCAACTGCTTCTGCACACGCTTGACTGAAAGACTTATGAAAGATACATATGCACTATTATCTGCACACATGCAAGCAAACTAATCTATCTATAATATAGTAAAACACTTTTACCAGTGAGCACTTTTAACTGAATTCAGTGTTAACGGTCCTAACATTTATTACATCAATTAAATAGTACAAAATATAGAACAAATAGTATAAAATATTAAAGTGTAATTGGCACTTGGTTAAAGAGTTCAATCTGTTGTTGTTGTATTTTCTTACAAAATAATGCTTGTGTTTTTCCCAAGTCATTAAGATGAATTACGTTTTTTTTACATATCCACATCTACTGCTTTTTACATTCATACGTTGTTCATACTTTTTTTGCAGTCAATGAAGTATGACTTTTATATTTAATAAATATAAATACAAACAAAATCAAACATCAGTATGTTGTATAGCTTTTCTAGTCTTTTTGTTTTCTTATTTATTATACAATTAACAAAAGCAAAAAAGGCCTCTAACACTAGCTTGCGCTATTATTTTTCCATTCTATCTGTTTTCTTTTTATGTATTATCTAATAAAAAAATTCTACATTTACTGCGTTAAGCTACCTGAGACTTGTAGCACTTGTGTATCATTGCTCTTTTGTTGATTTTGATTGCTTCTATTGCACTCCTTTGTAAGTCACTTACAATCATAAGTATAAGACAAGAATCAAAGAGAAATGATGATTCAGTCAGTGTGGAAGAACTTGACTGGTCTGCAGAAAGACAGCTGAACACCTCTGGTGTGACTTTAAATGCAGACCTTGAGCCAAAAACTCATCACCAAACACCAATGACTTGTACATTCATTATATAGACAAAAGTACTCTTCTTTAGAAGAGAAAAAGGCACTTCCAAACTGTGGCAACAAATAAATTAATGTACTTAAATTGTATTTCCATCTCTGTTGCAACAGTTTTGAAGTGTATGAAATGACTGGACCCATATGTACAAGTCATTAGTGTTTGGTGATTGATTGTTGGTGTTTTTTGATGGTCGGCGTGATAAACCGTTGTCGGTTGTCACTGCGGGTGTCTATTGCCACCGGCGGTAGTGCACGTGACATCATACACTCTGTAACAAGCATAAGACAAAGTTTTGTATACAATTGAAATAATAGGAACAGTGAACCGTGTCTAAAACGGACACCTCGTCGCAACACAGGTTTGGTTTGTCTACACATGACATTTAAACTTTGTGTCAGTACATAATAAACAGGACAAGGACGTTTACTAATCTCAAATATTGTTCAAAAATGTATCTAAATCTGTGTTAGTGAGCACTTCTCCTTTGCTGAGATAATCCATCCACCTCACAGGTGTGGCATATCAAGATGCTGATTAGACAGCATGATTATTGCACAGGTGTGTCTTAGGCTGGCCACAATAAAAGGACACTCTAAAATGTGCGGTTTTATCACACAACACAATGCCACAGATGTCGCAAGTTTTGAGGGAGCGTGTAATTGTCATGCTGACTGCAGAAATGTCCAACAGAGCTGTTGCCGTGAATAGAAATTTCATAACTCTACCATAAGCCGTCTCCAAAGGCATTTCGGAGAATTTAGCAGTACATCCAACCGGCCTCACAACCGCAGACCACATGTAACCACACCAGCCCAGGACCTCCACATCCAGCATCTTCACCTCCAAGATCGTCTGAGACCAGCCACCCGGACAGCTGCTGCAAAAATCAGTTTGCATAACCTAATAATTTCTGCACAAACTGTCAGAAACCGTCTCAGGGAAGCTCATCTGCATACTCGTTGTCCTCTTTGGGGTCTAGACCTGACTGCAGTTCATCGTCGTAACCGACTTGAGTGGGCAAATGCTCACATTCGATGGCATCTGGCACTTTGGAGAGGTGTCTCTTCACGGATGAATTTTCACTGTACAGGGCAGATGGCAGACAGCGTGTATGGCGTTGTGTCAGTGAGCAGTTTGCTGATGTCAACGTTGTGGATCGAGTGGCCCATGGTGGCGGTGGGGTTATGGTTTGGGCAGCCATATGTTATGGACAACGGACACAGGTGCATTTTATTGATGTCATTTTGAATGCACAGCGATACTGTGATGAGATCCTGAAGCCCATTGTTGTGCCATTCATCCACGACCATCTCCTCATGTTGCAGCATGATAATGCACGGCCCCATGTTGCAAGGATCTGTACAAAATTCCTGGAAGCTGAAAACATCCGAATAGGACCTTCCGGTGGAAGGAAATAGGACCTTCCGGTGGCGCTGCTGAGTTCAGTCGCCTGTGAATTAGCTCCGCTCAGAATTGTGCTTTTATGTGTGTTTCTTTACCTATTTTTTATTTTTTTACTTCTCTTTTGATACGTGTATCGTCTGCAATGATTATGTACGACAGAAGAACACTTTTGGACATTGGACAACGCTACACTAACCTGATTCAGAACACTTTATCCACGGACCCAGCGTGGCCATTGGAGATACTCCGGAACAACGTGTTGAACAACGACCACCTGAACAACCGCAGGAGGCGAAGGAAACACCGCGGGAGACGTGCTGGAATACGCAACAGACTGAGGAAAAGGGCTTACAGCCCTCCTCTACCAAGTATTCTGCTCGCTAATGTCCAATCCTTGGAGAATAAGATGGACGATCTTAGAGCCAGGATTAGTTTCCAACGAGACATTAGAGACTGCAACATCTTTTGTTTGACTGAAACGTGGCTCATGCCCTCGGTCCCGGACACCGCTGTAACGCCGTCTGATAACTTCTCTGTTTTACGGATGGACAGATCAGCCGAGGCCGGAAAAAACAAAGGTGGAGGAGTGTGTTTCTTTATTAACAAGAAATGGTGTGACCCCAGGAATATCTCCATTCTGTCGCGTTCCTGTTCGCCTCATCTGGAGCATCTCTCCATTATCTGCCGTCCCTTCTATCTGCCCCGGGAATTTACATCGATCCTCGTGTCTGCCGTTTATATTCCTCCACAAGCAGACACTAGCGTGGCTTTGTCCAATCTCCACGATGAAATCAGCGGATATGTCAACAAACATCCCGACGCTGCTTGTATCATCACTGGGGACTTTAACAAGACCAACCTCAAGAAAGTCCTGCCGAACTTTCATCAACACATATCCTGTCCAACCAGAGGACTGAATACACTGGATCACTGCTACACTCCGCTCAATAACGCCTACAAAGCCCACTCACTGCCGGCTTTTGGCAAATCAGATCATGTCGCCATCTTTCTCACACGGAATACAAACAAAGGATCGCGAACGCCGGTGGAGAGGGAAGTACGCGTGTTGGTCCTCCACTCTGAAGCTATGCTACAGGCGTCTCTTGATGACGTCGACTGGGACATGTTCCGGGCGAGTTCATCTGACGTCAGCGAATTCACGGATGTAGCAGTAAGCTTCGTAAACACGCTAACCGAGCAAGCCACTGAAACGGTAACAATAAGGACATTTACTAATCAGAAACCGTGGGTGGACAGATCAATCCGTGATGCGGATCAATCCGTAGAAGGTGTCCTACCTTTCTGAATAGAAAGGTCCCCTTTCTATTCAGGGGCCATAGAAAGTGTTCTGACTCAGTGCATCTCAGTGTGGTATAATAATGCCACAAACCAGGACTGCAAAGCTCTACAGAGAGTCGTGCGCTTAGCTGAGCGCATCTCAGGGTCTGCTCTCCCCTCTCTGCAGGACATCTACCTCAAACGCTGCAGAAGCAGAGCTGTAAAACCATCAAGGACTCGAATCACCCCGGTAACCATCTTTTCTGTTTACTGCCATCTGGCAGGCGCTTCAGGAGCATGATGGCAAAGACTGAAAGACTGAGGAAGAGCTTCTTCCCTCAGGCCATCAGGCTCCTAAACACAAACTCTGTTTCATAAACACTCACAAGACCCATTGTTAACTGTAAATATCATCACATTCTCATCATTGCTGCTCTATGTACATTACCATGAACAACCCGTCTGCACATCCTCTTATTCACATTACTATTTATTAAGTCCCAGTACACTGTTTTTCTTTTTGTACATCTTATTGTTTTTGCACATCTTGTTGTTTTGCACATCTTTTTGCACATCTTATTGTCTTTTGCACATCTTATTGTTTTTTGCACATCTTATTGTTTTGCACTTTTTTTTATTTCATTGCACATTTTACTCTTATTTCTCCTTTTCTTACCATATGTATGCCCTTGTGTTATGTTACTTTATATAATTTGTATTCTTATTATTTTGCACTGTCCACTGAGCGGACCTGATTCGATTACATTTCACTTCTAATTGTACCCTGTATAACTATTATGTGACAAATAAAGAAACCTTGAACCTTGAACATCCCAGTTCTTGCATGGCCAGCATACTCACCGGACATGTCACCCATTGAGCATGTTTGGGATGTATACGACAGTGTGTTCCAGTTCCTGCCAATATCCAGCAACTTCACACAGCCATTGAAGAGGAGTGGACCAACATCCCACAGGCCACAATCAACAACCTGATCAACTCTATGCGAAGGAGATGTGCTGCACTGCGTGAGGCAAATGGTGGTCATACCAGATACTGACCATACTTTAGCCATATAATATAAGTGCTATATAATATATACATCCCCCGGGAATGGGGGATATAGACGCACTTCCTGATTTTATTGAGTTAGATGTGTTCCTGGGTCAACATATATTGTTGACCCTGGAACAACATTTTAGTCCAAATATTTCATCTTTAAAAGCAACAAACACTGATTGTAAGCCTAAACTTCACAAAAATTATAAACTTGTTCTTCAAATCTGATTTGTCTTTAACAATGTTGTTCCAGGGTCAACAAAGGTATTGATCCAGGAACATGTCGCACTTGGTAAAATCAGGTTCTGCGGATATAGACAGTGTTACAGGTGTTCATTTAGTTCAGTTAGAGAACAGACAATTAAAGATTTAAAAATTAAAGAAATTACAAATTTGAAGTTTTTTCTATTGCTGGGCAAAAAAAAAAATTCTTGATTTTCGCAGAATATTTGACCAATTCTGGATTTTGTAAGATTTTAAATAGTCAACTTGAAAATGTAACTACAACATGATTCAAGCAACTTTTTCTTTATTAACCATCTAGTTAAAGAGACGTATATTCTAAGTGCACCACACATGACATTGTCTTCATGATGTAAATGTTAAACAAATCACTAAATATATTTGCAGAAAAGATGCAGGAACTACAATTACATCTTGTACAAACCGTTCATATGCATATTAGGCTATATGTTCAGAAATAATACAAGACAAATGCTTAAAAAACTCAAGTAATTCAAATTCAAAATGACAGAAGGTATAACACCTAGAGTGCTATTATTAACTATAAAGGCTCTGTAAAACAATGAACAGCAGTTTTCAGCCTATCACCCTGATGCAAACCTGAAATATCAGACATACAGTAGTTGTTCTTCACGTGTTTTGTATTCGATTATGCTGCTTTTCCATTGTTTTTTGTGTAAACAGAAAACCTTTGTTGACTGTTGCACTCGCGTCTATTGCAGCATCTTGTGCATGAAACGGCTTTCTAAAAACACGGAACTCTAGTTATTAAAATATGTTTAACTCCCATATTCTTGCATTTTGTCCTATTCCACTGCCTGTGTTGCATCTTTGTCAACACAAAAGCACACTCTGTGTGAATGGCACCTAGAGAGCATCACACGTGAGCGGTTAATCATGTGCATCGACATGCAGTTGGATTGTTCTTTTCTCTTTACTGTTATTATCAAAGTGTCTAATTCTAGTGTTTGGTAATATTTCTATTCAAAATCGCGATTCCTCGATTTATAAAAAATGTAAAAAAAAAAAGAAAATTGTATCCAAAATGAGGAGATATGAATATCAGGAGAGCTGAACACTCGTGCAGTGCATGTTTCATTCATACTCGAAGCCAGAGGGAGCTCTCGCACAGAAACTAATATGGACAAACTCACGCGGCTATCACTGTAGCTGAGCTGAATAAAAATAAGAAACGTTTTTACTGATGAAACGTGAAGACAATAAACACATGATTGTGAAAATATATGGTGTATGTGTATTTTTCAAGTTATCTCCAGGTAATACATAAATAAACTATATGAAAAATGCAGGACAAATTGACATATCATTTAGTATAGAAACTATCAAATATATTTCCTGAATTATTATGAGATAAAAATGGGAAAAGGTACTTGTAGTAACCTTTATAAACCAATCATAAAATTGTCATTAAGAAAATATTGAAAACAAATATAGTAGCAACTTGCTGCAGCTAACCTTGCTTCAGGCGACACACAGCAATATAAACAACAGCTGTGCATGATCTCTTCACGCCGTTCTCATTAAACAATAATAATAATTCAATAATATAAGTTTACAAGCACACCGCTCCACTGAGAACTCCACTTACCGGCAGCCGCGGACGTTATTGAAGGCATCCTGGTGTCCTAAATTACTAAAGGTGTCTGAACTAACGTGAGGTATCGTCCCGGATGAGATTGTCAAGTGAAAGGTCATCATGTGGATCATTTTATTTCCGGCTAAATTATTATTCATTCATTTTACCAGTAGTTAGAATGGGCAGGCCTTCACAAAAGGGCATTTTAAAAATAAAAAAAATGCCTTGACAAAAGGGCACATTGGGCATCAAGGGGAAAAGGGGCAGGTGCTCAAGCATCCACTGAACCCCCCTCTGCACGCGCCTGCTCTGATATCAGCCCCTTCTGCGTTAACATGCTCAGATAATGCCTGAACAGGAGGCTGAATGTTTACAGTCCTGTCTGGGTGCTCTTCAGTGAAAGTATCACCATGATCACAAATGTTAAGGAGCACACAGCAGGCACGTCCATCGTCCTTTTAATCTCCCAAAAGACATCTCCACAACCGACCGTGCACTGCTGAGCCTGTAATTGTAGGTGAGTTGTAATTGTAGGCTTTTTGTTGTTCCACTTCAGGAGGAAATTGATACTGCACCTCTTTTTACCCACAATGCATTCTGATTTCGAGTGTACAACCGATGTACACTCGCTGAAGCACTATTTCCCACAATCCAATGCGAGGAACCGTCGAGCTGGAAGAGAGAGCTGGAGCGCGCGAGTTTGGATGAGAGATGCCGTCTACATCTTTCTTATTTCTGCTTTAATGTTTATTTAATACAATATTTATTTTAAATATATATAATGTAGGCAATAACTCAGTTTAATATTTTACTAGTTTACTGAGGTGGCATTGTTGTTAACTTACAAAAATGATTATAATTTGGTGGATAATTAAAAAATGTTCGTTAATATCCTGTAGGTAGCGTATTCACTCGGATGTAAAATTCACCTGAGAGCGCTCTACGACCATCATCTTATCTGAGATCAAAACACTGCTCGGGAGAGTTTCAAGATACTAAAAATAATAAATACATAAAATCATGAACATGTGAAAAATTTTGTTCTCAGTATTTTAATAGTATTAAATTATTATGAACAAAAAAGCATTACAAAACAAATTAATATTATACCATCGATGAAACCACAAAGCTGACACGGAGGTATGTATAATTACAATATAAAGTCATTTTTAGTGGTATTACTATTAATATCATTTTCTAAAATAAGGTGCATGCATTAATCTGTGTTTGTACAGTGAGTCCTAAAGCTGTGGTGATGGTGCGGCCTGATGAACGAGTGTTCAGAGGAGAAACAGTCGCTCTCAGATGTGATATAAAGTGGGGAGGAGACACTGAGTGGACATACAGATGGGAAAGAGAGGGAACAGATGACCGATATAAAACACAAGAGTTGAACATCAGCAGTGTTGATCACGTTCACAGCGGTAAATACAGCTGTACAGGACAGATGAGAACACAAAGCTCTCAGCGCAGTGATGCTGTTACACTGACTGTATCTGGTGAGTTTGTGTGTTTGTTGATTATCATCAGTGTGAACAGTTTCTCTCTCTATAACTGCTCATGTTTTGTTAAAATAGCTCATGTCACATCAGTGCTTCAACCGTAATTTTATCAACCAATGAGAATACTTTATTGTGCACAAAGAAAACAAAAATCATTAAGGTTGAATCACTTTTAATAATGTCCTTACTACATTTCCGGGCCTTGAACGTTTCAGGCTTCTTTGGAGGATCAGAGAACTCTCAGATTCATCAAAAATATCTTCATTATTGTTCTGAAGATGAACGAAGGGCTAATGGGTTTAGAATGATATGAGGGTGAATAATCAATGACATAATTTTCATTTTGGGTGAAATTACAGGTTTCAGTCAGGCCTTTAAGTGGTCTAATAAAAGTGTTCAGTGAGTGGTGGAGTTGAACTGATAGTTGCTGGTTTTACTTCTGTTTTTGTTCTCTGCAGCTCTTTTCCACTCGTCTTGACTGCAGCTGCTTGTCGTCTGTGTTGAAGGCAAAATAACAGATTCAGAACAATTCTGAAAGAATATATCTTCAAGTAGAGAAACAGAGCTCTAACCACTTGCATGTATTAAAAAAGAAGCTCAATATCTTAGAATTTATCTCTTTTTCTTCCTATTTCTTCATTTATTTCTGTAAAGAGTTTCGTCTCCTCCCTCATCTCTTCTCGAAGTGTGAAATTACTGTTTAAACAGGAAGTGTCTGTTTTAGATGACACTGGACAGTTTTTATTAATGTGTCAGTATGGGGTCCGGTGCACTGCGTCTCATTCTCTGTAAGTATTTTATTATATTCTATATCTGGGGTGCAAAACTCAGTTCCTGAAGGACCACAGTCCAGCAGTGTGTCCAACCTTGTTATCTGTAGTTCTCAAATCAGATGAAATTTGCAGATCTGCAGACCTCCAGGAGCTGAGTTTGACTGCCATCTTCTACACTTTCTTCTGTTTTCTGTTTCTAATATGTTGTATTCAGTTGATGATCAATTTCAACAGGTTGTGCTGTGTGTATGAGGGTTTGTGACTTTAGTCTTACTGCTGATTCTATTCTCTTTTTCTGGTATGTTTTGTCTTTATTGAGACAGGACAGATCAGAATTGACAGGAAGTGAAGTGTGGGGTGGGTCAGGAAAGGTCCTCGTGTCGGTATGTTGTCACAATGCCCACAAGGCTATCAGCGCTGACTGAAAATTGTGTTCTTTATTGTTCAAATTTATCAGTAAAAAGTATATGTTAAAGTATTTAGACACACGTGAAGGTTTAGTTCACCCAAAGATACAAATGTTGTTATTCTGCCAAACCTGTAAGACCTTCGTTCATTTTCAGAACACATATTAAAATAAAGATATTTTGTATTAAACCCGAGAGCTTTCTGACCCTCAAATGACAGCATGGGAACTGAACCATTCAAGACCCAGAAATGTAGTAAGGAAGCTAGGAGGCTGTGAGTATAATTTTTTTTTGTTGTGCAAAGAACACAACAATTTCAACTTTATTTAAGCATTATTTGTAATAAATGGAGACCAGACAACTGAACTGAGAAACGTTACTATCACCTTCTCGCATGCATCACAACACATAATGGAGATGTGACAGTCACAACATGCATACACCCCTTAAAGGGCCAGCAGAACATAAACGAGAACCTATTAAAGGCTATTACATGCTATTAAACTGTCATTTACACTCTCATCTACAAATTAAGCCTATTAGGTGCTTTCTTTTGACGTTCTGGTCTCCTCAAAGTCTCTGCAGTTTTCTCAGGGAAGTTTGGTACACTGTCAAGAGACACAGGTGCCCCCAGTGGCACTGGAACAGCCATTTCCTCAGAGCTCTGTGCGGGTGTCAGTTATTGAGAATTCCGCTACTCTTCGAGCCCCAAACTCCCCATGTTTTCTGACCCTCCCGCTTGATCAAGGCCACCCCACTGCGGTGTAGCTGGACGGGTCCTCAGATTATCCTGATGACGACGGACCTCCCGCCCATCTACAAATTAAGCTATCTAACAGCCTCACCACACAAGAGCGGGGACCGCTTTTTTTTTCCATGATGGCTCCTGGTAACCAGCGCTGACCTCTGGCAAAATTCCTGACAAGGACAGTCTCCCCTTCATGAAAACTCTGTGCTCTCGCATGTCTGTCATGCCAAGCTTTCTGCTTTCCTTGCTGGATCCTTACTTTCTCCTCAACATCCGGATGCAGCAAATCCAGGTGAGATTTAGGTTTCCATCCCAGCAACATCTCTGTGTCACGGTACACACAGGGATCCAGGAACGAGGAGACGAGGATTGTAACAAACGGGGTATTTAATGAATGACAAACGGAGGAGACACAGGAACACAGGTAAGGACATCTACACAAGCTTGACACATATGACACTAACAATAATCCACCGGAAACATGGGGCAGAACAGACTATATATAGGGAGACATAACTGGAAACACCTGGGACATAATCAAGACACAGACGGAGACTAATTAACTAATGACGGGGAACAGGACGGACCAAATATGGGCACATAAGGGTAAGGAAACACAAGGCAGAGGGAGACAAAGTCTGACACTCTGCTGGCACCAAGCCGGTAGTAGTCTGTGGAGTAATGCGATACTGGAACAGAAAACGAGAGAGGTTAGTTTCAACACTTGCCCCTGACATATTTTTTAAGCCCTCCTTCAACTCCTGTACCGCTCTCTCTGCCAGCCCGTTCAATGCAGGATGGAAAGGTACTGTACAGATGTGTCTGAGTCCATTTTGCTTAACAAATTCTTGAAATAGCTCTCCAGTAAAGGTTGATCCATTATTAGTGACAACTACATCAGGCAGTCCGTGTACTGAAAACACTTGGCCCAGTGTGTCGACTGTCACAGATGCTGTAATGTTTTTCAAGATGTGTGCTTCCAGCCACTTGGTGTGGGCATCCGCCATGACCAAGAACATTCGCCCCATGAAAGGACCTGCAAAATCTAAGTGCAACCTGGAGCAAGGCCTGTTAGGCCCCTCCCAGGGCTGGAGGGGAACTGGTGGAGGCATTTTCTGGTTTCCCTGGCACTGCTTGCAGTGTTGGACCTTGTGTTCCAGGTCTTGAACCATCTTTGGCCACCAGACGTATGCTCTCGCTAAACTTTCCATGCGTGACACCCCAGGATGGGCTATGTGAACCTCCTGTAACACTCAGGCTCATAATGGCGGCGGCACCACCACCGTTGACCCCCATAGGATGCAATCGTCCTGAACTGAGAGCTAATTTTTAATTTTCTCAAAAGGTTTCATCTCTGCATTCATGACAGTGGGTGGTCAACCTAGTAGAACATATCTTTTGACTTTCGACAAAACCTTGTCTCTTTCCGTACACATTTTTATCTGCTTTGCACTCACTGGTGAGTCACCCAACCTTTCCAGCTGGAACACGGTTTCAGGAGGCAGAGGAGTAGATGATGGGGTGTCTGGAAGTGGTAACCGGCTTAATGCGTCTGCATTGGCATTTTCTTTCCCTGCTCAATATACTCTATGGAATTGGTAGGTAGACCGTGTCAATGCCCACCTCTGGATACGGGCTGACGCCATGGAAGGAATGCTCTTATGCTCGCTGAACAGGCTCATCAACAGCTTATGATCTGTGAAGACTGTGAATGGACGACCATAGAGAAATTGGTGGAAACGTTTCACAGCAAATACAATGGCCAATCCTTCTTTGTCCAGATGAGAGTACCCCTCTTCAGCTTTTGCAAGTGTCATTGACGCAAATGCAATGACTTTCTCGGAGTCTTTCTCTATAACGTGCGACAGTACGCCGCCAATGCTATATGGAGAGGCATCACAAGACACTGTCAGCTCTTTCTCTGGGTCAAAATGGACTAACACACTGGCTGACTGCAGCAGATTTTTTACTTCTGTGAAGGCAGCCGCCTGCACTGCCCCCCACTTCCAATGGCAATCATGATGCAACAGCTAGTACAATGGGGCTGGCACAGTTGATAGATCAGGCAAGAACTTCCCGTAATATGTTACCATGCCCAGGAATGATTTAAGTTTTATCATATTTCCCGGCTTGGGAGCTTCCTGGATGGCGCTGACTTTTTCTGGCACGGGATAGAGGCACTGGGCTGATATTTGATGTCCCAGGTATGTTGCACTCTCTGCTTGGAATGAACATTTGCATTGTTTTAGTTGCAGCCCTGCCTGTGACATCCTCATAAGAACCTGATCGAGGTTGTTCCTCTTCTGTTTTCCCTGTGATCAGTATGTAGTCGAGGTACACTGCCACATCTGGAATTCCCCGCAACAAGCTTTCCATTGTCCTTTAAAAATGGCCGGGCTAGATGCCACCCCAAACACCAGCCTGTTATATTTAAACAGGCCTTTGTAAGTGTTGATCGTGATGTATTTGACATCTCATCTAGTAACAACTGTTGATAGTTGTTGAAAGTTGAAAGTTTTGCCTCCCGCCAGCATTGAGAACAAGTCCTCCACTCTTGGAATAGGGTACGTCTCCAATTTCGCTGCCTGGTTGATTGTCAGTTTATAGTCTCCACAAATGTGTACTGTACCGTCGTCTTTCAGCACGGGAGCAATTGGGGCTGCCCAATCAGAAAACTTAATTGATTCAATGATCCCGAGCTGCTGAAGCCTCTCAAGTTCCTTTTCCACTTTATGCTTCATTGTAAATGGAACAGACCGGGGTTTATAGAAACGAGGTACAGCATTGGGCTTCACGCAATGTTTCATAGTGGTATCCCTAAGAGTGCCTAGTTCATCCTTAAACACATCTGGATACCTCGCAACCACATCCTCTGCAAAATGGTCTTTTATTAGCCTTATCTCTCCTCAGTTTAACTTAATTTTACTGAGCCAATCCCGCCCCAGCAGGCTCGGCCCTGTTCCTTTGACAACAAGTAAGCGAGCTTCAGCCATCTGATTGCCATAGGCAATGTTCAATTAATCATAAAAATATAATCATATTTTGCATGTAGTGCTGCCGACTCCATTCCTTATGCGATTTCCATTGCTTTTGTAAATGAAAGTGTCGCTTCCCCCAGCAGTCTGCGTTGAATTACATCATCATAAATTCCGAACACAAGGCGATCACGCATTATATCCTCCAGCAGGGTCCCAAACTCGCAATGCAGAAAACTGGCGAAGCTCGGCCACAAACTTTGCAATAGAGTCTCCAGGCTTACAAAAATGGCTGTGAAACTTTAAAACGTTGCACAGTCACTGAAGGTTTAGTGCTGTGGTGTGCTGGATCAGGTCGATTAAATCTTTGTATGGTAAATCTCCCAGCTTCTGCGGCGTTGCTTAAATTCTCATGAGATTGTAAGTCTTTGCTCCACAGACACTTAACAAGATAGAGCGTTTCTTATCTTCATCAGTGATCTCATTTGTGTCGAATAAATGCTTCAAACGCTCCATATACTCCAGCCAGTCACCATTTTCTTCCACCAATTCCCCCACAGTTCCGAACATCGCCATAATCAGACCGTGCAGTGTAGCTGCACTGGTCTAATGAAATGATAGCCACGCTTCATACTGATGTCTTTTGCTGTTTATTTGTGTCTCTGTCTCTCTCTTTTCAGCAAACACAGTGAAAACTACAAGAAATAAAACATGTTCAAATATACATTTCTCACAGTTCTTTTTCTCAGTCTCTCATTCAAATGTCAGCTGATATGCAAGTGAACATGTGCGACAAATCTGAATCCGATGACATCGCTATTTACACATAACATTGTTTACGTAAACTGATATAAACAGCATTATACACAAAACGCAACATATTTAAAGATTAATTACCGTGTGCAGGGCGCACACCATGCAGATAAAGGAACTATTTTTAAGGCTCTGCATCATTAACGTTTCTCTTTGCATCCATGTTAGTTCAACCCATAATGCAATGGTCCCGCGCACAACATATGACCTGTTACGCTTCAATAGTCACTCTTTCTTAAAGAACCCTTAACTTTAAACATTTCAAGCAAGCCCCTTTTTCTACTTATTACACTGAATATGACATTCCAACATTTCAGTCAAGTATTTAAAACAATGAATTAACTCAAATCAATATGAATATAACAGAAACAATGCACAACTCTGTGAAAACATGTCTTTGACAGTTACATGCAGGGATACTTCACTCTCGCCAACCCATTCGATTCGTTAGATGAAATATGTAGTTTATCCTCATCGCCAAATATGTAATAAATGGAGGCCATACAATGCTTACCTGAACTGAGAAAGCAATTTTTGGTATTATTTGTAGTTTTTATTTTTATTTTTTATAGAAACACTAAATGACAAACAATATCTTAAGCACCACCACCAGTCCTAAGTTCAGACAACATGACATGTCTTTTGTGAAGTTGCAGCGTGTTGAGCTCTCTCGGCCACCGTATAAGTTTCAAAACTCTGCTTTCTTTTGTCACATCCTTGTCTTTTTTTTCATATTGATTGTGTATAATTTCGCTGGCTGTTGCAGCCGAACACTTTATAAATAAACGCATAACCGCTTCATATCCTCCGTATTTACTTCCGTATGATGGCGCGCGGTGCAAGTGTTGCCAAATCCACATTTTACCCGCGGAATTGGGATACTTTTTCCTCTATTACCACAGGATGTTTTTCAACTTTATGTGGGTTGACGCGACTCACGCGACCCCACTAACTCAATTTTCACCCCCCTGAACATGATTGGGATAGTTTTAGACTAATGAGGCTGAGTGCGTCTCAAACACTTTGACCTCGTTTGTTTAGGAGTTTAGATTGTTTTGTTCCAGTTAATAATCACAGGTGAGAAGCGTTAACTCATGGGCGTAAATTTCATTTAACAGTAGGGGGGGACAATAAATATAAAAATTTTCATGAGCAATTTTTGAAGGGGACACAAATAATACAGTCAAATTGTACTTATAAAGATATGTCCCCAGAGTGAAAAACTTTGCTTCTATCATTATTATTGTAGCACGGAGACTGTGTCATTATGGTTATTTTCAAAGTTTTTCTCAGGTTCAATGACAAAGCAGATCAGCACATTTCAAACAGCCACAAACCAAGGATAAGAAATGAAATCCCTTTTATTTCATCCATGCTGACGATTGTAATGATGCCAGGTTGTTTACCTCAGCTTAGAGCGCTCTGCTCGTGCTGCTTCTCAGAATGTTTGGTCGCTATAGCAACCAGTTGTAGTGGAAAACTGTAGGTCCGAAACAGAGCAGAACCGCACTGAACCGAGCTGGTACCAGTCAGTGGAAAACCCCCATAAGTTGCAGTGCACTATGCAACAAGCTATTGTAAACAAGCTAACGTTAACTAGATAAGTAATATTTGAATCGCTAATATAGCAGATTCTTGGAAAATTACATCGATTAACGTTAATCAGCATTGCCGCAACTAATTTATGAATGAGTCTGCTGCATCAACTACATTAAAGAGAATCGCTTTATTTAAAGTGAATAAAGTACCCTACTTACTGGAGTTCAACATTAACTGAGCCGCAGCCACACACCTGACTCATATGTGGAGTAGGTGAGATGAACTGGGAAAGCAGGCAGTGGGCCAAACCACTGTGAGGAAGGGGAGGGGGAACTCAACTGTTTCTAAAAGCATTTTTTGCGGGGGGGTTTTCTACTTACACAATTATTTTAGGTATACATACATATATTTTTCACAATAGAGAGTGCGATTTTTTTAAATATATTTTTTTGGCATGGGCGTAAATCCCGGGGGGGACAACCCTCGGATGGGGGGGGACATGTCCCCTCCGTTTTACTTTTAATAAAAATGTAAATTCATTAGACTTTATTCGAGCTCGAGCAGCTGTTTTCACGGTTTCTAGATTTAAATTAAAATGACCTGACATTTTATTCGTATTAAAATGAGGAATAACAGGAGAGCTGAACACTCGTGCAGTGCATGTTTCATTCATACTCGAAGCCAGAGGGAGCTCTCGCGTGGAGACTAATATGGACAAACTCACGCGGCTATCACTGTAGCTCAGCTGAATAAAAAGAAGAAACTTTTTTACTGATGAAATGTGAAGACAATAAACACCCGATTGCAAAAATATATGTCTATTTTTCAAGTTATCTCCAGGTAATAAATAAATAAACTATATGAAAAATGCAGTACTGATTGACATATCATTTAGTATAGAAACTATAAAATATATTTCCTGAATTATTATGTGATTAAAATGGGAAAAAGTGCTGGTAGTAGCCTTTATTGGAGCCCGAGTCTGTGCAGTAGTGTCGTGAGGTGGAGCCGCGGTATCAAACTCCCGCCCAAACTCCCTCAGACCCAATCAAACATAACGTCACGCCCCGTTTTTATAGCATCACATTACTAACTAAAATCAAACTTATCACAAAACTGAACAATTGAACATATATCAGCGTGATAACAACTACCTTAAATGAACAAAACCCTATTTCGGAAAATTGTAAGAGAAGTGAAATTTTTATTTTTTATTTTGACTGAAGTCCCATTTATTTACATGGAGAGGGCGGGGCTTATGACCTGTACTGCAGCCAGCCACCAGGGGGCGATCAAAGAGCCCGCAGCTTCACTTTTAATGACGAGTGATACACACCCGGTCTGAACGAACGTGAGAGATCGTCCCGGATGAGATCGTCAGGTGAAAGGTCATCGTGTGGATAATTGTATTTATGGCTAAATTATTATTAAGTAATTTGATTCATAGTTAGATTGGTCATGCCTTCACAAAAGGGCGTTTAATTATCAAAAAATAATACTAATAATTGCCTTGGGCATTGAAGGGAAATGGGGCAGGAGCTCAAGCACTTTGCTCAAATAGCATTTTGCTGAATGAATGAAAATGCATCATATTCATGTTTCTTCTTCTTTTAGTGCTGATGTTCTTCATCCACGCTGGACTCACTCAAGGTACTGTGCTGTACCGCAGTAAATTTATTTAACAAATGTGAATTTTTTTGTAGTTCTTTGATGTTTATTTGCCCACAATGCAGTGTTATTCTCACGAGGAGGTTTTGAGTTCATAACAGTGATTGATACAATAATACTGTAGGTGATCAATATTCATATGTGTATTAATACAGAGAGACCTGTAGTGAAGGTGACTCCAGATCAGCGTGTGTTCAGAGGAGAGACGGTCACTCTCACATGTGACATACAGCGAGCAGAAAACATTCAGTGGAGATACATCTGGTTTAAAGATGGATACACTTACTCTCCATTTACAACAACAACAACAGCAGAGTACAGTTTCACAGCTTATCACAGCAGTAAATACAGCTGTAGAGGAGAGAGATCAGACTCACAGAGATCATCAGACATCAGTGCTGCTGTTACACTGACTGTATCAGGTGAGTGATCATATTCATATCTGATTAATACTCATTTAACATCAATATGTGTTGCTCCAGGGTGCATAAGTTCAGCACTATAGCTCTGACTGATTTAACTGAACTGAATGTTTGTAGAAAATTATTTTCTAAAATAATTAAATTAATAACAACGCTGAAATAACAGCGTACAGTTTATCTGTTATTAATTATCCAGTATAAATAAATATATTATGAATAGTGCAATTAATTTAAATCATTGAAAACATGCATCTGATAAAAATAATAAACCGCATGTCTTTCTTTCTTTGTTTCTTTCTTTGTTTCTTTCTTTCTTTCTTTCCTTTCTTTCTTTCTTTCTTTCTTTCTTTCTTTCTTTCTTTCTTTCTTTATTTCTTTCTTTCTTTCTTTCTTTCTTTCTTTCTTTCTTTCTTTCTTTCTCTTTCTTTCAGTTTAGTCGTCGAGACACTGCAGGCAAAAACACTGTCAAGTTTGATATATTTTTGAGGTTTTGTTTTTCATAAAGTGTCTTTTAGTGGAAAGAAAACATCCTAAAGACAGTTAAGTTATTATTTTATGGCATTTTATCTATTTGTGTCAATATATTTCAAAGACAAAACATATTTGTAAAGGCTTGTTGTGGCAATTTCTTTCAAACAAACATCATCACTGAGTAAGAGACAACTCTGAGTCCAAATTATAGTAATACAGTATTTATTCCCTTGCAAGAGAGATCCCCGTCACTAACCCACATAGCTGTGAGTCAGTCAGGAGAGATAAGGAAAGGCAGTGCCAGCCTGTTTTTATAGTCCTTTGCTTCAAGGCCTTCTTCCTTCCCTCCCCTACAGGGAGAGATACCAGTTTGTTTACCGATTAATGGTTATACAGGCAAATGCCCCCTTGACCCCCAGGCCATCTGCGTTTCCTTACCTCTATCACTTCCCAATCATAGTAAATCATCACACAAGAAATGCTTTTCTAACTACGAGTGAGAAAACATATAATGCATACATCTTGAATCTATGTTTCACTGTTTGATTAATACACATAAGTAAAAATTCCTTTACAACTCCTCTCTTTTTATCATTCTCTGATAACTGATTAATCAAACATTGTAATAATAATAGTAAAAATAATAATAAATACAAGTTCAAGCCATTAAATCACACTTATACTCTTCATCTCTGATTTTCACATAAATGATCACTCTCCTTGAACCTGTGAAGTAAGTTTTTGAAAATTTGAAAAATGCTTAGGCTGTTTTTGTTGGGACAGACCCTAATATTTGCAAGCATAGTAAAGACTTTATTCTATAGCCGGGCTGAATGGACAGGCACTGCTGTCGCACTCTCGGCCTAAACCGAACCCTCAGTCACCATAGTATAAACAAGAAATAGTATAGTTCAAAGTAGGAAATAAACATATCAATTTATCACTGTTGAGTTACTTCTGTAATATAAAATGTAAATATTAAAAGTATGTAAAAATCCCTCAGTTTCAACCCCTCTCCTTGTACGTCCTCTCGTACACGGATAACTGCTGCTTCTAACCTTCTTTACATTCCAATCATTCTCAAGAAGAAAAATAAAAACATCATAACTCAATTAACACATTTCACTGTAACTTCCGCTACTTGTGTCATCATATTGTTGGTCTGATCTCCTGTTGGTAACACCTTCAGACCTGTTATGAAGTGTAGTATTACCAAGCAAATTGTCACTGACAACAAAGTTATTATGCATGTGGTCTTAAAACAGGCCACACATTCCTGGCACTCTGAATGGGTGCCACGGTCTTGTACGCTCCATTCTCTCAGTTACTCTGAATCAAAGGTGCTGTTATGACCAGAGAATGTGAGAAAGTACTGTCTTCGAAGCACTAAAAGTCTTATCTGTTCTGTTGATTACGGTGTCCACCCAGATGCCGTTTGCGCAATCAAAGTTGCCTCCTCCCTCCAGTCCCCTCCTTGCTGCTGATATCTGGTTCCGCCTAAACACACAGCTGCAATGCAAGGTTTTAAAAAAACTGGATCTTAGCATTTATTGACACTCGCGTTGAACCTCCTCCAGCGATTGCTCCGCCTCCGCAATGGGCGGCACCCTCCTGCAATGGTTTACGTGAACCCCGTAGCCCTCTCTGCGACCTTCACGCCGTGTGGTCACCAGAAGCACCTGGAAAGGCCCAAGCCACCTTTTCAATTTCCAGCTCTTTCTCCTGTGATCACGAATCACCACGAAATCACCAGGTCTGACCTCGTGCAGGAATGTCTCAGCAACCTTCCCTTGAGCAGCCTTTACCTGCACAGAAATATTTGATAACACTGACACTTCCTTGCAGTAATTCAACATGTCATTCTCACACACATCCGTTGACGGCAGCCCTTGTTCACCCCCTTCTATGCCCATGAATGGTGGCCTACCAAACAAAATTTCAAATGGGCTCAGGTCTGTTTTCACTCTTTTTCTCATTCTCATGTACATCAGTACAATTGGGAGGGCTTTAAGCCAAGTCAGACCCGTCTCTTCACAGCATTTTGCTAATTTGTTCTTAATTGTCTGGTTCTGTCTCTCTACTGCCCCTCCTGATGAGGGCGCGTAGCTGCAGTGTGTTCTCATGTCAATTCCCAAGAACTGACCCACCTGCTTTATTGCATCATTGACAAAGTGTCTGCCATTTTCAGAACAGATTTTTCTTGGAATTCCCCATCTCGGAACAATCTCGGTTAACAGGACCTTTGCCACTGCCGCCGAATCTTGCTTCGAGGCTGGGAAGGCCTCAACCCATTTTGACCACATGTCAACCATCACCAGACAGTGTTTCTGTTTCCCACAAGGGGTTAATTCGATGAAATCCATCATTAGATATTCAAATGGGCCTGCAGCTGGTTGAGATGCCAAGGGTGTTTTATTCCCCTAGCCACATTGTGTGTGTTACAAGTGACACATCTTTTGCAAAAAATTTCAGCAAACACTGTAAACCCCTTTGTAAACCATAATTCCTTCATCTGCATTATCATACTCCCCTTTGACACATGATCCAACCCATGTGTCAACTTAGCATAATGCTGAAAGAAGTGTTTGGGCAAACAAGGAATGTCATCATCACTCATCCATACACCCCTTGAGGCTGCAGCCAGACGACCTCCATTTTGGTTTTCTGCTCCTGTGGAAAAAGTCTGCATACTTTGTAAACAAGGAAATATCAGGGTTAGTCACAGATACTAAAGCACAAGTCGTTTCTTTTGTCTCCTGTGCTGCCGGCCTTCGCCGCCGTCTGCTCTGGCGTTTCCTGTGGAGATAAAACTTTATCGTTAGTGTGCGCTGCGCATTTACAGATCGCGACCTTGTCTGGTAAAGAATGGCCTCCAAAAGCTCAGACACAAGCGTGCGTTTAATATCGGATGTCCATCCGACTTCAAAAATCTCTGTGCTTCAAAGTGCGCCATAATCGTGTGACCCCAAAAGCATAATGAGTCTGTGTAAATTGTCACACATTTGTCTGCCATAAGTTTACACGCCTCTGTCAGAGCAACCAATTCAGCTCTCTGAGCGAATAATTTGATGGCAATTTGCCAGACTTTACGACTTCAAATTCAGTGGTCACCGAAACCAACCTTATTCAAGCCTGTTTGTGGATCTTTGGGCCGACCCATCCACAAAGAGGACATTGTCTGATTCTCTAAAGGTGTGTCCAACAGGTCTGGGACGTGGTGTACACACCTGTTCCAACACTGATAGACAGCAATGGTGTTCCTCCCCATCCTCCTCTGTAGGGAAGTGTGGCAGGATTCAAAGTTGTGCATCTTTTCACCGTTACATTTGGCATGTCAAGCAAAATCGTGTGATACCTCAGCCATCGGGCTGTTGATAAATGTGACGTTCTCTATTCTTGCAAAATCATGGAGACTGCGTGTGGGACCATCAAAGTCAAATCAGAATACCCCACAAATTCCCTTGAAGCCAGTACAGCCAGCTCCGCAGCTGCCACAGCTCTCAGGCAATGTGGCAAGCCTGCTGCCACTGCATCAAGCTTTGTTGAAAAATATGCGACTGGTCTTAATCTGTCCCCATGGGTTTGCAAGAGCACTGAACTCATAAATCCATGTTTTTCGTCTACCATCTGTGTAAAAGGCCTTTCAATCACAGGGAGGCCCAACGTTGGAGCCTGAGCCAGCTGCAGTTTCATGTTTACAAACGCCTCCTGTGCTTCTGTGGGCCAAGAAATCTTGTCACATGACCTCAGCCCTTTCCCTGTTGTCAGGGCTCTCAAGGGCTTTTCAAGAAATGCATAATTTGGAATAAACGTTCGACAATATGCGCACATTTCCCAAGAATGATAACAATTGTTTCTTTGTTATTGGTCTTGGTACATCTTTGATAGCCTTTATTCGTTTCTCAGAGATAGCTTTACTGTTTGGTGTTATAGTATGACCCAAAAAAAGTTATTTCCTGCTTCACAAATTGCAGCTTGGTCAGACTGACCTTGTGACACTCTCTCGCCAGGTGGTTCAAAAGAGTTACAGTGTCAGCCACGCACGTAACCTCATCTCGTGCACAAATCAATAAATCATCTACATACAACCTCAAAATCACAGTTAGTTATAAAAGCCCCTACATTTTCCTCACAAACAGGCCTAAAGCAGGCCATGTCTGCTCGGTGGCCTTGGTCACTGATAAGTGTGGCGCAGACTTCCCCGTTATCAAAAAGAGCTGCATTTGTTTTTCCGACAGTCAAGCTGAAAGCGCACACACATTTTCATTCCAGAAAATCTTATCAAACCTTATTTTCTCATTTTCTGCCCCGTTAAACCACTCTTCCTCATATTGTGATTCACGCTCAATTACAACATGTGACGTGCAATGCAATCTGTCAGGCAACATACTTTCTGTGTTAGCTGATACTGTTCGATCTTTTGCCAATTTCAAAATAATTTGTGCCCAAACAGAATCACTTATCTGCCACTCGTATGCCCACTGTGGCTCAAATTTTGCACAACTCATCTGCTGTTCCTCTTCAATAACTATCCCAAACGGCCCAGCAGTGAGTTTCAGATTTAATTTACACATTAGATCCCTGGCCATTAACGGAACCGGACAGGTTTCAGAGCACAAAAACGCATGTTTCAATGCCCTGCCCCCCTCCGTCTCACATTTCAACGGCACAGTATAGTTTTCTGAAATTATATGCCCTGACGCGGACGTGCTTTCAAACACTAAATCCGTCATTCTTGGTTCACATGGCAAGTCACATGGTCTTATGGTGGATCGAGCTCCCCTCGAATCAACCATAAAGTCTATCATTGTCCCGTTAACTAACATGGGATATCTCGGTAGCCTTAAAAACCCTAAACTTTTGTACATTCTCAGACATTCATCAGTAACAGCATTATTCAAAACTTCAACAATCACACATAAAGGGTTGCAAGCATTTCTTCATTGCAGATAGCATTCTTCAAAACTTCAACAATCACACATAAGGGTGATTGCAAGGGTTGCAAGCATGTCTTCATTGCAGAGAGCATTATTTGAATCAGTGCATGTGAGCGTGTTGTGTGTGTGTGTCAATAAATTTTTACTTCCCTTTTTCGTAGCTGGCTGAATGCCTGTCACCCGCCCTCTCCTCTCCTGTTCTCCGTTCCTCTCGTTTCAATCCGCCTTACGCGCCTCTGGACAATCCTGTGCCCAGTGTTCGTGGTTCTTGCACAACCTGCACTTCGTGCAGGTTGAAAAGTCATGTTCATTACTTGCACACAGTCCACATTTGTGCTGCCTGCGCTGCTCGCGCTGCTCGTGCTGCTCGTGCTGCTTTAATCTGTACAACAGCCAGCTGCATCTCTCTCTCCCCCTCTGTCACTCGCGCTGCTCGTGCTTGTGCGTCCTGCTGCGGTTGTCTTGGTGGAGAACAGTCGAGGTCGGGGTCGAATTTCAATGCATCCAGCTGAGCCATTGGGTAGATGTGTGTTTTGTACTCTGGCGGTGCCGACCTCACCGTATTTTCATGTGGGAAACACAAACATACTGTGAGTTAATCGGTTCTGGTGGTGCAGACACGCATACAGATAGACTTTCACACTTTTCATTTTTCCTTCCTGCTAACTCTTTCTGCACTTGCTTTCTTTCTCTTTTATCTACTTCCTTGAGCCAACAATCTACTTCCTTGAGCCAACAATCTACTGTTTGTTCACATTTTTTACATACATGTTTAACACATTTGCAACAACAACCTGGTTGTTTGTCGCTACTTTGTTCAACTGAGTCCCTCACCACTTTCAGTCTTGTGAGGCTCAATGTACCCTCTTCGGGAAAATCATGATGCTTGATTAATTTTTCAATATCTTGCATACATTTCTGACCATAATATTTTTTTTTTTTTCATTTGGTAGTACACCGGTGTATCATATTTCACAAGCTTGCTCTGAGACATCCCTATACTGGCTGTTTTCTGTTTTCTGTGGATTTGCTCGCGCGCGCTTCTTTAATCTGCTAGACGTCTCCAGCAGATCCGATTTTCTCTTATCCCGCAATCGGATCGGGTTGCACAATCAGTGCCCTCTTAATTGTGATTTACCAAAATCTTTCGATTTTTAGCTAACCCCAATTAACCTCGGTACCTGTTTGAAACCTATCTTGATCCGTACAGATCTCAAATTAATCTCAGGTTACCTATCTGAACGTTCGTGCCCAGAGTCCTCGGTACCTGTTTGAAACCCTCTTGATCCGTACAGATCTCAAGTTAATCTCAGGTTACCCATCTGGACGTTCGTGCCCAGATTACTCTACCACAGAAACAGTTCTCAGCCAATATGGTTCAATTTCACTCTTTCCCCCCTAATTAAATTGAATATAATTGACTCTTACCAGAGATGTCGTTTTGTGCCACCTGGGTTCTTTTTTTGATTCCAGTGGTCGATCCCTCCAGTCCCAACAGCAGAACGGTCCCTCGTCTCTGAATCTTTTTTGCGAGGTAGGGTTGGAACTTTCAGCTCCAAGGTTTAGCCTCCGTCCGCTGTCAGGTCCAGAAGTCACGTCCAAGGAATCCCACTTTCTGACACCAAATTGTTGTGGCAATTTCTTTCAAACAAACATCATCACTGAGTAAGAGACAACTCTGAGTCCAAATTATAGTAATAAAGTATTTATTCCCTTGCAAGAGAAGATCCCTGTCACTAACCCACATAGCTGTGAGTCAGTCAGGAGAGATAAGGAAAGGCAGTGCCAGCCTGTTTTTATAGTCCTTTGCTTCAAGGCCTTCTTCCTTCCCTCCCCTACAGGGAGAGATACCAGTTTGTTTACCGATTAATGGTTATACAGAAAAGGGAGGCAAATGCCCCCTTGACCCCCAGACCATCTGCGTTTCCTTACCTCTATCACTTCCCAATCATAGTAAATCATCACACAAGGAATGCTTATCTAACTGCAAGTGAGAAAACATATAATGCATACATCTTGAATCTATGTTTCACTGTTTGATTAATACACATAAGTAAAAATTCCTTTACAGGCTGTTTTCTCAAAATGAGTTTTTTCTCCTTCACTGAGTCATAAATCTCCCCTTCAGCAGCTCTTACACACACCAGACTTCACATCTGTGTTCTGTCCATATCCTGAAGATTTTACAGAGGGATGTGTTCATATATCATTTCCTTCATTATATACAACATTTTATTCACCAAATATAGTGTTTTCTGTCCGTTCTAAGTATTTTCTGAATTATGGAGTGACAAAATGAGAAATAACTTCTGACTCTAATATGTCACAAAACAATTAAAACATAAACAAGAATTTTGAAACTGACATCATCCAGTGTTTAGATGTTTTGTACCAGAAATGTATGCAAATTAGCACATATTTAATAAAATGACTCATTTGCATATTTAAGCCTAACATTTTAGAAAACGTATAATACAAACAATGTTTGCAATTATCAATGTAATCAATCAGCTGGGTAAGTAAGGCGTTAACTATGAGTTATTTTTGATTGATTTCTTTATTTTTACTCTATTGACCTGCAGTGTCTCGTCTTAAGTATGATATTCTAGCGTTATCCATCCATGATAGCACTGTATCCTATGATTTCTGTTATTAATGCTGTTATCACATGTTCTAGTCACTGTTCTGATCAAATGCAGAAATACATAAGATGTTTAAAGGATGTAAATCTCTATCAGTGATTTTTATTCTGTTTTATGAATCTAGTGACACTTACATAGAGTTCAGTTATTCATGAGAATGAAAAGTGTATTTTTTAACTAAAGTCTCTTAAACTCTCAGGACTCATCCACATTTTAAAGTCACAAGGAAACAGAAGTATCAACAGATCATATCTTCTGTATTCTTGTTTCTGTCCATCACTTGTCAGTGTTTGTTGAGTGGATTCTGAGATGTGATCACTGCACTCAACAACAGAGACAGATATGAATGTGAGCTTGCAGTCGATTGTAAGAAAGAGACAGTTTAAGTTCTCAAATAATCCTGAAGGACTTGATTAGTGTCTTAGTTGTTTCTTCTCATTGACTCATCTTGTCTGATCACCTGTTGCTCATTATCTTGTGAACGCACCCTGCATAAGCCCAGGCCGTATTCACAAAACACTTCTCATCAGTTTTCATAAGTAGCTGTAACAGTTCTTTAACCCTTGTGCACTGTTCGATTGGGAATTACACTCATACTCTCTTTTTGACCACAGGCAACACAGTGTAATATTGCAACAGAATAATTGTTTTGTTTGTTTTTTAAACAAATGTATTTTTATTCAGATTATTAATGTTTTTACAGGAGTTTTTACAGGAGTTTTTGGAGGATTCATAATATGTTTTAAATGTATATAAATAAACTAACAAATATTTGTAAATAAGTTTTTATATAAAAACAGTTTTTTAATGTAAAATTCAATTTATAAAAGACCCACATTTAAAAATGTTATTCATGAGGATAACATGGCCAACGTGCCATAGTTTAATATCAAATTGTTTCCATCTATTTCATAAAAAACACTTTTAAAATAAAAAACACATGAAATTTTAACAGCAGGCACCAGATGACTCTCGAGCATTGCTCAGTGGCTCATTTTGTATTTTCCATATAGATATAGATCTCACAAGTTCAACATAGATATAGATCTCACAAGTTCAACATAGATATAGATCTCACAAGTTCAACATAGATATAGATCTCACAAGTTCCACATAGATATAGATCTCACAAGTTCCACATAGATACAGATCTCACAAGTTCAACATAGATATAGATCTCACAAGTTCAACATAGATATAGATCTCACAAGTTCAACATAGATATATATCTCACAAGTTCAACATCGATAGAGATCTCACAAGTTCAACATAGATATAGATCTCACAAGTTCAACATAGATATAGATCTCACAAGTTCAACATAGATATAGATCTCACAAGTTCCACATAGATACAGATCTCACAAGTTCAACATAGATATAGATCTCACAAGTTCAACATAGATATAGATCTCACAAGTTCAACATAGATATAGATCTCACAAGTTCAACATATATAGATCTCACAAGTTCAACATAGATATAGATCTCACAAGTTCAACATAGATATAGATCTCACAAGTTCAACATAGATATAGATCTCACAAGTTCAACATAGATATAGATCTCACAAGTTCAACATAGATATAGATCTCACAAGTTCAACATAGATATAGATCTCACAAGTTCAACATAGATACAGATCTCACAAGTTCAACATAGATATAGATCTCACAAGTTCAACATAGATATAGATCTCACAAGTTCAACATAGATATAGATCTCACAAGTTCAACATAGATATAGATCTCACAAGTTCAACATAGATATAGATCTCACAAGTTCAACATAGATATAGATCTCACAAGTTCCACATAGATATAGATCTCACAAGTTCAACATAGATATAGATCTCACAAGTTCAACATAGATATAGATCTCACAAGTTCAACATAGATATAGATCTCACAAGTTCCACATAGATATAGATCTCACAAGTTCAACATATATAGATCTCACAAGTTTAACATAGATATAGATCTCACAAGTTCACATATATATATAGATCTCACAAGTTCCACATAGATATAGATCTCACAAGTTCCACATAGATATAGATCTCACAAGTTCCACATAGATATAGATCTCACAAGTTCCACATAGATATAGATCTCACAAGTTCCACATAGATATAGATCTCACAAGTTCCACATAGATATAGATCTCACAAGTTCAACATAGATATAGATCTCACAAGTTCCACATTTAACCCTTGTGCACTGTTCGATTGGGAATTACACTCATACTCTCTTTTTGACCACAGGCAACACAGTGTAATATTGCAACAGAATAATTGTTTTGTTTGTTTTTTAAACAAATGTATTTTTATTCAGATTATTAATGTTTTTACAGGAGTTTTTACAGGAGTTTTTGGAGGATTCATAATATGTTTTAAATGTATATAAATAAACTAACAAATATTTGTAAATAAGTTTTTATATAAAAACAGTTTTTTAATGTAAAATTCAATTTATAAAAGACCCACATTTAAAAATGTTATTCATGAGGATAACATGGCCAACGTGCCATAGTTTAATATCAAATTGTTTCCATCTATTTCATAAAAAACACTTTTAAAATAAAAAACACATGAAATTTTAACAGCAGGCACCAGATGACTCTCGAGCATTGCTCAGTGGCTCATTTGTATTTTCCATATAGATATAGATCTCACAAGTTCAACATAGATATAGATCTCACAAGTTCAACATAGATATAGATCTCACAAGTTCAACATAGATATAGATCTCACAAGTTCCACATAGATATAGATCTCACAAGTTCCACATAGATACAGATCTCACAAGTTCAACATAGATATAGATCTCACAAGTTCAACATAGATATAGATCTCACAAGTTCAACATAGATATATATCTCACAAGTTCAACATCGATAGAGATCTCACAAGTTCAACATAGATATAGATCTCACAAGTTCAACATAGATATAGATCTCACAAGTTCAACATAGATATAGATCTCACAAGTTCCACATAGATACAGATCTCACAAGTTCAACATAGATATAGATCTCACAAGTTCAACATAGATATAGATCTCACAAGTTCAACATAGATATAGATCTCACAAGTTCAACATATATATAGATCTCACAAGTTCCACATAGATATAGATCTCACAAGTTCAACATATATATAGATCTCACAAGTTTAACATAGATATAGATCTCACAAGTTCCACATATATATATATAGATCTCACAAGTTCCACATAGATATAGATCTCACAAGTTCCACATAGATATAGATCTCACAAGTTCCACATAGATACAGATCTCACAAGTTCAACATAGATATAGATCTCACAAGTTCAACATAGATATAGATCTCACAAGTTCAACATAGATATAGATCTCACAAGTTCAACATAGATACAGATCTCACAAGTTCAACATAGATATAGATCTCACAAGTTCAACATATATATAGATCTCACAAGTTCCACGTAGATATAGATCTCACAAGTTCAACATAGATACAGATCTCACAAGTTCAACATAGATATAGATCTCACAAGTTCAACATATATATAGATCTCACAAGTTCCACATAGATATAGATCTCACAAGTTCAACATATATATAGATCTCACAAGTTTAACATAGATATAGATCTCACAAGTTCCACATATATATATATAGATCTCACAAGTTCCACATAGATATAGATCTCACAAGTTCCACATAGATATAGATCTCACAAGTTCCACATAGATAAAAATCTCACAAGTTCCACATAGATATAGATCTCACAAGTTCCACATAGATATAGATCTCACAAGTTCCACATAGATATAGATCTCACAAGTTCAACATAGATATAGATCTCACAAGTTCCACATAGATATAGATCTCACAAGTTCCACATAGATATAGATCTCACAAGTTCCACATAGATATAGATCTCACAAGTTCCACATAGATATAGATCTCACAAGTTCAACATAGATACAGATCTCACAAGTTCAACATAGATATAGATCTCACAAGTTCCACATAGATATAGATCTCACAAGTTTTATTTTTAGATTAATGTTAAGAGACTACAAAATCATTATTGTAATAATATAAAAGTATTCGTTGTCAAAGTTTAGCATTTTTACTGAAATAGCTTTTTTTGCATTTATGACATGAATACAGTCAAACCCCCGTGTGTGTGTGTGTGTGTGTGTGTGTGTGTGTGTGTGTGTGTGTGTGTGTGTGTGTGTGTGTGTGTGTGTGTGTGTGTGTGTGTGTGTGTGTGTGTAATCGTTCTGTATTGTGAACGTGTGGAAGGGTCGCCAAATAATTTTCATGTTTTTGTGGTCTGCAATGTATTGATTTTATTTGACAGATAAAAGGAACATTTGTTTAATTCAGAAAACGTCATTTGGAGTCAAAAAAGACCCCAAACAGTGCACAAGGGTTAATTCAAGTCTTTCTTAAAACATATTCACAAAGCTGCTGAGACCCATTTTTACTCAGGAACTGGAGAAATCTTAAGCTAAGAGAAAGAGCGAGGTTAACATTATTGCTATGGATGATGTCATTAAGCGCTCGCTCTGGTTTTCATCTCATGGTTTTAATCTTCTGCTGCTTTCCTGGATTTCTCTGTTTGCCTGAGTTTTAACTGTTGTTTCTATTGTTTGTCTGTGTTTTAACTGTTGTTTCTATTGTTTGTCTGTGTTTTAACTGTTGTTTCTATTGTTTGCCTGTGTTTTAACTGTTGTTTCTATTGTTTGTCTGTGTTTTAACTGTTGTTTCTATTGTTTGTCTGTGTTTTAACTGTTGTTTCTATTGTTTGTCTGTGTTTTAACTGTTGTTTCTATTGTTTGCCTGTGTTTTAACTGTTGTTTCTATTGTTTGTCTGTGTTTTAACTGTTGTTTCTATTGTTTGTCTGTGTTTTAACTGTTGTTTCTATTGTTTGCCTGTGTTTTAACTGTTGTTTCTATTGTTTGCCTGTGTTTTAACTGTTGTTTCTATTGTTTGTCTGTGTTTTAACTGTTGTTTCTATTGTTTGTCTGTGTTTTAACTGTTGTTTCTATTGTTTGTCTGTGTTTTAACTGTTGTTTCTATTGTTTGTCTGTGTTTTAACTGTTGTTTCTATTGTTTGTCTGTGTTTTAACTGTTGTTTCTATTGTTTGTCTGTGTTTTAACTGTTGTTTCTATTGTTTGTCTGTGTTTTAACTGTTGTTTCTATTGTTTGTCTGTGTTTTAACCGTTGTTTCTATTGTTTGTCTGTGTTTTAACCGTTGTTTCTATTGTTTGTCTGTGTTTTAACCGTTGTTTCTATTGTTTGTCTGTGTTTTAACCGTTGTTTCTATTGTTTGTCTGTGTTTTAACCGTTGTTTCTATTGTTTGTCTGTGTTTTAACCGTTGTTTCTATTGTTTGTCTGTGTTTTAACCGTTGTTTCTATTGTTTGTCTGTGTTTTAACCGTTGTTTCTATTGTTTGTCTGTGTTTTAACCGTTGTTTCTATTGTTTGTCTGTGTTTTAACCGTTGTTTCTATTGTTTGTCTGTGTTTTAACCGTTGTTTCTATTGTTTGTCTGTGTTTTAACAGTTGTTTCTATTGTTTGTCTGTGTTTTAACAGTTGTTTCTATTGTTTGTCTGTGTTTTAACTGTTGTTTCTATTGTTTGTCTGTGTTTTAACTGTTGTTTCTATTATTTGCCTGTGTTTTAACTGTTGTTTCTATTGTTTGTCTGTGTTTTAACTGTTGTTTCTATTGTTTGTCTGTGTTTTAACTGTTGTTTCTATTGTTTGTCTGTGTTTTAACTGTTGTTTCTATTGTTTGTCTGTGTTTTAACTGTTGTTTCTATTGTTTGTCTGTGTTTTAACAGTTGTTTCTATTGTTTGTCTGTGTTTTAACTGTTGTTTCTATTGTTTGTCTGTGTTTTAACTGTTGTTTCTATTGTTTGTCTGTGTTTTAACTGTTGTTTCTATTGTTTGTCTGTGTTTTAACTGTTGTTTCTATTGTTTGTCTTGTGTTTGACCCTTTGTCTATTACGATTGTGGATTATCTCTTAATAAAGCTGTGTTTGGATCTTCAACCCAAGGTCTAGAGCAGTGATTCGTTATGATTAGCAGAATCAGTTGTGTTTAATTAAAGATGAAGCTAAACTCTGCAGAGCTGCAGCTCCTGGTTAAATGAAATAAACTGAAGAAAGCCAGCATACGTCACCAAAGAGAAGTCTGTCGCTTCACTGGATGTATGCATGGATCAATTGTTCAGTTCTGTGAAACCTTTACAACATTTCAAGAAAAGAGGTGTTTGAGTCACTATGTTTTTGACTTTCTTCACAGATTCACCCAGATCTACACTGACTGTGACACCAGACAGTCCTGTATTCACTGGAGAGACAGTCAATCTGACGTGTGTGATTGAGTCTTACAGTAACTGGAGATATGAGTGGTATAAAGACAGTGTAATGTTACAGACGTCTGTAAACAGAGACACTCTCACTATCAGAGGAGTGAATGAGTCTGATCAGGGTCAGTACTGGTGTAGAGGACAGATAAGATCAATCTCATCAAATGTTAGTTCTGCTGTTTCTCTCTGTGAAAGGTGAGTTTAATATCATTGTCCTTCTGTACTACATGTATGATCACACATCCAATCAAAAGACATTCTCGTTTTCAGATGTTACATTCACGCTACTCATAAATATAATAATGTACACTTCATTTGAGGGTTTAATTGTTTAATTCTCGTTTAACTCGTTAAGGAGCTGTTCACACAGGACCTGTTCTTGTGTTCACAACAGATACAACAATGAAACTGGTTACAGGGATCTCAAAATGTGTTTTAAATCTGAACTATGACGCGTCATCTTAAAAACACAACAGTCATGGCCATATATATATAAATCTGTAGTATAGCTTGTATAATGATGATAAAAGCTAGAGACACACACAACAGCTAAAGCTTTCAGTCTGATCTGATGTATGTGAACACAGACCTGAACATTATAATATTTCTGTGTGAACTTATAATACACTCTTAAAAATAAAGCTTCTTATTAGCTTTGATGGTTTCACGAAGAACCTTTAACATACATGGTATCTTTCCATTAAACAAAAGTGTCTTTAGATTATTAAAATGTTCTTCAAACTATGTAAAATGGTTATTTTAAGAACTGTTCACTTAAGTCACTTATTAATGGCGACTGGAGATGTCAAAGTTCAAAAAGGACCTAAAAACACCATAATTATTTTAATAAACCAATGACCCATGTGTTATATTCCACTCTTACCTTTATACAATAGTTTTGTGAGAAACAGCCCAAAGTGTCTGAAGTATTTTAGTCCTCATCATTCTGTCATCATAGCAGTCAGACAATATTAACCAGCATGTATTACTAGTGAATAAAAAGAAACATATCTGCCATTTTCTTCTCATGTTTTCAGAGGATGATGTTTCCGTGATAAGACACAAATCACGTGCAGGGTGTTTTGAACAATCGACAAAGGTGTTATTTGCTGCTTAATAATAATATAATAATAATTTGCTCATAATTCAAACTCATTTTGCCAGCACAGGTCACATATATAGTGAGTAATACAGAGAAAAATACAGCTGAAGAAAGTGTAATGTTTCTCAATGTGTATTTATGATTATGAAAGTGAAAGTGACGTGACACACACCCGGAGCAGTCGGGGGTTCGGTGTCTTGCTCAAGCGCATCTCAGTCGTGATATTGAGGGAGGAAGAGAGCGCTGGACATTCATTTCCAAACCAACTATTATAAAAAAAATATTCACATAATCAACAACGACAGCAAAAAAGCTGAGAAACAGGTCAACAAGTTATTAACTTTACTACACCTAAAGTTATCTGAAGAATTGTCATGAAACCATTTAGTTGACAGGAGCAAAAAAAGAGAGACTATAACTCTCATCTCCACATCAGTGTTACACAAATACAGAAACTCAGATCAGATCATGTTTCTGACTAGTTCACTGAAAGAGATCTGTCTTCTTTCTTCACAGATTCACCCGGATCTACACTGACTGTGACACCAGACAGTCCTGTATTCACTGGAGAGACAGTCAATCTGACGTGTGTGATTGAGTCTTACAGTAACTGGAGATATGAGTGGTATAAAGACAGAGTAATGTTACAGACGTCTGTAAACAGAGACACTCTCACTATCAGAGGAGTGAATGAGTCTGATCAGGGTCAGTACTGGTGTAGAGGACAGAGAGATGAAAGACCAAAATCATCACAATCAAGATCTTCTGTTAATATCTCTGTGAAAGGTAAGATGAATGTCATTATTCTCCTAAACGGTGTTTCCAACTGATTTTCAGGGAAAGTAGTTTATATATAAATGCATATATGCTGACGTCACTCACAATGCACTTTTGTAGCCAGTTAGACAGATCGTGTCTTGTGACTGAGTGTATGGCAGAGAAAATGGTTTTGTGTCATTTGGAGGGAAAATGCATTCATTTAAAAGTTTGAGTTCACAACTAGTCATTTTTAATTTGATTAATTTCAGTTTGATTTAACAACACGATGTATTTACATTTATTTTAAATGTATAGTTCAATTAAAATGATAGCACAATGAAAAGTGTATAAGTGCATGAATGGCATAAGAGAGTTTGTCTAACACAGATATTCAATATAAAAGTCATACAGTCATACTGTCAGTCCTCTGTCGTGTGTCATGTGTCCCTACCTCATGTTTCCCTATTTGGTTTGTTTCCTGTCCTTGTTTAATGTCATTATTAGTTAATTCATGTCCAGCCGTGTTTGTCTAATTATCTATGATTTACCTGTGTATATTAGTTCATGCCTGTTCAGTTTGATGTCGTCTGGTCTACTTGTTATTCCCGGTGTATCCTGTCTGTGAGTCCTGCCTTGTCCTGTTATGTCCAGCCCTGATGTCTTTATTAAATATCATTTGAGTTTATATCCTCGTCTGCGTGTTCCTGTTCCTCCCTCGTGTGTGCACCGTGACAGAAGACCAGACCAAAACCGTAAGCGGCGCCCATTCACCCCGTTTTGTTTTCCGTTTTGAAAAGTTTTTATTTTGTTCCAGTGTTTGTGTATGTCTGTCCCGCGGCATGGAAGTCGCCGCTCGTCATTCCCGCCATAGCCCACTGCAAGTCGGCGTGGGAGTTCGGCGGGATCGCCGCGAGTCCACTGGCCGCGAGCCCTCATGCCCGCCGATCGCGGGAGATATCCGTCGCCGGCGGTGGCTCTCCCAAGCCCGCCGGCAGCTTGCCTAGTTCCCGGGTTGCCGCTCCCCCAGGCGCGCCGTTCGCGGGAGATCACGCCACCGGATCGCCTCTGATTCAATGCCCGCCTCTGACTCAATGCCCGCCGGCCCGCCGCTGTCCTAAAGCCCGCCGGATTGCCGCTGACTCAAGCCCGCCGGATTGCCGCTGACTCAAGCCCACTGGATCGGCGTTGATTCATGCCCGTTGGCCGCCGCTATCCCTAGCCCCGTGGATCAAGTCCACATGTTATGGCCAGGAGTGCCGTGTGTGTTTTGTCGTGCCCACAGGAACATTTTAACTACCTTGTCTTGTCTTGTCCATGGAGACTTGTCTGGGGCAGGCGGCTCCTCGTGTTGTGGCCATGGAGGCCATTCTAGCCGCCTGCCCCCTTGTTGCTGAAGTGGAGGCGGTCGCTGAGGGACCCTGTGAGGGCCCCTGACTCCTGGTCATGCCCAGAGGAAGCCTCAGCCTCCGAGCTAGCCCAGGAGGGCTTCTGGTTCCTGTGGGATGTCCTGTCTTGTCTGTCGGGCCCTGGAGGGCTTTCCTGTCATCGTGTCCTGTCCTGTCTGTCTGGCCCTGGAGGTCTGTCCTGTCGTGTTTTGTACTGTCCTGTCTGTTTAGCCCTGGAGGGCTCCTGATACCCCCTCACTTCCCCATGGAAATTTTGGGGGTAGAAGGGTTCCGGCTGTAGGGGCGGGCCGAGGGTCGAGGCCTAGGGCCCAGACCATCTGCCATGGCCTCCAGAGCTCCCAGCTCCGCCATGGTCCCCAGAGCTCCCAGCTCCGCCATGGTCCCCAGAGCTCCCAGCTCCACCATGGCCTTCAGAGCTCCCTGCACCGCCATGGCTTCCAGAGTTCCCAGCTCCGCCATGGTCCCTGTCTGTCTGTTCTGCTCTGGAGGTCCCGTCCTGCGTTCCTGTCTGTGTCTGTCCTGAGGGGCCTCCAGGCGCCCACCCCTCCTGATGGAACTGTTAAGGCTCGGACGAGCCTTTCGGGAAGGAGTTATGTCAGTCCTCTGTCGTGTGTCATGTGTCCCTACCTCATGTTTCCTTATTTGGTTTGTTTCCTGTCCTTGTTTAATGTCATTATTAGTTAATTCATGTCCAGTGTTTGTCTAATTATCTATGATTTACCTGTGTATATTAGTTCATGCCTGTTCAGTTTGATGTCTTCTGGTCTACTTGTTATTCCCGGTGTATCCTGTCTGTGAGTCCTGCCTTGTCCTGTTATGTCCAGCCCTGATGTCTTTATTAAATATCATTTGAGTTTATATCCGCGTCTGCGTGTTCCTGTTCCTCCCTCGTGTGTGCACCGTGACACATACGCTTGCAAAATCAGTGACTTCTAATGAGAGACATGAAGCTGCTGCTTATCTTTCACATGTTTTCTAAATTGAGCTGCAGCTGAGTTACTGAGAAAGTCAGGATATTATGCAGGTGAGAGTCGGTTAGTTTGCTGTTCAAGTTCATCAGACTGAACTTTGAGCTCCACTTTATAAGATTCAATCGATGATCAATGCGTCACCTGTGATGTTTCATGAGATCGATGTTGATGATTCAATGTGAATCCACTTAAATGTTGCATGGATACTTCAACAAATATCGTTTTCTTCTGACAACTTGTAGCAAACTGTTTCACGAATACATGTCTTGACCTGAAGAAAGACAGATGTAGGTAATCACTGACATATATTATTGTATGTTTCCAGAGCTGCACTTCTAATCTTAGTGTGCTTTAGCGCTGTCAAAATTGCTGAAAAACTCAAATTTAATTGTATACTTAAATATGATCAATATTCAAATTATATTTGAATATAAAAGGCATAATTTCAGGTCAGGCGAAATATGGCTTCTCTCCTGAGGCCACAAGAGAACGCATCGAGCAAAATATCACTAATGCAGTTTATTCAAGTAATAAAATAACACGACTATCTTTGAAAAAGAGCATTTTGTTTAAAATGTTTATGAAATAAATATAATTAAGTTGCTTAAACAACTTGAAACAAAACAGCATCATGGATGTGTGTGTAGTTTAATACAAAGGACTGAAAACCAATCATAAAAAGTACTTTTTCTTTCATTTAAAAACATGAGCTGAAGTGAGATGGGAAAAAATGAGAGATGTTTATTAAAAGTTGAACTTACATTCATTTGACATGTCTTTCTAAACATGTGACTAAACATGCGAAACGCGAGTGCAACGGTGATAGATGAGATAAATATGTGCTCTGTGTGAACGGCTTGGTTTCAGTTTTGCTGTAGATCTTCTCTTCATTGTTGTTCTCTTCTTCTGCAATATTTTGAATGAACAGTAACACATCTAGTGGTTCAACTGGAAAGGACAACAAAAGCATTCAAATTCAACATCATCATCACGTCTCGTATGCCACTGATAAGACTGCCTGACGCACAACTAACATTCAAAAGCAGCGTTTCTGAATTCGAATGTGGATTTTTATTTGACAGACCGAGTATGTTTTCCATCTAAACATTAATTTAGTAACCTCTCTACATTTATCCTCTGGTTTGAATGCTCTGTTGGAAGGGGCTTGTTACAAGACTTTAATGTAGACACACACTGCTGTGATTGGCTGACAGTTCTCAAAAACTTTTACTAAAACAACCACCAAGATGAACTAATGGTGAAAAGTGTTGATTATAGCATTATATTTAGATCTATTCCCATTGAATCAAAGGTTGTATCAATGAGCATTGTAGCTGAACACTCGTGTCTGAAACATGATGCAATGCAATAAACACAATCTCACAAATCATCATAACTAACACAGTGAAAACAATGTAAATAACTTGTTGAGCAGAGTAAACTGTGTCAGTGATTATTACAGGAGTTTAACCACTGTTCCAGTCACAGACTTAAGGTCATTGCATTCGTATGTTTTTTCATATTCGTAATCAAAAAATCCTAAAATCACTCGCTGATAGTCGTCCTGCTGGAGAACAAAACCAAGCTTTGATCCACTGACCGACTGTTATTTTCACACAGAGTGCATCAAGTAGTAATGTAGTAAAATGCAGATATTAAAAGGCGAAGTTCAGTAAACACCTTATGGATGATGATGTATAATTTGTAATGTTTCCCATAGAAAGCCATTATAATGAAAACACTGAACCATTAAGTGGATTGTGTTCATATTTCATCCTCATCTGCTTGCCTGTGTAAACTATGCAGCATTAATATGGTGATTACTGAATTTAATATTTTAATATTACAGTTTTAAATATATTAAGGCACTTTAAGTGTTTTTACTTTTTGTTGCACTGTTTATGATTGAAATATTGCCTCGGGTGCTTAATATGGATTGCAAATTATCAAAACTATCATTTTGTTCACATACCTTGTTTTATTCTTTTGAGAAGTGATAAAATATTTGCGGCTTGGAAACAGATGGAAAATTGAGCAGTTTGTGATGCAGTTTTATGGATGTTTTTCTCTCCAAGTCTTCAAGCCAGTCATGTGACTGAAAGCTATGAATAAGTGCTTGTTTCTCTGTTTTCTGTCACGTTCAGATCAGATTTCTGTCTTCAGCATCCTCAGTTTTCTTCTGGCAGCTTGTCCGTATCTGCTGTCGACAGTCGTGCTGCTGTTCAAATACTACAGAGCGAGAGGTACAACATCTGTCTGATCCGTGTCTCCTCTGAGTGTCTTTTCTCAAACATTCACATTCACTGACAGACAGACCTTTACTCTCTGTCTTTATCTGTTATAATCAATATTTACAACAGATGGAAACAGAAAAAAAACAGAAAAGGTCGTATTTTGAAAGTAAAAGTTTTGTGCGCTTGTGCGTGCGTGCACGTGTGTGTGTGTGTGTGTGTGTGTGTGTGTGTGTGTTTTTGTCTCAGTTACATCTACTGAAAACTATTGTGAAAGTAAATGCTTTATGTGTGTGTGCGTGCGTGCGTGCGTGCGTGCGTGCGTGTGTGTGTTTGTCTCACAGTTACATCTACTGAAGACCAAAGCCAGTTTGCTGTAACAGAGGAACAAACTTCAACCTGATTTCATCCATTCTTCTTGTAGAGTCACCGGATGCTGGAGTCTGAGGCTGAAGGCTGGAAACTCAAGATAATAGACACACGATCACACTCTCACACATACGAATGATTTAGTGTTTAATTCACCTGTGCTGTATATTAGACTGTAGAAGAAACCAAACCAACACATGCAGAACAGCAAACTCCACACAGAAAGAGTTTTTAATGTGTCAGTCATAATTCACTGTAAGCTATTATAAGTTGCTCTTTAAAGATATTCAGGAAACAAACAAACCTGTTAAATATAAATAAACACATTTTACATCAGTGTATACGTTCTTCTACGGGTCTACTAATGAATACATGTTCAAACTGATGGCATTTCAGCCCAGAGATAATTTTATTCAGTTTTAACCCGGGGACTGTTTCATAAAACTATAGTTTATCTAATAAGCCGGGCTTATTTCAGTTATTCTGACTTATTGTCACTTGATTTGGTTTCTGCTGATTAACTTACCTGGTCCGGAGCCGGTTAACTGTCCGGCTAAACTGAGCTCCTCTAACACGGACCGATAGAAACACATCGATATCACCACTGACTCTCTCACATACAATTAGACTTTATTACCGTAATAGTCCAACAATAAAAACATACAGAAAATACACCTTCAATAATCACATAAATAAAAATAGGCTACAACCAACTGTAGGCTATTTAATGTAGTGTTGCCAAAATGTATGGAAAGCATATAGTTTAAAGCATTAAAACAACTAAATCAAAAGTTAAGACCACTGAATTAAAAATGAAAATAATAGAAATAGGACTACATTTGAACTGATACGAGGAACACACGTTTAACTCATTAGATGTACAGTTACTGCTATCATAGTGTAACGAGGGACACGAAGTGCTCTTATTCACTGATCTGGACTACGCCAGTACCATGTTATTTGGGCGGGAGATCCCAGGCCATGTAGAGGGTTTTCTCCACACGGCTATTCAAATAAATGAATATCATTGAGGCAAAATTACTATAAACACAGTTTCAAGTTAATTAACCAAGTCATCAAGTAGTTTAACTTCAAAACAGTCTCAATTTACGGAAACGCAAATAACTGCGGAGGATAATATATCACTCTCAAAGAAAATTAAATATTAAATTAATACCCAAAAAATAGATTAATACAATAAACCTCCAAAAAACTAATTACATTTTCATGAAGCATGAAATAGCAAACCGCAGCACACATGTGAGTGATGGTGGATAAATTCCTCCCTATATATAGTTATATAATAATAAACCATAATCAATACTCAACTAAATAAACAACTCACAAAAACAGAAAATATATAGTTTCAAGGAAGAGAAAACAGTGATTAATTGAGCTCGACCAAAACAACATTAAACAACACAACTATTTGTTAACCCAGGTTATACACCCCCACATTTTCCATCAGGACAACTCATTTAATTACACAAATATAACAAAATAAAACAACATTACAATTTACATTAGAAACCACTGTCCATAAATGTATTACGATCAACTGTATTAAAATGATATGTACCCTAGCCTCACAATAAAACATTAAATACATAACTTTATCTGATCACACACCATTCAAGGACTACAATCATCACCGAATACTTCCTAAAGAAGACTCTTAACACTTTTGAATAACATGGTGTCAGTTTAGTGTACAAAAGGTGTACTATTAGTGATTTTACACAATAAAACCATAGATCATCAACGCTCACGTGCAGTATGCCGTGCCACTCATCCAGCCCAAGATACCCAGCATGACAACTTAAGACCTCTACAATCGACTAAGAGCAATCACAATCAAACAATGACTTCTCTACAAAACAAAGTGCTACACATTATTTCATACAAGAAAACATTTCACTTTAACAACAAACCAATCGTCAACTCTCACGTGAAACATGCAGTGTCGGTCATTCAATCTCAACCAGTCCTTCAGTTCAGAATAACCAGCATGAACACATCTAACACACACATCTAGACGTCAACAGATTGTTCTTCCAGCGACAGGCGACCACCAGCGCGCCCAACAATTGAAACACAGCTCGTCTACTGACTGGAAGTGTGTATTTAAAGGAATCCTGCCTACTATCATATGTAAAATAGCACCTCCTAGTGTCTTGGCTACAATAGAAATACACTTATATGTAGGGTTAAAATTATATATGTGTAACGATGTATGTATGCCAGTAAGGGCTGTGTGTAAAACCTCACTCTCCTGACCTCAAAAAGAGGCGCTCTAGCGACTGATGTTAGAGGCTGTAGCCTTTGGCGTTCCTTGTTAGAGCGCCCGCCTCCCGCACCAGAATCCCGGGTTCGAGACCCGCTCTGACGAGTTGTGGCAGTGTGGACCCGGGGGGTTACATATGTAACATTTAATGTGCTACAACATATATTTTGGCAAAACATATATTTTATTCAGAATTATTGCATTATAATTCTATTCTTCTCCGTCTGTTTAGTGCGCATGTGCTCGTTCGCTCGCGTAAGCCGCGTCCACTCCTTACAACAAAATGGATATATTTGCATGACTTTTTAACATGTACAGATTAAAAATATACCTGTGACATATCAGTTATGCACTGAGGAAAATACTGTCAGACTGTGTATCTCCGTGTCTTGTGTTTCCCCTCCTCTTGTGCCCATATATGGTTGGTTCCTGTCCTCATTTGTGTTCATTAGTTCCCAGCCCTGTGTCTTTAGTTAATTAGTCCCCAGCCCTGTGTTATCAATTACCTAGTTTAGTTTCCCCTTTAAGAGCCCTGTGTTTCCCTGCCTCTGTGTCCAGTCTTAAAGTCATTGAGTATGTGTACTTGTCTCCAGCGATCTCTGTGTGGAATAAAGTGTTCTGAAAGAAGTTCCTCGCCTTCTCGTTCCTGCCCCCCCCCCGTGCACCGCGACAAATACGAGGTCTCAAATGCATTAAACAGCACAAATATTCACTGTTTGCCGTGCTGGATCGATTTGATCCATGATCGATATTAAAGCCTGCTTAAGAATAAGCTGCACATCAAATTATCCTGACTCAGTGAGATTGAGTAAACTTGAATTGAAACCGCTTTAGTCCCGATTGATTGGTTATTTCAAGTCAGGTTTTGGACTTTAATTCCTGCTTTTCTCAGTGTCTTTAATGAAGACCAGGAGCCTCGTGTATAAAACTCTCCGTAGATTTCATCCTAAAAGTGTACATACACACAAAAGCTAGATCTTATTTACGCCAAGTTTGTTTTTTATAAATCCAGATATGTGCTTGGAAAACAGCGTACGCATGTTTCTATGCCCGTTTTGTGTGTACACAATGTTTATACATGAGGCCCCGGGCCGGTGTTACGAGATCTTCAGTGTCAGTGGGCGGAGCATACATGAATATTAATAATTTCCCGGACATGCGCGTGGAACGGAGAATTTCAGTTTACGCTCCTTGTATCTCAGCAGATTTAATGGAATAAAAAAAAAAAAAGGTTATATTTACAGCATAATTTCATCATTTTGTGACATGTTTTTATTATTTTGCATGTTGTGTGGCGTCGTCCCTGACTGAACGATTGCAGGCATTCTTTGTGTAATGTTAGGATAAACCTCAGCTAGTTGTGTTCATTGATTTCAGTTTGTTGTGCTGTAGCTTAGCTTGAAATGCTTTAAAACTGTCTGCTATTGTCATCTTTTGAGAGAAACAGCTGAAATAAACTTGTATCTGTGGAATGATCATTTGTTATCTATCCTGGTGTGATTGTTCAAACTGTTTCTTATATTTACTAAATGAACAGAATCTAAGACCACACAATGGATGAAGTGTTCCTTTAATACAAAAGAAAACTCTGGATTAAACAAACATTTAATTTAATGCATTATATGTATGTCAAAATATGTGTATGTGTGCACTATGTCTGTATTATTATTTGTGTATTATTTTTTGACATATTCTTTGTGTGTAAACACACTTGATAATGAAGCTCCGTCTGATTCTGATTTCTGTTCTAAGATCTTTCTCTGTGATGTCAGAGTTTGATTTTTCCTCTTCAGTGTCATATGATCTTTCAGAATTCATTCTAATATTCTGCTTTGCTGCTTAATAAACATTTCTGATTATTATCTCAGTTGATAATTGTGCTTAATGAAGTGTGGACATCATTAGGCGTATATACAGTGACTGTAGTCCTTGATGAATTGAACGTTCAGTAAAACATTTGAAATATAAATATTTTGTAACATTATAAATATACTTATTGTCATTTTTGTATTAATTTACTGCATCCATGTCAAACAAAAGCATATCTTAAAAAAAATCTTAAGTCAAATGCCAGAATCAAGTTTAGAAATATGTTGTTGTTGTTTTATCTCTCTTACATGATCTTAGAATAGTTTTATTACGTGCCATATTTTTATACAATAAATTCAACAAGGATATGTACATCACTCTTTTCTCCTGTAGTCTTGAACAAGAATTCAATAGTGAATTATACTCAAAAATCAGGAAAACTTATATTAATCACATCCTCCATGACGACATGTTCCTGTATTTTCAGCGTTAATCATTATTGAATTCATTTTTTAAAACAAAATATCACTGTCTCACATAATATCAAACATCCACACCAAAACACATTATAACAACATCTAATTATCAAAAGCTAGTCAAGGCCACAATCCAATCTATATTCCTCTTTATTTATTATTTTAATAAAACGTGCCTCTATTTAAAGCCTTATGAAGAATATATATGTTTATGAAACTTTATGACTTATCATGTTGAATGAGAGTTTGTTGCGCATCCAAACAGATCATGCTTTTGTATAAATGATCATCATTGAGTATCATCCAGGTACAAGACAACACATGGTCAAAGAACAGATGACAGAGAATAACATGTTGCAGAGGTTTCTTAGGCCACGGATATGGGGTTGAATGTTTTTTCATTCATTGCCAGAGGATGACCGTTTTAAAACATAAAAGGTAACAGAAGAGTATAACAATAAATGATTGAAATGGTTGTTGGTTCACGTGTCTATATCTGCACTACTATTAGAGATCAGTGTAGACATAATCATCCAGGTGTTTCAACATTAAACCTTTACTTGTGATCATCTAACATTTACATCTGTTTGTACAAATGATTAAATATCATGTATTGGAAATAATGACAATTTCATAAACTTTATTTCCCAGCAGTGTGTGTTTATAACCAAACAACATGGAGAATGTGACATGGATCATCACACCCTATACAAAAAATATGAACACAGATACATTCATAGGTTTATTTAATTTGTAGCATGCAGTAATTTATTCAGCAAATGATAACAATTAATAAGACACCGTTTTAAAGATGTGCGAGCAACAATGAACAGCACAATGAAATGTACACAACTAGCTCGAGGTTTTCTGTGCTTTATCCTAACATTAATGATGAACAGATGTAGTTTACACTGTGTCCTAACTAGACGCGACAGAATCAATCAAATATCACAGCCAATCAGAAGCGTGTGTGGGCGGGCTCTCTCTGGAAGCGCTCTGCACTCGCAACAAAATGGATACGTTTATAATTAAAATAAATATGAAAGCTTTTTAACATTAGTAAATGTACACGGGTGATTCTTAGACTATGTTCATTTTTATGTTCTTTGGTCATATTTTTAAAAATACATATAATTTTGGACAAATTCCTCTTTCTTTGTCAAACTAACAACAAAACCACCTTAAAAACTGTTTACTACTTTTCTATTATGATTTTTTCATACTTTTCAGCCTCCTTCTAGGTGTCAAATCACTGTTTTCTGCTTGTCGCACACCCAGACTTTTAAACTTCAACAGTGAAGATACAGGTTAAAAATATGACTTATTTGGTAACTATTAATGTACCTGAATTAAGCACTAGTTAAATAATTGAAATGCATTATAGTATTTAATGTGATTTTTATAGCAAATATAGCTGTCACACAGTATTGGTGTCACTTCCACCACGACACTGTACTGTCCCTTTAAAAAGTGTGTGTGAAAGATTGTTTAGGTGGTTTCTATGGAAACATTCAGTGACATCAGAGCACATGTTGGACATGGAGGGAATTTTCATCAACAACAAATGAAGAAAAATCAATGTAAATATTGCTTGATCAGTTAATATATTTATTCTACGTCAAATCCAAACATGCTGTACCTTCAAGGCTGTTTTTAAAAAGCTAAAAAAGTTATGTTAAATACGAGTATTTTGCATACATGAAATGCTAAGCATTAATTCAAAGCTAATCAGAGAAGCTTCCATTTTTTCACAAAAAAACTACAGAAATGTCATTTCCACCACACTGCCTCTGTGCTGGAAATGACATTTATGGTTACAAAGTACAATTGATATGTTTAATGACTTTGTGAATTGAGACGTTTTCTAATAAATATATCTACGGTTTCTCTACATTCAGGGTAATTCATTTCCATCACCACACACATTATATTGAAAATGTATCATTAAACATTAAACATGTATCCACAATTTATCAGATCATGCTCTAATTAATATACAAATTCAAGTTATTTAAGTTATATTTATTTTCTAATAAGCTCTTATTATGTGATAGGTGTGTGCCAGGTGTACAGTTCAGCATTGGGTCCTTTGGGTTAGTTAATTTATCTCATTGAAAAATGTATAATTATTGTATATTGTGGAAAAACTTGTAAAACTAGATACAAAAATGATCTTAGACAATTCTTGAGGGCATAAGTTAGTCTATTTTTAAATAACAGCTGTATATCGAGATGTGGTGAAATGACACTTGTTCATTGCAGGTCGGACAAAAATTGAAAATATTAACAATTTTTCCTGTAATCTAAGTTTGTCTGTAAGATAGGCTAGTGTGGGTGCTGGTGAAATTGAGCAGACATAAGTCATCCGGTTAGAGACGAAGTACACTTTAATGCTTTGACGCTTGTAGCGGGTTACAGTCTTTGAATTTGGTTGAGTGAATGATTGTAGTACAGGTAGTTTGGAGTGTAGCTTAGTATGAGTGGTTCTAAACAAACAGAAATAACAGTACCCAATTAGTAATGTAATATGAACTCACTGTTACTTATACATAATATATTTACTTAAACATAATAGCAATATAGCATAGTAGAAAATTAATCAATTTTAACAATCAATTCAGACATGTACAGACTAGTTTAGCACTTGTGAAAATGGCATCACGTTCTACAACACGTGAGCTCGGAAGAACCGAAATATTGCTTAAATACCACAAACAACCTAACTTATTCAGTAAATAATAATATACATATAATCAAAGTGACTCGAAGTTTACGATATTATACACCAATATCACCATTTAACTGTCTCTCATATTCACTTACTAGCGCCATATATAGATGATGCTATACACAACGCGTGTAGCGCACATACACGATTATAATTAGCAACTATCGATAACACAAACTTATGCCTTCAAAATACAGCACTTTAAAGATAATGAATAACATGACTATAATCACTCACTTGTATATGAACGCACTCAGCAGAAAACAACAACAAAGAATGTCTGTGTTCTGAATTGCGTTCTGTTAATACTGTTAAAGGGATCGTTAAAGGGAAATACAGAGTCATCAGCGCAATACCTCTTAAAGTCACAAGGGGTCACTAATGTCTCTCTATATAGCCGGCCTTTTCTACATTGTCTTCTTGCAGACCTTAAAACTAGACAAATTATTTAAACTTATGAGACTGTGTTACATGACTTTTGAACAAGTTTTTTTAATGATAATTCACAAGGCTAAAAGTACCCCATACCAACTAACTGATACCATCTCTGTTATGAAATACACTTGTTGGTTCTCAGTGAGTTCACAGTTTTGACGAACATCTTTGCTTTAAATATTTTCTATCATTAATATTCATGTATGCTCCGCCCACTGAAACCGAAAAGTAACACCGGACTTGCCATCGGCAGCAGCCTGGCAGCTGATTTGGCCCGCTGCCCTCTGTTTATATATATATATATATATATGTATTCATATTTCATATGTATTCCTTCTCAATGTACCAAAGTGATAATTTCAGATTTTTTAATATTAAATAATAAATAGATAAAAAATCATAAATCGGTTAGTCTTGACCAGAGCCGATCCTCCCTATACGCAAAATATTCAAGCTGTGTAGGGCCCCCGAAACACCACGGGACACCCTTGCTCTCAAATATGTTTTAATTTGAGGTCTTTTGGGGTTTTTTTGGCCAGCGACTATGAAAACATGAATTATAATTTATTGTAATGTGGCGCTGTCGCCTTTTTTACGTAAAAATCTGTCAAATCATGTAACGTGAATGTCGTAAAGTCTCTAAAAAAATGAGTTGAAAGCATAGCGAGCTGCGGAAGAGATAGTGTTTCTCGAGTGCTTTCCGCGAGTTCGATTCGGAGCTGAGTGAAACACAGACAAATGTGTTTCATTAATTCGTTCAGAACCACTCGTCCCCCCCAAACCCCCACCCCCACCCATCCCCCCCACCCGGTCGACACAGTTTTGCGTATGGCCGCCGGAAGTCTAGGATCGACTCTGGTCTTGACTGGCAGCACTACACTATACGAATCTGCTCACGTCTGTTCCGTGCACAAATGCGGTTGCACAACTTCCTCTTCCAAGACAGCAGATGGCGCTATGGGTTAATTTATATTAATCTCTTTGGGGAAGCCCTGAAACAAGTGCTTAAACTACAGCTGACAAAAATGAGCAGTGAACAGGTGAGTTTCTGTTTTACTGTATCTATAATTCACCTTTTTGAGATTTCCACACTGCCAACCCTATCATGCAGCCTTGGAAAATAGTCTAATAATGTGTTTTATGGATTCTCGTCTGTGAAATGCACCATTTCTGGTATTTTGCCGGTTAGACGAACGCCTGCAAAATGAAGTTGACGATTAAAAATCGACTTGTCAACTAATATCAACGAATCGTGACAGCCCTAGTATGAATAATTTTTAGTCAGATAACATAAAAAAGACAAGACACCTCGATGTGCTTTAAGCTTTTCCCAATTAAACAGCAAGAACCAAAGAGAACAAACACCTCTGTTTTTATTGCTGTGTGTAGAACTACGTTAGCTGCATTTTTTATATTTAATATTAATTTTTATAAAATATGAATTCATCCCCCGCAATTTATTGAGCTCGAGCAGGTCTTTTCACAGTTTCTAGATTTAAATCTACATTTTAAATAAAAGAGACATGACCTGACGTTTTATTCATATCCAAAATGAGGAGATATGAATATCAGGAGAGCTGAACACTCGTGCAGTGCATGTTTCATTCATACTCGAAGCCAGAGGGAGCTCTCACACAGAAACTAATATGGACAAACTCACGCAGCTATCACTGTAGCTCAGCTGAATAAAAAGAAGAAACGTTTTTTACTCATGAAATGTGAAGACATTAAACACATGATTTATTGATATCACGATATCACCGACTTGATTGCACAGATACTATTTAAACTGATCTGAGCTGGACGATGACATCACTGAATTCAATAATCAAATGCCTTTAACTGAAAAATGGGTGTTTGATCTTATCATTTTACATTAGTGATACACTATTTTGATATTTTGATATTGTGCAGTTGCTTTGACACAATTTGTATGGTTAAAAGTGCTATATAAATAAAGGTGACTTGACTTGACATGATTGCGACAATATATGATTTATGTGTGTTTTTCAAGTTATCTCGAGGTAATAATAAATAAACTATATGAAAAATGCAGTACTGATTGACATATCATTTAGTATAGAAACAATAAAATATATTTCCTGAATTATTCTATGATAAAAATGGGAAAAGGTGCTTGTATAAACCTGTATAAACCAATCATAAAATTGTCATTAAGAAAATATTGAACAAAAATATAGTAGCTCCTTTCTTTTTAGGAGGCACCTCCATCATCCTTTTAATCTCCCAAAAGACATCTCCACAACTGACCGTGCACTGCTGAGCCTGTAATTGTAGGTGTGTTGTAATTTTAGGCTTTTCGTTGTTCCACTTCAGGATTAAATTGATACTGCACCACTTCCATTTGATGCCCCAGAGTTCAGCAAATGACAAAATCACAATGCAAGACATGAGGTGAAACTTTGCCATTACAAGTCCTGTACAAGTTTGCATGTAGAGTCCTGTAGCAAGCCAGACAGTGACCAAGTAATAACAATAACCGTTTAACGGTTTGGAATAATCATTTAACATGCATCATTCTGATTTAGTGAAAATATGTGCTTTGATTTAATCACATTAAATTGAAGTCCTTGGCTGACAGGTTGTTTTTTTCTGTTAGGATGCAGAAGAAGAAACAAGTGATTGCTTGGTAGCAAGTACTCAGAATGTCTGGAAGTCTTAACGAGCACATTTTGTACATCATTATATTTACTTTGATTAACACAAGTTTTAAAATAGTTACTTAGTTTAGTTAAATGTTTGAAGTCCTGCATTTGCTGAAAAATCTAAATTGAGTTTTGTTACTTTGCTGTGTTTGTGCCTTTCTTTACAGTTTGTATAAGTGCATATGACACATTATTGTGTAGAAGACCAGTAGTATTTTAAATATATTAAGTGCACGGTAATTTACAGATCTTTACTGAGATATATGACTGGCCATTTAAGGAGATTTAACTGCTTGTGAACAGGAGGATACCTGGATTTACCGGTGAGTGCATCAATGTTTCCATCTGTGTCTGGGGTTTATCGTGTTAGTGAGCGGACTGGAAAACTGCCACGCACAAAAGAGTCCATTTCTGTCTGTGTCAAGAAATCAGAAACGCCAGAGCACATGCACGGAAACTGCCAGAAACCGTGCTGTTTACGGGTACGTGCGCTGACGAGAACAGTCCGGAAACGAGCCTTTTCATGCAGTGTGATGTCACGTATATGAAAAATTTGTCTTCTTGTTGTGGCCTCATTAATTACACCAGTTGAGGATTATTGTGCTGGATGCATCAATGTTAGAATTACTCTTTATGATGCAGACAAATACTTTTTGTATTTGTAATATCTGACTCTTCAGGATCTGAACGTGTTCTTGTTCTCCTGCAGATCTGAAGCCAAAGCCTGAACTCACATCAGATCCTGCAGGAGCTGCACTGACAGGAAACACAGTGACTTTGACCTGTCGCATGGATCCGGCCACTGGATGGGACTTTTACTGGAACAAACACACACTGAACTCTGAGACAAAGACAGAAACAAACTCCTACAGAGTGAAGATTGATTCAGTGTCTGATGGAGGCCAGTACTGGTGTAGAGCTGGAAGAGGAAACCCAGTCTACTACACACAATACAGTGATGCACTGTGGGTAAATGTTACAGGTGAGAGAGAACAGAGTATGAGACACAACACACAGATCAGAGAGAGTAGCTGTGTCCGAAACCGCTCCCTGTCCTCTATATAGTGAATGACTTGATTCCCTATATTCGTTAACTACTTTTTACCCACAATGCATTCTGATTTCGAGTGTAAAACCGATGTACACTCGCTGAAGCACTATTTCCCACAATCCAATGCGAGGAACCGTCGAGCTGGAAGAGAGAGCTGGAGCGCGCGAGTTTGGATGAGAGATGCCGTCTACATCTTTCTTATTTCTGCTTTAACGTTTATTTCATACACTATTTATTTTAAATATATATAATGTATAAATGTATAAATAACACATTTTAATATTTTACTAGTTTACTGAGGTGGCTTCGTTGTTAACTTATAAAAATGATGATAATTTGGTGGATAATTAAAAAAATGTTTGTTAATAACCTGTAGGTAACGTATTCACTCTGATGTAAAATTCTAAAAATGATCACATTTCTTGGGAAGCTGTTACAGCATGTGTGAGTAAACAGAAAGTTTTAATACAATGCGATAACATCAAAGATCAAAACACTGCTCGGGAGAGTTTCAAGATAATACAAATAATAAATACATCAAACCATGAACATGTGTTTATGTGTGTTTATTCATTAGCTTCAGCACTTCTTTAAAGTTAACTATTATTTTGATTATTGCTAAAAGTTCTCTGCCATATGAACCAATTAATTTGCAAATTTCTGTTTTTTGCCGTGTTCTCATGTTGTGTTTATTTTTGTTCTCAGTATTTAGTGATTATGAACAAAAAAACATTACAAAACAAATTAATAATATACCATCGATGAAACCACAAAGCTGACGCGGAGGTATGTATAATTACAATATAAAGTCATTTTTAGTGGTATTACTATTAATATCATTTTCTAAAATACGGTACATGCATTAATCTGTGTTTGTACAGTGAGTCCTAAAGCTGTGGTGACGGTGCGGCCTGATGAACGAGTGTTCAGAGGAGAAACAGTCACTCTCAGATGTGATATAAAGTGGGGAGGAGACACTGAGTGGACGTACAGATGGGAAAGAGAGGGAACAGATGACCAATATAAAACACAAGAGTTGAACATCAGCAGTGTTGATCACGTTCACAGCGGTAAATACAGCTGTACAGGACAGATGGGAACACAAAGCTCTCAGCGCAGTGATGCTGTTACACTGACTGTATCAGGTGAGTTTGTGTGTTTGTTGATTATCATCAGTGTGAACAGCTTCTCTCTCTATAACTGTCACGGTCCTGCTGGGGTGTCCTGACCGGCCATCAGGGGCCCGTTTCAGAAAGGAGGTTAAGTGAAAACTCTGAGTATGTTAACCCTGAAATGAGGGAAACTCTGGGTTTTCCGTTTCAAAATGGGAGGTTTGTCAAACCCGAGAAAGCAGGGTAAGTCAAGCCCGTTTCTGAAAGAGAGGTAACTTATACTCAGAGTCAATTACCGTGGTAACTTACTCCGTGAACCTAACCTGGTCGGGAGCAGGTTTTCTTCGGTAAACCCAGAGTTTCTTTCAGTCTCCTCTCCTTTTTATAGTTTTAGCGAGGTTTAAATGCCTAATTCAAACAGCAAAATAGATTTTCTTACTGAGTATTTTTTGTCTTATTTCAAGTACAAATATCTAAAAATGTAAAATTATATATGAAAAAATTGTCAATATTTAGTCTTGTTTCCTGGGGGATTTTCTTTTTAAAGTGCATTTTACATAAAACAAGTAAAATTGTCCGCCATTGGGTAAGAAAAATAATCTTAATGCAAACAGAAACAAGAATATGTTTAATGTCTTACCCCATTGGAAGATAATTAGCAAAATAGGAAAAATGCACTTTAAAACATCGGAGATGCAGAGCACATTATAAGTCCTGTATGCAGATTTGAAGGAAAGTGTGCATCGATCTCATACTCATTCTGATCATTTGTCCTGGGCACAAATCCGTCAAAGAGGAGTTTCACAGGACTGTAGGTCCTTTGACTGTAGGTTTAAATGAGGCTAATCTGATAAATGATGTTCACTTGATAACATCTTTCTGTGACATCTGGAAGTAACGCTGAATTAGCCACCTCGTAAAATATGTACGGATTGCCGTGAGATCGGGCTGGAAGTAATGTGGTTGGATGCATTGATGACAAGCATCTCCACCATCATCGCACCTTCTGAACATGAAACGAATTACTGTATGGAATGGAAGGATGCCAGATAAAGGGATAGTACGAGCCGTAACCACCTCCACTGCTGTTAAATAAACAAATGATTCACTTTTTTATCATCTGTATTTCCTAATACAAAAGCACAAGTTATTCTTTTTACTTTTGGATTTGAGAATTCTTCCAATACTTGACCACCTCCTCTTCATCTGTCAGTGGTGCTGGTTCTCACTCTGCCTTCTTGCTGTCGTCAAGTCAGTAGTTCATTGTATTACTCTAATTAAGAAATGCAACAGGTTGGATAAGAGAATATTTAACTATGTGAAAAGAGTGTTTGACTGTGGAAAAAGCTGCAGCGCATTGAATGATATTTAATGTCAAATGTTTGTAAAGTCATTAAGCCCACACATATGAACCTTTCATGCTTAAAGCTTTACCTTGATTTAATTGTGTTTTTATACTTCATTTTTAGCTGCTGCACATTCTTGTTTAATTTTTCCGTATTTTTACTTTTTTGTGGCCGTGGGATACCATTAAAATGAATATGTTCAATAATTTACAGTTTTCACCTCTGATATTATATACGCATTGACGGAAGTACGCACACTGACGCCTTTCCATGGTGAATCACTCGCTGATCATGACTTTTCATAGTCATGGTGCACGCGCTTAACTCAGAGTCAACCTACTTAGAGTTGAGTAAACTAACACAATTCAGCTGTTCTGTAACCGAAAACTCAGAGTTTCCCATCTCAGAGTAACTCAACTCTGAGTTCAAGTTTAAACTCAGAGTTGGTTGAACCTCCTTATTGAAATGGGCCCCTGATGTCTCTGTGTGTTGAGCACATGGCTTGTTGTTTGTTGTTGGTGCTATGTGCTCTCCTGTCTATTGTCTGTCCCCTCCCATCATGTTATCCAATCATTGTTTCAGTTGCTCCACCTGTGTCTCCCTCGTTACCATCGTTTGTCTCTCTATATAGCCTCCTGGTGTCTGTAGTCCTGTGCTGATCCGTTGTCTTTCGTGGTGTGCGTGTTATGTTGACTGTGAAAACAGTTCTCTGCCTGCCTGTTTTTCCCCTTCGGGGTGGTTTTTGTTCATCTTTGTTTTTATTTTGTTATTAAAAACCCGATTCCCCTGCATTTGAGTCCTCGCCATCTCTCTCCTCACGCATCCTGACATTAACTGCTCATGTTTTGTTAAAATAGCTCATGTGACATCAGTGCTTCAACCGTAATTTTATCAACCTATGAGAATACTTTATTGTGCACAAAGAAAACAAAAATCATGACATTACCCAACAATTCTTCTCTTCCCTGTCAGTCCTTGATGTGTGTTCATGACACAACCTATGCGTGTGCTTTCCTCTGCTCGTAAACAAAACGTATTCTTGTAGTTTTATAAAATTACGGTTGAATCACTTTTAACAATGTCCTTACTACATTTCCTGGACTTGAATTTTCAGACCCCTTGCTGTCTTTGGAGGGTCAGAGCGCTCTCAGATTTCATCAAAAATATCTTCATTATTGTTCTGAAGATGAACGAAGGGCTTATGGGTTTAGATTGATATGAGGGTGAATAATTAGACAGAATTTTCCTTTCTGGGTGAAATTTCATGTTTCAGTCAGGCCTTTAAGAGGTGTAATAAAAGTGTTAAGTGAGTGGTGGAGTTGAGCTGATAGTTGCTGGTTTTACTTCTGCTTTTGTTCTCTGCAGCTCTTTTCCACTCGTCTTGACTGCAGCGGTCTGTCGTCTGTGTTGAAGGCAATGCTTTTGGCCGACAAACCGAGACCAGAGCTGCTCACAATCTCACCAGAATGAACTGCAGTTCAGATGCAAAGTACAAAAAGCATAACTCAAATTACATTAAAATACGTGCATTAGATTCCACCTTGTGACATTTAATCTTAATGTGTGCGGCTGTGTGTGTGAATTAACAAAATAACAGATTCAGAACAATTCTAAGAAGAACGTATCTTCAGAAAGAAAGAAAGAAAGAAAGAAAGAGAGCTCTAACCACTTGCATGCACTAAAAAAAGAAGCTCAATATCTTAGAATTGATCTTTTTTTCTTCATCTATTTCTGTAAAGAGTTTCGTCTCCTCCCTCGTCTATTCTTGAAGTGTGAAATTACTGTTTAAACAGGAAGTGTCTGTTTTAGATGACACTGGACAGTTTTTATTAATGTGTCAGTATGGGGTCCGGTGCACTGCGTCTCATTCTCTGTAAGTATTTTATTATATTCTATATCTGGGGTGCAAAACTCAGTTCCTGAAGGACCACAGTCCAGCAGTGTTTACAACCTTGTTATCTGTAGTTCTCAAATCAGATGTAATTTGCAGATCTGCAGACCTCCAGGAACTGAGTTTGACTGCCCTCTTCTACACTTTCTTCTGTTTTCTGTTTCTAATATGTTGTATTCAGTTGAGGATCAATTTCAACAGGTTGTGCTGTGTGTATGAGGGTTTGTGACTTTAGTCTTACTGCTGATTCTATTCTCTTTTTCTGCCATGTTTTGTCTTTATTGAGACAGGACAGATCAGAATTGACGGGAAGTGAAGTGTGGGGTGGGTCAGGAAAGGTCCTCGTGTCGGTATTAGCACAATAACAGCGCTGTATGTTGACACAATGCCCACAAGGCTATCAGCGCTGACTGAAAATTGTATTCTTTATTGTTCAAATTTATCAGCAAAAAGTATATGTTAAAGTATTTAGACAGCTGAGTAACACTTGAAGGTTTAGTTCACCCAAAGATGAACATTTTGTCATTCCGCCTATCCTGTAAGACATTCGTTCATTTTCAGAACACATATTAAGATATTTATGATTAAACCCGAGAGCTTTCTGACCCTCAAAAGACAGCAAGGGAACTGAACCATTCAAGGCTCAGAAATGTAGTAAGGAAGCTGGGAGACTGTGAGTATAATTTTTTTTGTGTGTGCAAAGAACACAACAATTTCAACTTTATCTAAGCATTATTTGTAATAAATGGAGACCAGACAATGCTTAACTGAACTGAGAAACGTTACTATCACCTTCTCGCATGCATCACAACACATAATGGAGATGTGACATTCACAACATGCATACACCCCTTAAAGGGCCAGCAGAACATAAACGAGAACTTATTAAAGGCTATTACATGCTATTAAACTGTCATTTACACTATCATCTACAAATTAAGCCTTTTAGGTGCTTTCTTTTGACGTTCTGGTCTCCTCAAAGTCTCTGCAGTTTTCTCAGGGAAGTTTGGTACACTGTCAAGAGACACCGGGGCCCCCAGTGGCACTGGAACAGCCATTTCCTCAGAGCTCTGTGCAGGTTTCAGTTATTGAGAACTCCACTCCTCTTCGAGCCCCAAACTCCCCATGTTTTTTGACCCTCCCGCTTGATCAAGGCCACCCCACTGCTGTGTAGCTGGACGGCTCCTCAGATTATCCTGATGACGACGGACCTCCCGCCCATCTTACAGCCTCACCACACAAGAGCGGGGACCGCTTTTTTTTTCATGATGGCTCCTGGTAACCAGCGCTGACCTCTGGCAAAATTCCTGACAAGGACAGTCTCCCCTTCATGAAAACTCTGTGCTCTCGCATGCCTGTCATGCCAAGCTTTCTGCTTCCCTTGCTGGATCCTTACTTTCTCCTCAACATCCGGATGCAGCAAATCCAGGTGAGATTTAGGTTTCCATCCCAGCAACATCTCTGCTGGCACCAAGCCGGTAGTAGTCTGTGGAGTAATGCGATACTGGAACAGAAAACGAGAGAGGTTAGTTTCAACACTTGCCCCTGACATCTTTTTTAAGCCCTCCTTCAACGTCTGTACCGCTCTCTCTGCCAGCCCGTTCAATGCAGGATGGAAAGGTACTGTACAGATGTGTCTGAGTCCATTTTGCTTAACGAATTTGAATAACGAACGTTTCACAGCAAATACAATGGCCAATCCTTCTTTGTCCAGATGAGAGTACCCCTCTTCAGCTTTAGCAAGTGTCATTGACGCAAATGCAATGACTTTCTCTGAGTCTTTCTCTATAACGTGCGACAGTACGCAGCCAATGCTATATGTAGAGGCATCACAAGACACTGTCAGCTCTTTCTCTGGGTCAAAATGGACTAACTGGTTGACTGCAGCAGATTTTTTACTTCTGTGAAGGCAGCCGCCTGCGCTGCCCCCCACTTCCAATGGCAATCATGATGCAACAACTAGTACAATGGGGCTGGCACAGTTGATAGATCAGGCAAGAACTTCCCGTAGTATGTTACCATGCCCAGGAATGATTTAAGTTTTATCATATTTCCCGGCTTGGGAGCTTCCTTGATGGCCCTGACTTTTTCTGGCACGGGATAGAGGCACTGGGCTGATATTTGATGTCCCAGGTATGTTACACTCTCTGCTTGGAATGAACATTTGCATTATTTAATTTGCAGCCTTGCCTGTGACATCCTCATAAGAACCTGATCGAGGTGTTCCTCTTCTGTTTTCCCTGTGATCAGTATGTCGTCGAGGTACACTGCCACGTCTGGAATTCCCCGCAACAAGCTTTCCATTGTCCTTTAAAAATGGCCGGGCTAGATGCCACCCCAAACACCAGCCTGTTATATTTAAACTGTCCTTTGTGAGTGTTGATCATGACGTTTTGCTTTAAGACCTCATCTAGTAACAACTGTTGATAGGTGTGACTCATGTCGAGCTTAGTGAAAGCCTCCCGCCAGCATTGAGAACAAGTCCTCCACTCTTGGAATAGGTACGTCTCCAGTTTCGCTGCCTGGTTGATTGTCAGATTATAGTCTCCACAAATGTGGACTGTACCGTTGTTTTTCAGCATGGGAGTAATTGGGGCTGCCCAATCAGAAAACTTAATTGATTCAATGATCCCGAGCTGCTGAAGCCTCTCAAGTTCCTTTTCCACTTTATGCTTCATTGTAAATGGAACAGACCGGGGTTTATAGAAACGAGGTACAGCATTGGGCTTCACGCAATGTTTCATAGTGGTATCCCTAAGGGTGCCTAGTTCATCCTTAAACACATCTGGATACCTCGCAACCACATCCTCTGCAAAATGGTATTTTATTAGCCTTATCTCTCCTCAGTTTAACTTAATTTTACTGAGCCAATCCCGCCCCAGCAGGCTCGGCCCTGTTCCTTTGACAACAAGTAAGCGAGCTGCAGCTGTCTGATTGCCATAGGCAATGTTCACGTTCTCAGCCCCACTCATGGGAATAATCTCCCCGGTATACGTTCTCATTTTAATGGGAGAATCACTTAATGCTGGAGTCCGATCATTAGACCATAACTTCCCATAAGTCTCCTCACTGATGATCAATGCCGAAGCTCCTGGGTCTATCTCCATCTTAAGACTTGCTCCATAGAGAGGGTCTGAACTAGTTTCACTCAAGTTAAACATTGAATAGGATGTCTTCTCTTGTTCAGCCTCCCCTATGTGATGTGTCTTTGCGTGAGTTTTTCTTCCATCCTTTGTGTTTTTCAGCTTAGATTTGCTGCATGTCCCTTCTTGCCACAATTATGGCACACTGTCTCTTTTAATTTACAAACACTTGCATAATGACCTCCTCCGCATCTATACCCTTCCACTGTTTTCACCGTAACAGTCTTAGTCACATAAAACACATCACTTTGCACCTTGCCACTCGCTTTATGAATATATTTAGCATGTAGTGCTGCCGACTCCATTCCTTATGCGATTTCCATTGCTTTTGTAAATGAAAGTGTCGCTTCCCCCAGCAGTCTGCGTTGAATTACATCATCATAAATTCCGAACACAAGGCGATCATGCATTATATCCTCCAGCAGGGTCCCAAACTCGCAATGCAGAAAACTGGCGATGCTCGGCCACAAACTTTGCAATAGAGTCTCCAGGCTTACAAAAATGGCTGTGAAACTTTAAAACGTTGCACAGTCACTGAAGGTTTAGGGCTGTGGTGTGCTGGATCAGGTCGATTAAATCTTTGTATGGTAAATCTCCCAGCTTCTGCGGCGTTGCTTAAATTCTCATGAGATTGTAAGTCTTTGCTCCACAGACACTTAACAAGATAGAGCGTTTCTTATCTTCATCAGTGATCTCATTTGTGTCGAATAAATGCTTCAAACGCTCCATATACTCCAGCCAGTCACCATTTTCTTCCACCAATTCCCCCACAGTTCCGAACATCGCCATAATCAGTGTAGCTGCACTGGTCTAATGAAATGATAGCCACGCTTCATACTGATGTCTTTTGCTGTTTATTTGTGTCTCTGTCTCTCTCTTCTCAGCAAACACCGTGAAAACTACAAAAAATAAAACATATGTTCAAATATACATTTCTCACAGTTCTTTTTCTCAGTCTCTTATTCAAATGTCAGCTGATATGCAAGTGAACATGTGCGACAAATCTGAATCCGATGACATCGCTATTTACACATAACATCATTTACGTAAACTGATATAAACAACATTATACACAAAATGCAACATATTTAAAGATGAATTACCGTGTGCGCCCTCTTAGACCATGCAGATAAAGGAACTCTTTTTAAGGCTCTGCATCATTAACGTTTTTCTTTGCATCCATGTTAGTTCAACCCATAATGCAATGGTCCCGCGCACAACATATGACCTGTTACGCTTCAATAGTCACTCTTTCTTAAAGAACCCTTAACTTTAAACATTTCAAGCAAGCCCCTTTTTCTACTTATTACACTGAATATGATATTCCAACATTTCAGTCAAGTATTTAAAACAATGAATTAACTCAAATGAATATGAATATAACAGAAACAATGCACAACTCTGTGAAAACATGTCTTTGACAGTTACATGCAGGGATACTTCACTCTCGCCAACCCATACGATTCGTTAGATGAAATATGTAGTTTATCCTCATCGCCAAATATGTAATAAATGGAGGCCATACAATGCTTACCTGAACTGAGAAAGCAATTTTTGGTATTATTTGTAGTTTTTATTTTAATTTTTTATAGAAACACTAAATGACAAACAATATCTTAAGCACCACCACCAGTCCTAAGTTCAGACAACATGACATGTCTTTTGTGAAGTTGCAGCGTGTTGAGCTCTCTCGGCCACCGTATAAAGTTTCAAAACTCTGCTTTCTTTTGTCACATCCTTGTCTTTTTTTTCATATTGATTGTGTATAATTTCGCTGGCTGTTGCAGCTGATCACTTTATAAATAAATGCATATCCTTCATATCCTCCGTATTTACTTCCGTATTCATTAAACTTTATTTCCAGACTCAAGGTCCATTAGCGAGAAACAGACAATACAAACAAAAGCAGTACACATTAAAAAAGACAATTATGCCAATACTTCCTCAAAGAGGATTGATATCGCACTTCAGTAAGCCTAGGATTTGTCAACAACATTATAATAGTATTACGTGAATTGTCCAGCCGAAAAATACATTTATACATCAAATTTCTCATTAAAGCAGGGAATGATTGTACTCTTGCTTTACAAAATAAATCACTTGCACTGCACCATCTTGTTTTTTTCAGCAGGATCCTCATACAATCATTGTATGCAACCTGAAGCTTACATAAGCTCTCTTTCTTAAACTTAAACCACAAAGGAGCAGTATAAAAAGAAGTACAATATGCTCTAAAAAGGTTTATCTTTACCTCATCTGAACACATATAAAACTTTCTCACCAACATATTAGCTTGAGCATATAATTTACGACGTTGCCCATACATATCATCATCATCACTCATTTCATTGTTAATTAAATGACCTAAATATTTTACAGTAGTACATACATTTAAAACTTGCCCTGATAAATACAAATCTGGGAAATTCAAATCTCTATGATCTTTGGTTCTACATATCATGGCAACACTCTTTTTAGTATTGTATTGCACATCACATCTAATCCCATAATCAGAACATATATTAAGCAACTGTTGAAAACCAGCACTACTTGGGAAAAAAACAACTAGATCATCAGCATACATATAGTGATTAACTGTGGTGTTACCAAGCATACATCCAGTCATACAGTCACTTAGTTCTTAGTTCTTCTGACAATTCATTCATATATACATTAAAAAGAGCTGGTGAAAGTAAACTTCCTTGGCGCACTCCATTACTTACTCTAAATGAATCTGAAACACAGTTGCCCCACTGTATCTGCATACTTTGATTCGCGTACCAATATGTCAAAATTCTTAATATACTATTAGGTATGCCCCTTTGTCTTAGTTTACTGAACAACTTTTGATGATTAACTCTATCGAAAGCTTTAGAAGCATCAATAAAGCCAATTATAACAGTGGAATTTAGTCTTTTATACAGATCTACTACTTCCTTCAGACCATATATACACAAATCAGTACTATGGTGAGCCTTAAAACCAAACTGATTATCTGTGGTATCAAGATAAACACCTAATCGATCTAATATGATTCTTTCCAAAACCTTAAAGCAATTGGTCTATAGTTATCCAAACTACCTACCTTGCCAGCCTTATCTTTAATAACAGGCAACAAGGTTACTGACAACATAGACTCTGGCAGCAGCCCATGTATCATAAAACCAGTGAAGCAAATTGCGAAAAGGACTACAAGCCTAAAGCTCGCAAATTTTAGGTGTTCAGCAGTAATTTGATCTAAACCACCAGTTTTCAGTTCTTTAAGCTGAATTATTGCTTGATAAACCTCATTTGTTGTAATACTTCCTGTATCCATACTAGAAACTACTTCCACTTTACCTGGCTCACTCTTTACACAATTAAACAGAGTAGTATAATGCTGTCTCCACAGCTCTGCTATATTCTCAGCTCTAGAGACACCCTCAATAGAGCATGGTAATGTCACATTACTCCTATGTATTGATCTTACATCCTTCCAGAAAGCATTCTTATTATGACATAGTAGATTTTCCGCCATTAAATCAGCTCTCATCACTTGTGCATGTTTACAAATATAACGCACTGCATATTTATACTTGGCATTAGTTAACTTTTTCTTGTCCAAAAGCTGGCCTTGTCTGGGCCTACCAGCAATATCCCATGCCTTAAAAGCTTCCTTTGCTTTTTTATGATATGCTGATACATACTTTCTCCACCCTGGCTTACTATGATATTTCTTGTCAGGGCAAGTAAGATATGGTCTACTAGCCTCATGCAGAGATCTCACAATATCATCATACATATCACAAAAGGCTGTACCATGGGAAATATCATTACAATTCACATCTGAACACAAGATTGCATCTCTGGGTAATACTACCTTATTCAACAGACTGTCCGTTTTCCCAGAATAAGTTTTAAGATCTTCATCTGTAATTTTAGACCAATCTACTTTGACCAAAACAGCCCTCTTACACTCATAATTAATCTTGGGCAGACTTTCAAAATCAATAATCATTAAAATGGTACATGATCAGATATAGATTCCCGTATAAAATTGTCATTGACTTTATAATATCATGAGCCTCAGCTGTACTAATACAATGATCAAGCCATGAAGTAGTATGCCAGGCTACAACATTTTACTTGATATCTTAAAATTATTATCAACACAAAAATGCAGCATATGCTTAGCAAACATAGAAGAATTGTCAGTAAGATCTGCATTCAAATCCCCAACCACAAAAACACTTGCAGAATTATTTTCATTAATAAAAGAGCCAATAAAAGCAAGTCTACTTAAATATTCGTCCTCGTTTTGATGACATTCATAAAGTGCATAGACATTAAGGATAATTAACTCTTTACTAGAGCAACTTATCCATACAGCAAAACACCAGTCAACATCAACCTTAATGATATTTATCACTGAGTCCAACTTTTTGTGCCACAAAGTAGCCACACCTCCCGATATCCTTCCTCTCACTATACCCATAGTAAGATCAGTTGTGGACGTGCCAGTACCGTGAAAATTGTCATTAAAAGAGTTCAATTTTCCCAAATCCTGTTTAGATAAAAATGTTTCTTGCAAGCACAGGATATCACAATTTTGCATTAATTAATCTACTACTGTGCGTCGGGCCCTATCCCCAACGCTGTCACTGACTCGCAGGCCACGGCAGTTATAGGATATAATCTGCATATTCAGATCAAGTTCATTGATCGGCAGTAGCCCCCTCCGTCACAGACGCACCTGACGTGGAGGCAGCTACATTAGCCCCCAACGCTCTCACTTTGTGTGGCTCATAATAACGACGAACAACTGAGCCTTCAGGCCACAGCTCCGGGCTGTACATCTCCGTCACATTGATACACTCAGCACTCACTTTAAATGAACTGTATCTATTGTTCATAGTGGCAATGCGTTGGCAATTCACATCTCGGCCAAGCTTTTCTTTAAGGTAGTTTGACAAAGTTTCAGCGTTAAGATCTAGAGTAAATTTGGTAGCAAACACACTTACCAACTTTGTTCGCATCACACTTATGTTCCTCGTGCCCTGTACCAATAATAGGCTTAGGCATCCTTTGTTTAGCTTTACCAGCTCGCTGTTTAATCGGAGATTGTTGGCCATCCACATAATTCCTCCTGCGTCTGCCATGTTTCACTACCAGACTCCATTCTGATGATTTCGCTGTTCCTCCGATGTCATGAAAGTAACGTTAGACCTCAGCCGCCGAAGATCCCACGCCACTTGCAATCCTCCAGGCCCACATCACATTCCACAGAGGGGCACCTGCCATTTCTCCCTCACAGGCATTTTTAAGCTCACACAGTGAATCCAAACCATGCCCTCCTTCACAACTTATTTCTAGCTCTCCATATTGGACACCGTAGTAGCAGCTCGTAGATCTTCCCCAATATCCGCCTGTAGTTTCACTGCATGCCGTAGCGCGTTCACCTCACTGTGCAGGCGCTCCATCCTACAGAGCAGGCTTGAAACATCCACGTTGTTAAATGTTACAGGTGGTAACTCGTCCAAAAAGTGTGACACAAATCGTGGAATGTTTTCGCCACACTCATTAAGCACTTTTTATATTATTTACATCTTTCTGACTGCCTTTACATGCCACGCACCGTTGCTTAGTGCCCGGACAGAGCTCAAACAGCAGTTTTTTCGACGACTCAATCCATTCAGAATCAAAAGTATTCTAAGCAACCAGAATTATTTGATCCTGGCTCATCGTTCTTATTTTAACCGAGAGGAAATTAAGAAATTCATCCTCTACGATTATTTTACCATCCACAGTCTCATAGATTGTAGGTTTTAATCTAGGTTTGATTCTAGGTCGACTAAGCTCAGAGGCAGCTGAGCCGCGACCCACTCGATCTGCCATTTTTCTAACATTTCGTATGATGGCGCGCGGTGCAAGTGTTGCCAAATCCACATTTTACCCGCGGAATTGGGCTACTTTTTCCTGAACATGATTGGGATAGTTTTAGACTAATGAAGCTGAGTGCGTCTCGAACACTTTGACCTCGTTTGTTTAGGAGTTTAGCTTGTTTTGTTCCAGTTAATAATCACAGGTGAGAAGCGTTAACTACATCACTGCATGTAACGTGTTCACAAGTGTCTTAATACAAAAGTGAATTTGGTTTAACTTCATTTTGATGGTCCCTTTAACACATTGTGTTGACTATAAATAATGTTGCACAAAAATATATTATAACATAACTCTTTTTTGCACCTCTTAATTACTCTGGAATGATATTATTATTGTTGTTGTTGTTGTTGTTGTTATTGAGTTTACAGGGTATGGTGGTTTTGCTGTTGTAAACACTACTGTTGTTCTTGTAGAATAAAAATATTCATATCTTATTTAAAATAGAATTCTATTCTTCTGAATTTATTCATTTTTTTAATTATAATGTTTATAAAAACAGGATTGCTAAGTATAATTCGGAGGAAGAGAAAATCAGTATAAGCCTGTTTTACCAATGTTGTGATAATTATTTTTAAGGCACTCTGTTTATTTTTTTATAATACTGTAATTATAATAATAGTTCAATAGTTTTTAGTCAGATAACATAAAAAAGACAAGACAACTCGATGCACTTTAAATTTTTCCCAATTAAACAGCAAAAACAAAAGAGAACAAGCACCTTTGTTTATTTTGCTGTGTGTAGAACTAAACTATTTGCACTTAGTTCTATTTTTTATATTTAATATTACTTTTAATCAAAATGTAAATTCATTAGACTTTATTCGAGCTCGAGCAGCTGTTTTCACGGTTTCTAGATTTAAATTAAAATGACCTGACATTTTATTCGTATTAAAATGAGGAATAACAGGAGAGCTGAACACTCGTGAAGTGCATGTTTCATTCATACTCGAAGCCAGAGGGAGCTCTCACACAGAAACTAATATGGATAAACTCACGCGGCTATCACTGTAGCTCAGCTGAATAAAAAGAAGAAACTTTTTACTGATGAAACGTGAAGACAATAAACACCCGATTGCAAAAATATATATCTATTTTTCAAGTTATCTCCAGGTAATAAATAAATAAACTATATGAAAAATGCAGTACTGATTGACATATCATTTAGTATAGAAACTATCAAATATATTTCCTGAATTATTATGTGATTAAAATGGGAAAAAGTGCTGGTAGTAGCCTTTATTGGAGCCCGAGTCTGGGCAGTAGTGTCGTGAGGTGGAGCCGCGGTATCAAACTCCCGCCCAAACTCCCACAGACCCAATCAAACATAACGTCACGCCCCGTTTTTATAGCATCACATTACTAACTAAAATCAAACTTATCACAAAACTGAACAATTGAACATATATCAGCGTGATAACAACTACCTTAAATGAACAAAACCCTATTTCGGAAAATTGTAAGAGAAGTTTAATTATCAAAAAATAATAATAATAATTGCCTTGGGCATTGAAGGGAAATGGGGCAGGAGCTCAAGCACTTTGCTCAAATAGCATTTTGCTGAATGAATGAAAATACATCATATTCATGTTTCTTCTTCTTTTAGTGCTGATGTCCTTCATCCACGCTGGACTCACTCAAGGTACTGTGCTGTACCGCAGTAAATGTATTTAACAAATGTGAATTGTTTTGTAGTTCTTTAATGTTTATTTACCCACAATGCAGTGTTTTTCTCACGAGGAGGTTTTGAGTTCATAACAGTGATTGATACAATGATACTGTAGGTGATCAATATTCATATGTGTATTAATACAGAGAGACCAAAGCCTGTAGTGAAGGTGACTCCAGATCAGCGTGTGTTCAGAGGAGAGACAGTCACTCTCACATGTGACATACAGCGAGCAGAACACATTCAGTGGAGATACATCTGGTTTAAAAATGGAAACACTTACAATCAATATCCAACAACAGCAGAGTACAGATTCAGAGCTGATTTGTATCGCAGTGGAGAATACAGCTGTAGAGGAGTGAGATCAGACTCACAGAGATCATCAGACATCAGTGCTGCTGTTACACTGACTGTATCAGGTGAGTGATCATATTCATATCTGATTAATACTCATTTAACATCAATATGTGTTGCTCCAGGGTGCATAAGTTCAGCACTATAGCTCTGACTGATTTAACTGAACTGAATGTTTGTAGAAAATAATTTGCTAAAATAATTAAATTAACAGCAACACTGAAATAACAGCGTACAGTTTATCTGTTATTAATTATCCAGTATAAATAAATATATTATGAATAGTGCAATTAATTTAAATCATTGAAAACATGCATCTGAGAAATATAATAAACCGGTCGTCTTTCTTTCTTTCTTTGTTTCTTTCTCTCTTTCTTTCAGTTTAGTTGTCGAGACACTGCAGGCAAAAACAGTCAAGTTTGATATTTTGGGTTTTTGTTTTTCATAAAGTGTTATCTAATGGAAAGAAAACATCCTAAAGACAGTTAAGTTATTATTTTATAGAACTTTATCTATTTGTGTCAATATATTTCAAATACAAAACATATTTGTAAAGGCTGTTTTCTCAAAATGAGTGTTTTCTCCTTCACTGAGTCATAAATCTCCCTTCAGCAGCTCTTACACACACCAGACTTCACATCTGTGTTCTGTCCATATCCTGAAGATTTTACAGAGGGATGTGTTCATATATCATTTCCTTCATTATATACAATAGAAATATAGTGTTTTCTGTCCGTTCTAAGTATTTTCTGAATTATGGAGTGACAAAATGAGATACAAAAAATTCCCTCTGTAAAGATTTTTGACTCTAATATGTCAAAAAAAAAATATATATAAACTAGATTTTTGAAACTGACATCATCCAGTGTTTAGATTGTTGTACTAGAAATGTATGCAAATTAGCACATATTTAATCAAAGACTCATTTGCATATTTAAACCTAACATTTTAGAAAACGTTTAATGCAATTTGTTGTTCCTAATATCAATGTAATCAATCAGCTGGGTAAGTAAGGCGTTAACTATTAGTTATTTATGATTGATTTATGTTTTACTCTATTGACCTGCAGTGTCTCGTCTTAAGTATGATATTCTATAGTTGTTCATCCATGAGAGCACTGTATCCTATGATTTCTGTTATTAATGCTGTTATCACATGTTCTAGTCACTGTTCTGATCAAATGCAGAAATACATAAGATGTTTAAAGGATGTAAATCTTTATCAGTGATTTTGATTCTGTTTTATGAATCTAGTGACACTTACATAGAGTTCAGTTATTCATGAGAATGAAAAGTTTTTTTTTTTTGCATTTATGACATTGTGATGGCCCACGGTGTGGCCACACATCAGTGAGCGGTAATATGTGCTTGCACACACATACACATGTACACGCGCACACATTCTTATTTACATATTGATTTAAAGGTTTGGATTTAATTAATGTCACTTTAATTTTGTATTGCAAATAAGACACAAACTCTGTTTCTGTCATCTCAACACTTTATTAAATCACAGTACACCGTAGCTAATTGGAGTGCACACAATCTAGTTCACTGTTCTGTGTATTTTTGTTAATTCAATTTTCTTTGAGTTGAGGTTACCGTGCAGTGGAGTTTTGCGGAGGTTCCCAACTTCTGGTGCTGGGTCCGGTCGTCTAAAGGGACCGCAGCACTGCCTCCAGTTCTTTAGTTTTGCTTGCCAACAGACAGATCCATGGCAGGGAGAACGGAGATGGTTGAATTTAGGATTGTTTGTTTAATGCTTTATTTATTTAATGGTATTTTGTTGGGTTTCATTTAAGACTGTCATTTGATCTGTATTTTAAGCATTTAAGTAGTTAGTTGTTGGCTTGAATGTTGTACTCTGTAGTTTGGGGTTTGTTCCCCCCTTCTGTGTTTCATGTGGACTAGTCCAATTGTATAAATGTGGTCCTGTTGTGTAATTTGGGTGAGTTAGTTTGGGTAGCACGTCTTAGTTTGGTTCTGTTGACCTTTCCTTTGATAGGCGTAATTATTTATAAATATTTGGTTTGTTTCCCTTTCCGAATGTGAACCTATTTTTGGACTTATTAAAATAATTAGTTTTTTGGAAATTGGGTTTTCATGCCTCATTGCCTTTTGGCTCACAGACATGAATACAGTCAAACCCCCATGTGGTCTGTGTCTGTATATATATATATATATATATATATGTGTGTGAGTGTGTGTTTGCTCACACGTGTGTGTGCTGTGGTGTCACTCCTTCAGATTTTTGTGAGTTGTCTACATTGTAACTGATATTTTTGACATTATGTAACAAAAAGTCAATATACTGTATTTATAGTCTTCAATTGAGATGGGTGATATTTGTGTGTGTATGTGTGCGGGTGCGAGCGCTTAATCGTTCGGTATTGTGAACGTGTGGAAGGGTTGCCACTTCATTGTCATGTATTTTGTGGTCTGCATCGTGGTGGATTTATTGATTTTATTTGACAAATTAAAAAGTAAAGGTTTTGATTTTATCATTTCCCCATTCATTTCAATATGAACATCATGAGTGACTTTTTTCACACTATCATACAACCAGATATCAATCCAGTTTATTTTATTGTTTTATTTATAGAGCTACAAATTGTCGACAAAAGTGCAACGTCTCAAGTCATTTAGATAAAAGGAACATTTGTTTAATTCAGCATACGTCACCAAAGAGAAGTCTGTCGCTTCACTGGATGTGTGCATGGATCAATTGTTCAGTTCTGTGAAACATTTTCAACATTTCAAGATAAGAGGTGTTTGAGTCACTATGTTTTTGACTTTCTTCACAGATTTACCCGGATCTACACTGACTGTGACACCAGACAGACGTGTATTCACTGGAGAGACAGTCAATCTGACGTGTGTGATTGAGTCTTACAGTAACTGGAGATATGAGTGGAATAAAGACAGAGTAATGTTACAGACGTCTGATCGTTACACTGTAAACAGAGACACTCTCACTATCAGAGGAGTGATGAGTCTGATCAGGGTTGGTACAGGTGTAGAGGATGGATAAGATCAGTCTCATCACAATCAAGCTCTTCTGTTTCTCTTTCTGTGAAAGGTGAGTTTAATATCATTGTCCTTCTGTACTACATGTATGATCACACATCCAATCAAAATACATTCTCATTTTGAGATTTTACATTCACGCTACTCATAAATATAATAATGTACACTTCATTTGAGGGTTTAATTGTTTAATTCTCGTTTAACTTGTTAAGTAGCTGTTCACACAGGACCTGTTCTTGTGTTCACAACAGAAACAACAATGAAACTGGTTACAGGAATCTCAAAATGTGTTTTAAATCTGAACTATGACGTGTCTTAGATCTTAAAAACACAACAGTCATGGCCATATATATATAAATCTGTAGTATAGCTTGTATAATGCTGATAAAAGCTAGAGACACACACACAACAGCTAAAGCTTTCAGTCTGATCTGATGTATGTGAACACAGACCTGAACATTATAATATTTCTGTCTGAACTTACAAACCTGATTCCAAAAAAGTTGGGACACTGTACAAATTGTGAATAAAAAAGGAATGCAATAATTTACAAATCTCATAAACTTATATTTTATTCACAGTAGAATATAGATAACATATCAAATGTTGAAAGTGAGACATTTTGAAATGTCATGCCAAATATTGGCTCATTTTGGATTTCATGAGAGCTACACATTCCAAAAAAGTTGGGACAGGTAGCAATAAGAGGCCGGAAAAGTTAAATGTACATATAAGGAACAGCTGGAAGACCAATTTGCAACTTATTAGGTCAATTGGCAACATGATTGGGTATAAAAGAGCCTCTCAGAGTGGCAGTGTCTCTCAGAAGTCAAGATGGGAAGAGGATCACCAATTCCCCAATGCTGCGTGAAAAATAGTGGATCAATATCAGAAAGGAGTTTCTCAGAGAAAATTGCAAAGAGTTTGAAGTTATCATCATTTACAGTGCATAATATCATCTAAAGATTCAGAGAATCTGGAACAATCTCTGTGTGTAAGGGTCAAGGCCGGAAAACTGTACTGGATCCCCGTGATCTTCGGCCCTTAGACGGCACTGCATCACATACAGGAATGCTACTGTAATGGAAATCACAACATGGGCTCAGGAATACTTCCAGAAAACATTGTCGGTGAACACAATCCATCAGTGCCATTCGCCGTTGCCGGCTAAAACTCTATAGGTCAAAAAGAAGCCATATCTAAACATGATCCAGAAGCGCAGGCGTTTTCTCTGGGCCAAGGCTCATTTAAAATGGACTGTGGCAAAGTGGAAAACTGTTCTGTGGTCAGACGAATCAAAATTTGAAGTTCTTTTTGGAAAACTGGGATGCCATGTCATCCGGACTAAAGAGGACAAGGACAACCCAAGTTGTTATCAGCGCTCAGTGCATCTCTGATGGTATGGGGTTGCATGAGTGCGTGTGGCATGGGCAGCTTACACATCTGGAAAGGCACCATCAATGCTGAAAGGTATATCCAAGTTCTAGAACAACATATGCTCCCATCCAGACGTCGTCTCTTTCAGGGAAGACCTTGCATTTTCCAACATGACAATGCCAGACCACATACTGCATCAATTACAACATCATGGCTGCGTAGAAGAAGGATCCGGGTGCTGAAATGGTCAGCCTGCAGTCCAGATCTCTCACCCATAGAAAACATTTGGCGCATCATAAAGAGGAAGATGTGACAAAGAAGACCTAAGACAGTTGAGCAACTAGAAGCCTGTATTAGACAAGAATGGGACAACATTCCTATTCCTAAACTTGAGCAACTTGTCTCCTCAGTCCCCAGACATTTGCAGACTGTTATAAAAAGAAGAGGGGATGCCACACAGTGGTAAACATGGCCTTGTCCCAACTTTTTTGAGATGTGTTGATGCCATGAAATTTAAAATCAACTTATTTTTCCCTTAAAATGATACATTTTCTCAGTTTAAACATTTGATATGTCATCTATGTTGTATTCTGAATACAATATTGAAATTTGAAAATTCCACATCATTGCATTCTGTTTTTATTCACAATTTGTACAGTGTCCCAACTTTTTTGGAATCGGGTTTGTATAAAACACTCTTAAAAATAAAGCGTCTTATTAGCTTTGATGGTTTCACGAAGAACTGTTAACATACAGGGTATCTTTCCATTAAACAAAAGTGTCTTTAGATTATTAAAATGTTCTTCAAACTATGTAAAATGGTTATTTTAAGAACTGCTCACTTAAGTCACTTATTAATGGCGACTGGAGATGTCAAAGTTAAAAAAGGATCTAAAAACACCATAATTATTTTAATAAACCAATGACCCATGTGTTATATTCCACTCTTATCTTTATACAATAGTTTTGTGAGAAACAGCCCAAAGTGTCTGAAGTATTTTAGTTCACATCATTCTGCCATCATAGCAGTCAGACAATATTAACCAGCATGTATTACTAGTGAATAAAAATAAACATACCTGCCATTTTCTTCTCATGTTTTCAGAGGATGATGTTTCCGTGATAAGACACAAATCACGTGCGGGGTGTTTTGAACAATCGACAAAGTAATACTTATTTTCCACCATAATTTGCAAATAAATTCTTTAAAAATCCAACAATGTGATTTTCTGGATTTTTTTTTCTTATTTTGTCTCTCATAGTTGAGGTATACCTATGATGAAAATTACAGGCCTCTCTCATCTTTTTAAGTGGGAGAACTTGCACAATTGGTGGCTGACTAAATACTTTTTTGCCCCAGTGTATATACTGAGTAATACAGAGAACAATACAGCTGAAGAAAGTGTAATGTTTCTCAATGTGTATTTATGATTATGAAAGTGAAAGTGACGTGACATGTGAACACACACCCGGAGCAGTCGGCGGTTCTGTGTCTTGCTCAAGCGCATCTCAGTCGTGATATTGAGGGTGTAAGAGTATGCTGGACATTCATTTCCAAACCAAATATTATAAAAAAATATTCACATAATCAACAACAACAGCAAAAAAGCTGAGAAACAGGTCAACAAGTTATTAACTTTACTACACCTAAAGTTATCTGAAGAATTGTCATGAAACCATTTAGTTGACAAGAGCAAAAAAAGAGACTATCACTCTCATCTCCACATCAGTGTTACACAAATACAGAAACTCAGATCAGATCATGTTTCTGACTAGTTCACTGAAAGAGATCTGTCTTCTTTCTTCACAGATTCACCCAGATCTACACTGACTGTGACACCAGACAGTCCTGTATTCACTGGAGAGACAGTCAATCTGACGTGTGTGATTGAGTCTTACAGTAACTGGAGATATGAGTGGTATAAAGACAGTGTAATGTTACAGACGTCTGTAAACAGAGACACTCTCACTATCAGAGGAGTGAATGAGTCTGATCAGGGTCAGTACTGGTGTAGAGGACAGAGAGATAAAAGACCAAAATCATCACAATCAAGATCTTCTGTTAATATCTCTGTGAAAGGTGAGATGAATGTCATTATTCTCCTAAATAGTGTTTCCAACTGATTTTCAGAGAAAGTAGTTTATAAATACATAAATATAAATGCATATATGCTGATGTCACTCATAATACACTTTTGTAGCCAGTTAGACAGATTGTGTCTTGTGACTGAGTGTATGGCAGAGAAAATGGTTTTGTGTCATTTGGAGGGAAAATGCATTCATTTAATAGTTTGAGTTCACAACTAGTCATTTTTCATTTGATTAATTTCAGTTTGATTTAACAACACAATGTATTAACATTTATTTTAAATGTATAGGTCAATTAAAATGTTAGCACAATGAAAAGTGTATGTGTATGAATAGCATAAGAGAGTTTGTCTAACACAGATATTGAATATAAAAGCCATACAGTCATACGCTTGCAAAATCAGTGACTTCTAATGAGAGACATGAAGCTGCTGCTTATCTTTCACATGTTTTCTAAATTGAGCTGCAGCTGAGTTACTGACAAAGTCAGGATATTATGCAGGTGAGAGTCGGTTAGTTTGCTGTTCAAGTTCATCAGACTGAACTTTGTTCACAGAGTACGGCTAAACAGAGATAATATCATTTGTGCCTGTTTGCTCAGGAATTTCATCAGAAAACTTAGCTGAAAGTGATTTTGAGTGGATCAATATCTCTCATGCTTAATGCTATATTATTATTATATGCTTAAAAAATGGTTTTGATTCAATACAAATCAAAATGGCTTTCAAAAATGAATTATATTTGAATTTAAAAAAGGCATAATTTCAGGTCAGGGGAAAAGGCTAAATTTGGCTTCTCTCGTGAGGCTTTCAGTTTTGTCGTAGATCTTCTCTTCATTGTTGTTCTCTCTTTCTGCAATATTTTGAATGAACAGTAACACATCTAGTGGTTCAACTGGATAAGACAACAAAAGCATTCAAATTCAACATCATCATCACGTCTCGTATGTCACTGATAAGACTGCCTGACGCACAACTAACAGTCAAAAGCATTGTTTCTGTATTCGAATGTGGATTTTTATTTGACAGACCGAGTATGTTTTCCATCTAAACATTAATCTTGTAACCTCTCTGCATTTATCCTCTGGTTTGAATGCTCTGTTGGAAGGGGCTTGTTACAAGACTTTAATGTAGACACACACTGCTGTGATTGGCTGACAGTTCTCAAAAACTTTTACTAAAACAACCACCAAGATGAACTAATGGTGAAAAGTGTTGATTATAGCATTATATTTAGATCTATTCCCATTGAATCAAAGGTTGTATCAATGAGCATTGTAGCTGAACACTCGTGTCTGAAACATGATGCAATGCAATAAACACAATCTCACAAATCATCATAACTAACACAGTGAAAACAATGTAAATGACTTGTTGAGCAGAGTAAACTGTGTCAGTGATTATTACAGGAGTTTAACCACTGTTCCAGTCACAGACTTAAGGTCATTGCACACTGAGTCCAAAATTTTCATTAATTTCATTCGTATATGTTTTTTTCATATTCGTAATCCTAAAAATGTGTCACGCACAGAAACCTAGCATATTGGGTCCGATGAGCATTAATTAATCCGTAGCGAAAAATGAGCAAAACAGTAGCCTACTAAATGGAGTCAAGCATTGGATTTTGGCGCTCGCTTGTACGGTGGATCTGAACTGCCAAAACACCTCTCAAAGTGCTTGCTACGAATGCAAAACTTTAAAAAAATTGAACCCAATCCAAACGAAAATGTCGGAGGCAGTGTGTAAATGTGATTGACAGAACGTGAGGTCATATTTATTTTTCAACGTGCGAAAATTTTGGACTCAGTGTAAAGACCTTTATTCACTGATAGACTCCAGCGATTATAAAGAGGACGACATTTGATCGCTTTTCTGTATATAAAATAATCACAGTATCAATAAATCAAGCTACTAACAGGAACAGTATGAAACAGATTTAGTTAACTGTTATCTATTTAATCATTGCCTTGATTTACGAATGCATAAACCGCAGTAAACGACTTTGTAACAAAGAACATCTGTACATCTATTTTATCTGTGTCTGCTTTTATCTTTAACAGATTTACCCAGATCTACACTGACTGTGACACCAGACAGTCCTGTATTCACTGGAGAGACAGTCAATCTGAAGTGTGTGATTGAGTCTTACAGTAACTGGAGATATGAGTGGTATAAAGACAGTGTAATGTTACAGACGTCTGTAAACAGAGACACTCTCACTATCAGAGGAGTGAATGAGTCTGATCAGGGTCAGTACTGGTGTAGAGGACAGAGAGATGAAAGACCAACATCATCACAATCAGGATCTGCTGTTAATATCTCTGTGAAAGGTGAGTTTAATATCATTGTCCTTCTGTACTACATGTATGATCACACATCCAATCAAAATGCATAGTTGATTAGCATTAATATGCTCCTTTTGAGGCAAATAGGGTTTATTATCAACCTCATTATTATCATTGAATGTTTATCAATGTAATCTTTATTAAAAATAATGTTATAACCAGCAGGAGCACAGGGGGTGCAGTCAGAAGCCTTGAAATATTAGGTTTTATGAAATATTATCATATGTGACTTACGATCAGTTCTGCATGTTTATGTTCTCCAGTCTCAGCAGTTTCATCTTCTCCTCTGGTCACTGGTGTGGTTGTAGGATTGAGTGTTTTCTTGTTGATCTTCATCTCACTGCTGCTGCTGCTGTGGAGATACAAGAAGAACAAAGGTATGGAGCAGTTATTAACATGATTAATATGACTGAACAGCAACAACTGGAAGATACAGTTTCATGTATTTCATGAGATGTAAATATGAGCCAAAACAGTCGCTGTAGATACTCTTAAAGGATTAGTTCCCCCTCGAGGCATCCTAGGTGTATATGGCTTTCTTCTTTCAGACGAATCCAATCAGAGTTATATTAAAAATGGTCCTGGCTCTTCCAAGCTCTATCTCCACCACTGGTCGGTCTTTCAGGGTGGCCTGGGGAGGGGAGGTATCCAAAGCACATAAATTGGTCACTGGGGTTCTCCAGGGATCGGTTCTTGGACCCCTCCTCTTCTCCACATACACTACATCACTGGCTCCCATCATACAGGCACATGGCTTCTCCTACCACTTCTATGCTGATGACACACAGCTCTATCTCTCATTTCGACCAGATGATCCAACGGTAGCTGCACGGATCTCAGGCTGCCTGGACATCTCGGCATGGATGAAAGAACACCATCTACAGCTCAACCTGGCAAAGACTGAGCTTCTTGTCTTCCCTGCAACCCAACTCTACAGCATGATTTCACGATTCAGTTAGGTTCATCAACAATTACCCCATCAGCTTCGGGTCAGAAATCTTGGTGTAATCTTTGATGACCAGCTGACCTTCAAAGAGCACATTGCAAAGACTGCTCGATCTTGCAGGTTTGCACTACACAACATCAGAAAGATCAGCCCTTTCTGACAGAGCATGCTGCACAACTTCTTGTCCAGGTCTTTGTCATTTCTAGACTGGACTACTGCAATGCTCTTCTAGCTGGACTTCCATCAAACACAATCAAACCTCTACAAATGATTCAGAATGCAGCGGCACGACTGGTCTTCAACGAGCCCAAAAGAGCCCATGTTACACCTCTCTTTGTCTCCTTGCACTGGCTACCAGTTGCAGCTCGCATCCAGTTCAAGACACTGATGCTTGCATATAGAACAACCACAGGCTCAGCACCCACCTACTTCCACTCACTATTACGAATTTACATCCCCTCCAGAAGTCTGAGATCTGCTAGTGAGCGACGCCTCGTGGTACCATCACAGAGAGGCTCAAAATCACTCTCCAGAACATTCTCTTTCACCGTTCCTGGCCGGTGGAATGATCTTCCCATCCCCATCCGGAACGCTGGATCCCTGTCAATCTTCAAGTAACAACTGAAAACTCATCTCTTTCAACTCTACTTGACTACTTAAAAAAAAAAAAAACATTTCTTTCACTTTTTCAAAATCTTCATCTTTCTCTTTATCTTTCTCTCCTTCCCTTGCTAGCATGTACTTATTTGAACAGTACCTGAGACTTGGTGTTATTGGCACTTCCTCTGTTTGCCTCTTCAAGATTAATCGCTTTATGTACTCCCCAATTGTAAGTCGCTTTGGATAAAAGTGTCTGCTAAATGACTAAATGTAAATGTAATCTCCATGCAGTCAGCGGGTGTTTCTCTTCAACGTCAAATAAAGCGCGCACATCCGGTGCATGAATAAAAGCTCCCTGTAGCGAATCCTTGTGATTTTGTAAAACGTAATAAACACGTTTCTCTCACTTCTGCTGTATGTCGTACACTGGAGTCGTTCCGGCGGATGACGGATGCGCGCGCTTTATTTGACGTGTTTTGGACCGTTGAACAGAAACACCCGCTGACTGCAAAGATAGAGCTTAGAAGAGCCAGGACTATTTGTAATATATCTCCAATTGATTCATCTGAAAGAAGAAAGTCATATACACAGTGTGCGAACTATACCGTGGACTTTGGGTGAGCCCTTTTTTTTATAATGGAGGGAGGGGGGTCTGTGCGTTTGCAATGGACTTACAAGCACTATATAGCAAGGCCGTAACCATGTCTTGAACATTGGGGGGGAACAATTATATATATGTATATATATATGTACGGCCCTATGAAATCCAATTTTTTTTTCTAAATTCATTTTTTTCAGTTAACATTTTTCTAGATTCCGTTTTTTTGCGTTTTAATTTTCTGGACTCCTTTTTAATGGTCAAATTAAATTGTATTAATCAAAAAGCATGTTAATTAAAATCATGAAACTTTAATTTATTAAAATTGTAACAAAAACGACATGTTTAGGGCCTTATAAAATGTTTCTCACCTTATGTTTTATTGTCTAATTATTTGAATGCATAAAAACATATTTTTTTGAATGCATATTTTTATTTACTCTTATTCTAGGCTTATTTATTTTTTTCCTCAGAAATTATATTGTGTATTTATATTTCACTGGATATCAGATTAAGGCATAAAACAAATTAATATTTTAACAAATGTAAATTAAACATTTACATTTTTGGCAAATAAAGGGGATTTAAATATAAAATATTTTGTGATTATGTCTTAAAAAAAGAATGTTTTATTATTTTTCAACAGTAGTAGTTGACGTGTTTTTGAAGTAGAAGTTCACAGTTTCATTGTTTGTTGGGACAGACAGATGCAGATAATTAACACACGTACATTTCATCTCACTCTCTCTCTCTCTCTCTCTCTCTCTCTCTCTCTTTATCTCTCTCTCTCTCTCTCTCTCTCTCTCTCTCTCTCTCTCTCTCTCTCTCTCTCTCTCTCTCAAAATCGGCATATTTGAGAAAAAAGTTGAGTAGTTTGCTTCACTGAATATAATTGTCGGTCATTTAACATTTCTTTCGTAAAACAGTTGACTAAGCGTTAAATGATTAGCAGCTTCCATCTTACCTCGCTCTCTTTCATTAATCTGATGCATCCAGTTCAATTATTTTGACATTGACGAGCGCTGTTAGCCTGCTGAGGCAGAGCAGACTTTTAAAGCTCTTTTTGTCATCCTAAGCGTAATGCAGCAGATCAGGACAGCAGATCAGTGCAATAATTTCAAATATTGTGTGTGGGGGGGCATTTGGCCATTTATAATTATTGGGGGGAACTTGTCCTCTATGGTGGTTACGGTCCTGCATAGGATAAATCACTATACATGATTTACCCTATTGTACGTTATCGACACGAATTGATAGGTGAAACAACAAACAGCCACCCACAAATAGTCTTTAAAGTTTACATGAACAATGATTAAAGTTACTCGTCAGGCTACAGAAGAATACCATAATGCCTCCATTCAATTAGGAATAGACATCGAGAGTCCCGCAGACCTACATAACGACCCAGCCACAACACATAATTGCGAATAACATGCCTTACCTTAACACAGAGTCACAGAGGCCTGGGAATACGTGAATCGGTCGTATTAATGTCATCACTACACAATTTCTTAGTAAAAAGAAAAAACAAAATTAATTTAACTGCTTTGTTCTTTTTTGTCATGGTGGCTATATGATGCTAACTGCAGAATGGATTTCAAGGACTTTGCACGCAGATCAACAGCCTCCAACGTTTATATTTTTTTATACGAATCTTTGAGTTAACATGTACTAAACATGAGTGGAATTTTCACCACAGTGCCCCCACACCTCAATGCTCATGACAAGAATAGCATGTATAGTTATCTTTATTGAAATGAATTAGGTTTAAAATCACAGTGGTGCATGAATTAATTACTTTTTTTTAGCAATTTTACACATATAATCCACGATGATCACATTACAAAAAACTGAAATTGCACGTCAAAATAACACATTGTCAATATTTTTGAGATCCCCAAAATTTCACAAATCACGTTTTCAGGGGAGCACATGTCTTATTAAGCGGAGTCAAGCTCCCCATAGCTCCCCGTAGTTCGCACCCTGCATATACACCTAGGTTACCGAGGGTGGGTAATTTTCATTTTGGGTGAATTAACCTTTTATGTGATCATAATGCTCTTTGTTTCTATTATAGATCATCAGCATAATATTAAGCAGACATCAGTCCCAAATCAATCTGGAGAATCTCAAGAAAACTCTCCTCTACAGTCTGGTCAGTCTCAATAATGAATCATTTAAAGGGATAGTTCACACACACATGCGCACATACGCACGCCGCACACACACACACACACACACGTCATTTAAAATCTACATGACTGACATCTGTGGAACTAAAAAAAATATATATTAATATTAGTGGTGGGCCGTTAGCTATTCTCAAAGTTGGGTTGGGAGCTGGGTCTATACTACGCAAGCTATGATGACTTTCACCCTGATATTTTAGCACGGATGTATACCTAGCCGAATTGCACTGTAGGGGGCGAGAACGAGTCTTCGAACTAGAGGCTCGCAGTCCGTGATGGACAGATTGTTAACGGCTGGTCTATGTGGTAATACACTCGGGCAGGACATCCAAACACTCACCTATCATTCATCAACCTCAAATATGGCTTTTCATCTGAAAGATGTATGTAGTAGCAACTTTACATGGCCGCTCAATATGATGTTAACCTAGAGAAATGTGCGCTATTGAAGTGTTTGTGTGGAAGCGCGTTTGCTGCAGGACAGGCTCCGGTGCGCTCACTTGCTCTTAAAATCTCCGTCATTTTTGGTCATACAGATAAAAGTAGCCTAATACATCTTTCGAATCTGTAAAGACTCTACGTTTATTTGTGTGCACTCAGAATAACAACGAAACGTTGCGCTTTTAAGCAAACAGGATGCCCTTTAGGTCTTTAGGACTTTTAGTCATTATTTGGGTAGCACACATATTCTGAATGCCTTCGGCAGAATTCAAATGAGCCATTTTAATCTAGATTAATCTAGATTAAAAAAATGAATCTATGCCCACCACTAATTAATATAATTATTAATATGTACAAATAATAAAAATAAGTTGGGTTCAGTTTGGACCCCAGCATTCTTCAAAATATATTTTCATATAGCTTCATATATATATATATATATTTATTTTTTCCTTCAAGGCTGCTTTGCTGTTTACATTTTCTCCTCAAATGCTTGTTTTCTGTCCAGCAGATCCTGATCATATTTATGATGATGTGACTGAAGTGAAGAAAAGACACAAAGGTTGATTCATAAACCTTATTTAAACACATACTATTCAAAATCAGCAAATATCATTCATTAATGTTGACATGTTTGTTTTAGATGATCCAGAGTTATATTTGGATGTCACATATTCAGAAGTCACTGTTCAGAAAAAGATATCTGTGGATAAAGGTTAAAAATATTAACTTTGATGGTGTATTAAAGTATGGTACATTAAATAAAAATAATACAAATATCTGTTGTTTTTTGCAGATGATTTCATGGCAGAGTCAAACGAAGTGACATACTCAGAAGTCAGAACAAAAGTAAATAAATGCAAAAGCAAAGGTGTGCAACATTATTAACATTTTAATTTAACTATCTCTTTTAGTATTAAACATCATTCTACAGATCAGAATGAATCCTAAAGCTATGTGGCTCATGAGGAAATATATAAATCATTTTATCATGATTTTATTAAAGATTATTTGTGTTCTTCAGATGCTGATGCTGGAGTTGGTGATGCAACTTATGCTCTTATTAGGAAGAAGGGTAACCAACAAATAAAATAAAACAATAATTCTGTTACAATTGTACAATACTTTTACAATAACTGACTATCAGCTCACAATTTGCTTGTTGTTTCAGACTGTGGCATATATTGGTTATCTTACATTATAAATCTGCTTTAAGTGATTCAGTTTCTTGTGAAGTTCACTGTGATCTTCAAACTGTAAATCATCAACAGATTGAGCTCATTATTCACATCACCTGCATCATCTTTGATCTGTTTAAAGGTCCCTGAGTGCCGTGAAGACAGCAGACGGCTAAAAGAGATTGACAGCAGCAGACACAGTAACGCTTGCATTGATCTGAGTCAACTGCTTCTGCACACGCTTGACTGAAAGACTTATGAAAGATACATATGCACTGTATTATCTGCACACATGCAAGCAAACTAATCTATCTATAATATAGTTAAACACTTTTACCAGTGAGCACTTCTGTTTAACAATTCAGTGTTAACGGTCCTAACATTTATTACAGCAATTAAATAGTATAAAATATAGAACAAATAGTATAACATATTAAAGTGTAATTGGCACTTGGTTGATAAGAGTTAAATCTGTTGTTGTTGTTTTTAAATTGTCTTACAAAATAATGCTTGTGTTTTTCCCAAGTCATTAAGATGAATTAAGTTTTTTTTTACATATCCACATCTACTGCTTTATACATTCATATGTTGTTCATACTTTTTTTGCAGTTAATGAAGTATGACTTTTATATTTACTAAATATAAATAAAAACAAAATCAAACATCAGTATGTTGTATAGCTTTTCTAATCGTTTTGTTTTCTCATTTATTATACAATTAACAAAAGCAAAAAAGGCCTCTAACACTAGCTTGCTCTATTCTTTTTCCATTCAATCTGATTTATTTGTATTTATTATCTAATAATAAAAAAACTGCTACGTGTACTGCGTTAAGCTACCTGAGACTTGTTATAGCACTTGCGTATCATTGTACATCCATGAACTTGCTGACGTCAGATGAACTTGCCCGGAAAATGTTCCAGTCGATGTCATCAAGAGCCGCCTGTAGCATAGCTTCTGAGTGGGAGGACCATCGCATCACTACACTCTCCACCTGGGGTTCCTGAACGAGAGTTTGTTTATATTCCAGTGTGAGGAAAATGGCGGCATGGTCCACTTGAAGACTGCAAGAAAGCTTATCAGTTTTTGTGAGCGCTCCTCTGACAGACCGCATATTGATTGAATTCAACTCAAGTTCAATTCAAGTTTTGGCTCGGTACCAGCATGCTCTTTGCATATTCACAGTCAGCCCTAAGCTCTGAAGATGAGTGAGGAGTCTGAGCTTGTGGCTGAGCAGCACACTCTTCGATTGGGCTAAGACTAGCCAATCATGGAGATAGTTCAGGATGCGCATTCTGCTCTGCTTCAGAGGAGAGAGTGCAGCATCCAAGCATATCGTGAAACATACGAGGGGCCAGGGATAAACTGAAGGTTAGGACCATGAATTGGTACGCTATCCTCGAATGCAAATCTCAGTAAACGCCTGTGGCGAGGGCTACCTGAATGTGAAAATAAGCATTCTTTAAATCCACAGAGATATCTCCCGGTCTGATATGTGAGAGGATTTGTCTCAGCGTAATCATTTTGAACAAACGCTTTGAAAGCATGCGATTCAGTGGTCTCAGGTCCAAGATTAGGCGGAGTCAGCTGTCTTTCTTTGGTACCAGAAAATAACGACTTTGGAAGCCACTCTTGTTGTCTGCTAGGGCACTATCTCTACAGCTGCTTTGCGAGGAGTTTGTATATTTCCTCTCGCAGAACTGAGACATTCCGCCTCGTACAGTGGACATTAGCACACCGCTGAAACGGGTGGTCTGTGGAAGAACTGAAGCATGTAGCCATTCAATACTAGTACTACTACGCAGTGGAAAAGCGCCATTAGTGATATACAAACTAAAGGGAGTAGAGAATGAATTTAGGATATGATTTAACCAATTAAATGTGCAATTTAAGGAGATTAATAGATAATAGATTAATAGTTTGGTTATTGGGTGTTCTTGTGCCAGCACAATAGGGTGAAATGCATCCTCTGGTAGTGTTGCAGATTTGCGTAATCTAACACCAACTCTAATTAGGTCCAGATCAGGATCTAATGCTGGATCAACGGACCTTAATCGACTGTTTGGATGCACAGTTTGTTGGCTTGAAGGGCATGCACTTCATCAGGAAAACGTTCAGCCTGTGCACATTTGAGGACAGCCATTTCAGTCTCTATGCATTCTTTGACAGACATAGGGGTGCTGCCGCCATGCAGAGACTGGTATGTGGTCATGATGAGGTCATCCCATGATTTGCAGTCATCTACATTAGGTGAAGAGACATGACTGATCGAGACATTACCGCAAAATGAGAATTTGTAGAGTTCTTCTGAGACTTCTACTGGCACTGAGGGGGAATTGTCCAGTGATCTGGAGATTGATGGATAAATTCTGGACCTTGGTTCCATCTGCAAGAGTGGGACAGATCTATGAGGCTCTTACCGGGTTATATCGTCAGCAGGGTTGTCATCCAATGAGGTCTTGAATTTCTGCAATTTGTATGTGTGGCGAGGGGGCGTGGTTCAGCGAGGTCTGCAGCGGAGAGAGAGTTGGGAGACAGCGGTGAGTAAGTGGGTCAAGTGCAAATGACAAACACCTGTGTCTTGTTCCAGTGAGTGGCTTGCAGCGACTGCATAAAAGGACTGGGAAAGGAGAAGCAGGGAGAGAGGGACAGACTGCTGACTGCAACATTGTGTTTGAAATACCGATTAAAACGCCAGTAGCAGTCAAGCCAACCTCTTCCTCTTCCTTCCTGATCATTGACTTTGTTACACTGGTGCGAAACCGGGAAGGAAGCAGGAGAACCGCTGCCATCATGCAGACCCCAACAAGTACGCCATTTTATGGATGTCATCTCATCCTCGCGGTCCTCAATCAAGAACAACATCAGGCGCTACTGGATATATGGAGTGACCAGGAGCATCACTTCAAGGCCATTATCCAGGCGCAACAGGAGGACCACAAGACGTTCTGGAGATGGATGGACCGGGAGGTTTGGGCAGAAACAGCAGCTCGGCAGACCCCACCCACCCACCTGCCGCTGACCAAGATGGGGTGGAGGATGAACCCGAAGCCTTCAGAGACCTCTTTGAAAAACAGCGGAAACCAGTGGGTGGCCGCGAGCAATGGTCAGTGCGTCTGATACCGCTGTTGTCAGGAAAGCGCAGGTGGCTGCTCCGCAACTGACCGTACAGAACCTCCTAGTCTTTGACGATCTGAAAAGAGCCATTCTTCAACGGGTCGGCCGAAGCCCAGAGCAACATCGCCAACGATTCCGTTCGCTGGTCCTGGGCGAGAGCGGTCGACCCTTCGTGATGGCACAACAGCTCCGGGGCTCCTGCCGCAAATGGCTGCTGGCTGAGGGAAGCAACGTCGAGCATATCATCGACCGGGTGGTACTGGAGCAGTTCATCATCGTCTGCCAAGGAAGATGGCAGAGTGGGTCTAGTGCCACCGACCAACGTCGCTGGACTCAGCCAGGATCAGATGGTGGCGTGCCCCAGGGTTGGCGAATCCCTTCCAGCTGTCTCTCTCTCTCTTCACCTTTGTTTTATCCCTCTCCCACCCCCTCTATCGCTTGACCTGTCCCTCTTCCCAGGTCCCGTCCTCCAGGTCATCCCCGAGGGCGGGGTGGGACCGGACCGGATTATGCTGCCGGTCCGAAAGCTCCGCCCTGGGGGGCGGGGCAGACCACGGCAGGGACCGATAATTCCTCCGTTTCCCCGCTCTCTCCACGGCACTCACGTGACCCACTTTCCGCCACTAGGGCGGCGGGGAGGTCTGGGTCGGCCTGTCGGCGTTGCGGGGACCCAGAGCATTTTATCGACAGATGTCCCATGATGGAGGTGGGGACAATGATCCAGGTCCCGGATGGCCCGCAAGCTGCCCCCGGTCAGGCTGGCTGGTACCAAATACCTGTGAGTATTAAGGGGGGTACCTATCGGGCTCTGGTAGATTCAGGATGTAACCAAACCTCTATCCTTTAAAGCCTGATTCAACCCGAGGCATTGGATACAAGCCTCATGGTTCAGGTGCGGTGTGTGCACGGGGACGTGGTGAAATATCCTTTAATGTCCGCTGTTATACAATTTAGGGGACAAAATCATAGTGTAGAGGTTGCAGTTAATCCGCACCTCCGACATCCACTAATTCTGGGAACTAATTGGCCAACTTTTAGTGAATTATTAAGGTGCTTATGTGTGGATGTCGCTTGGGGAAAGAAAAAGCAGGGAAGGGAGCGCACAGATGGGAGAGGCTGACCAGGGACCACTGAGTTCTGAACCAAGGGAACAGAGTGAAATCGGGAGGCTGATCCTCTCGGAGCGCGATGACTTTCCTCTGGAACAGACTCAGGATGAGTTATTAAAACATACTTTTGAACAGGTCCGTTATATCGATGGTCAACCTCTCCAACCTACTCGCCCACTTTTCTATCCATATTTTGCTATTATAAAAGACCGGTTGTATCGAGTGACCCAAGATGCTCAGACAAAGGAGGATACAACACAGTTGTTAGTGCTAAAAAGCACTAAAAAGCAGTCTGGAAATTATATTCCAGGCGGCTCGTTATAATCCCATGGCGGGACATTTAGGACAAACAACAACACTAAATCGTCTCATGACCCATTTTTTTGGCCGGGCATTCACGAGAACGTATGCAGGTGGTGCGCGTCTTGTCGTGAATGTCAGTTGGTAAATCCACCGGCCTCCCCAAAAGCGCCATTGCACCCCCTTCCGTTAATGCAGGTCCCTTTCGAAAGAATTGGGATGGACCTCATCAGGCCATTGGAACAATCAGCAAGAGGGCATCGCTTTGCATTAGTTCTGGTGGACTATGCAACACGATATCCCGAGGCAGTGGCACTCTGCAGCATCTCCGCCAAGAGTGTTGCGGACGCACTGTTTCACTTAATCTTCCGAGTGAGGATCCCGAAAGAGATCCTCACGGATCAAGGCATGGCGTCTATGTCACGTACATTACGTGAACTATACGAATTGTTGGGCATTAAATCGATTTACACCTGCATCTATCACCCACAAACGGACAGACTGGTGGAACGATTTAATCGCACATTAAAAACCATGACTCGTAAGTTAGTTCACGAAGACACCAAAAATTGGGATAAATGGTTGGAACCCCTCTTGTTCGCTCTACCGGAGGTCCTGCAAGCCTCCACAGGGTTTTCCCCCTTCGAGCTTCTCTATGGACGCCAGCCCCGAGGGGTTTTAGATGTCCTGTGAGAAACTTGGGAGAATGGAACTTCTCCAAGTAAAAACGAAATTCAGTATGTAATGGATCTGAGAGCAAAACTCCACACTTTGGGGTAGCGGTCTATGGAGAATTTGTTACAGGCTCAGGACAGACAATGCTATACAACAGGGGAACCAATTTTGGAAATTTTCACCAGGAGATAAAATGCTTGTATTACTCCCAACTTCGACTTCTAAATTACTTGCAAAGTGGCAAGGACCATTTGAGGTCACACGGCAAGTCGGAGATCTCAATTATGAGGTTATACGGACTGATAGGAGCGGGGCACGCCAAATTCATCAACCCAACCTCCTAAAAATATGGAGCGAGGCGGAGTCAGTGATGCTGGTGACGGTAGTGAGTGGAGAACATGATCTCGGGCCAGATGTTAGCACCAAGACACAATCCCTCGCTCTAGCCTCGGGAGGAAATCATCTCTCAGCTCACTGATGTTACCAAGTTGCAGGCAGAATTTGCGGATGTGTTCTCGCCCCTACCGGGTCGAATTAATCTCATTCAGCACCATATTGAGACCAAGCCGGGCGTAGTAGTGCGCAGTCGGCCGTATCGTTTACCTGAACACAAGAAAAAGGTGGTTCAGACTGAATTAGAAGCGATGCTCGAAATGGGGGTAATAGAAGAATCCAACAGTGATTGGGCGAGCCCGATAGTTTTAGTTCCTAAAACGGACGGCTCGGTCCGATTCTGTGTGGATTACCGCAAAGTAAATTCTGTGTCGAAATTCGACGCCGTATCCAATGCCGCGGGTTGACGAATTGCTTGATCGGCTGGGCACAGCTCGTTTTTATTCGACACTGGATTTAACGAAAGGATATTGGTAGATCCCTTATCGCCAGTATCTAGAGAAAAGACAGCCTTCACAACGCCGCTTTGGATTACACAAATTCGTTACGCCTGCTCGGCTTGTTCGGGGCGCCGGCCACTTTTCAGCGTCTCATGGACCGTATTCTTCAGCCCCATGCTGCATATGCCGCTGCCTACCTGTATGACATCATCATCTTTAGCAATGACTGGCAGCATATGGAGCATTTGAGGGCGGTTCTGAGAGCGCTGAGGGTGGCCAGTCTCACGGTAAAACCCAAGAAATGTGCGGTTGGGCGGGTGGAGGTCAGGTATCTGCTTCCACTTAGGTCATGGACAAGTGCATCCCCAAATTAATAAGAATGCAGCTGTTGCAACTTGACCGAGACCTAAGACCAGAAAGGAGGTGAGACAGTTCCTGGGGCTGGCGGGATACTACAGAAGTTTTGTGCCTAATTATTCGGACCTCACCAGCCCGCTGACTGATCTCACTAAAAAGGAAGCACCAGATCCAGTCCTGTGGACGGAGCTGTGTCAGCAGGCTTTCACCAAGGTAAAGGCTCTGTGTGGCGGGCCGCTATTACATTCTCCTGACTTTTCTATCCCCTTCTTGTTGTAGACTGACGCATCGGACAGGGGGCTGGGTGCAGTCCTGTCCCAGGAGAAAGAGGGAGAGGAGCGGCCGGTGCTGTACAATAGTCACAAGCTCTCTAAGAGAGAGACTAAGTACAGCACCATAGAGAAAGAGTGTTTGGCCATCAGGTGGGCCGCCCTCACCCTCCGATATTATCTCCTGGGACGGGAATTCACACTCTGTTCGGACCACGCCTCTGCAGTGGCTCCATCATGAAGGATACCAACTTTCGGATCACTGCTGGTATCTGGCTTTACAGCCTTTAAGTTCCAGGTGGTCCACAGACCGGGATGTAGATGGCTGTGGCTGACTTCCTCTCCAGAAATGGGGGCCTGAGTCAGGCGGTGGGGTATGTGGCGGGGGCGTGGTTCAGCGAGGTCTGCAGCAGGAGAGAGAGTTGGGAGACGAGCAGTGAATAAGTGGGTCAAGTGCAAATGACAAACACCTGTGTCTCGTTCCAGTGAGTGGCTTGGAGAGACTGCATAAAATGACTGGGAAAGGAGAAGCAGGGAGAGAGGGGCAGACTGCTGACTGGCGACCTTGAAGCTGCTATGCTCTGGATAGCCCAAGTTTATGTTACATGCTAGTTGTGTTATATTGAGTGCTGAGAAAGCAACATTGTGTTTGAAATACCGATTAAAACGCCAGTAGCAGTCAAGCCGACCTCGTCCTCTTCCTTCCTGATCATTGACTTTGTTACGGTATGCATCTGGATAAGTACAGTTCTTGGAGAGTGGGGAGGGTTTTACCAGTGATTCACTCAGCAGTCTGGACTACCCTTTGTAGTCTTCTGTGGTAAGATTTATAGCCTGTGGCGAAGGAAGTATAGCCTCTGCTGGGCCTTTTTGAATTTGATTGTCCCACTTCAGGTCCCAGGAATCTGAATGACTCTGTAGTCACAGTTCTGTTCATGATGGTGATTGAGGGTTAGCGGGGGGGTTCTCCTGAAGTCCAGGATCATCTCCACTGTTTTGAGTGTGTTAAGCTCCAGGTTGTTAAGACTGCACCAGACAGCCAGCTCCTTAACCTCCTGTCTATCAGCAGACTCGTCACTGTCCTGGATGAGGCCGATAAGTGTGGTGTTGTCTGCAAACTTCAGGAGCTTGACAGAGGGTCTTTAGATTTGCAGTCGTTGGTGTTCAGGAGAAGAGCAGTAGGGAGAGAACACATCCTGAGGCGCTCCAGTGCTAATCGTACGGGTGCTGAATGAGAATTTTCCCCAGCCTCACTACCTGCTGCCTGTCTGCCAGGAAGCTGGTGATTCACTGACAGACAGAGGTGGGGACGGAGAGCTGTGTCAGTTTATTCTAAAAGGTGTCGGGATGATGGCGTTAAAAGCGGAGCTGAAGTCTACAAACAGGATCCTCTCATAAGTCCCTGGTCTGTCCAGATGCTGCAGGATGAAGTGCAGTCCCATGGTGACTGCATTATACACAGACCTGTTTGCTCTGTAGTCAAACTGCAGTGGGTCCAGTGGAGGGCTTCAGATAAGCCAAAACTAGTCTTTCAAATGATTTCATGACCACAGACGTTAGAACCCCAGGTTTGTAGTCATTAAGTCCAGTCATTTTTAATTTTTTTGGGACGGGATGATTTTGGAGCATTTGAAGCATGAGGGGACTTCGCACAGCTCCAGGGATCTGTTGAAGATCTGTGTGAAGACGGAGGTCAGCTGGTCAGCACAGGTTTTTAAGGCAGGCTGGTGAAACACTGTCTGGTCCTGGTGCTTTACTTCTTTTGTTCTCTCTGAAGACCTGGCGCACATTATCTTCACTTATTTTCAGTGCAGGTGTGGGGGAGAGGAGGGTTGCTGGAGGTGTTCATGGTTGTGTGGAGAGGTATTCAGGGCGGTGTGGGGTGTTTTTCCAAATCTACAGCAAAAGTCACTGCTCTATTTATGCTGTGTACTGTAACAGACATTGACTAGCAAAAGGACTCCTGATTCACACAAGGATATTTTGAATTGATCTCACTAGTGTTCTCTAGTCAGGAAAATAGTCTGTGTATTTGACAGGTTTGTGTGTCTGACTAAAATGTTTGACTTTGACTTGAAAGTTTGAAGTTTGCACAAGTTGGTGTAGTTTTGAGATGTAAGAAAATGGTGAATTGATTCATGAATTGTGTGTTAACAATCAAGAACTAACAAGTACTAAAGAATCATTTGTATTATATTAAGCACAAAATTAGAGTGGAAAATAGAGCACTTATTATGGAAGTGTACGGTGTACTGAAATAAAGTGTATTTTACAACACCTTTTTTCCCCTATGTTCCATTTGACCACTAGAAACCTCATAATTTAATAAAATACATACATGTTTTAGATATGACAATGGGCCAGAGTCAAGAATAATCTTTTTTTTGTATCTTAAAGAGACTGACATCCTCAGCAGACATCAAGGACAATGGGATGTAAGTCATATCATTGTGTGACATTTATAATGTATATGACATTATATAACATTTATAAATAACAAAATTACTGTCAAAAAATTGAACAAAAAGACCCATATCTAAGCCTAAGAGAAAAAAATCTGCTTTTTGGAAAAACAGGAGATGGCAAAAGCAGTGCCGGGAATACAGTTCTCAGAAGAAGAATTCGAAGAAACGATTCTCCCCTAAAGCTTCAGCTAAAGCTGTTACGTCTAAAGCTGTAAGAAGAGATAGAATGGTCGATAGAAGAAATATCACAGTGATCGACACGCCTGGATTCTTTGACACAGATCCTGATGATGAAGAGATCAAATCAGAGATCATTGATTCTCTGATTGAATGCGCTTGCAGTTGATGCCTTTGTCATTGTCCTAAAGGTTGAAAGATTCACAGAACATGAAAACGAGGTGGTACAGAAACTCCTGGACACATTCACAGAGGAACGATCTTGAAACACACAGTGATCTTATTCACTTTTGGTGTACAACTGGAAGGCCAGACAATTGAAGAATTTGTGAAGGCCAATTCACAACTGCGGGAGCTGGCAGACAAATGTGGAGGTCGCTGTCATGTCATCAACAACTAATACTGGAATAGATGTTTATGGGGGGACAAGAGCAACAGAGTTGAGGTGAGAACTCTGATGAAAACCATTGACAAGATGGTAAAAAAACAGCTATTTTACCAGTGTGTTGCATCAGATGTTGGAGAAAGAAATTCAAGAGGTGGGGGGAAATATAACAGAAGACAAACTGACTCCAGAAGAGATATGAGAAAAGCAAAGGAGATTGTTCATGAAGAATATGTGAAAAGACTTGCAGGGTGGCTTCATGCACACTGACTGGTGCTGTTCTGGGGATTGGTGTTGAAGTGTCTTCACAGAGAAAACTTTCCAGTGATTGCAGCAGTAATTCCATTACTTGCAGGAGCTGTTAGTGGAGGAGTTATTGGATACAATGCAGCCGAAGAAGCTGATTCAGTCAATGATGCAAACAGGAGGGCAGCAGCAGATACATGTGCAGGGAGCTCACGTGTACATGTAATGAGAAGATACAAGAATTTTAATTATGTTTTCTACAGAGCTGGTTTATATAGCCGAATTGATTATCTTTACAATCAGACTGAATCAACAGTATTGTCCTGTTGATCACTGTAGGCTGCTTTGAAATAACCTGTTTTGTATAAAGCTCTCTAAAAAAATAACAGTGACCTGAATTGACTTCACTACACCTCAATGACTTTTGATATTTTTGGTCTGTAAAGGTTTACATATTTATCTGCTTTTACTTTAAATTGGTGTACGTTATCAGTCACGCTGCTTTGCCATCTCAAAGTTGCAAACGATTGCCCTGATCAAGGCATCATACATTGAATGAGCTTCTTGTGCTGCGTCCAATCCAATGACAAATCCTGCAGCTGCTCCTACAATGGGAGACACTACAATGAAGGATAGAAGAAATACTGGTCCAGCAACTAATGCTCCTGCTCCTGTAACAAGTGTCCCCACAAAAAAGTAGTTGTTCAAAGTTCGTGAAAAATAGTTGTTCAATCGCCATCCCTGCCATACAAATATAATGTCATGAGAGGGTTCGGCTGTAGGAAGAAGATACATGCTATTACACTTCATAATGTCATCTTGACAACTTTTTTCCTCCTTCTTCTTCTTTCTCATGACACTGTAAATGTATTTTAAATGTGTTTATGTGGTAGTTTTCACTGAGATCAATTATTATTCATATTTGTGACCCTAGACCAAATTGCTTTTGATCCTTTGATAAGGGTAAATCTTTCAAAATTGAGATTTATGCATCATATGAAAGCTGAATAAATAATATTTCATTGATGTATAGTTTGTTATGAAAGGTCAATATTTGGCTGGGATACAAATATTTGAAAATCTGGAATCTGATATTAAAATCAAAATATAAAAAAAAATAATCACCTTTAAAGTTCTTTATTAATAAATGAAGTTCTTACCAATGCATATTACTAATCAAACATTACGTTTTGATATATTTACGGAAGGAAATTTACAAAATATCGTCATGGAACATGATTTTAATATCCTAATGATTTTGTCATAAAATTAAAATCTATAATTTTGACCCATACAATGTATTTTTGCTATTGCTACAAATATACCCCAGCGGCTTAAGACTGCTTTTGTGTCTCCAGGGTCACATATACTGACAAAATTGTAATGATTGCAAAACACCCTGAGTGTTTAGCATTGCTATCAATAGCTTGTCAGCAGAATCAATATATAAATATATGACACTTTAACGTACCTTAACATACCTGCCATTGTCCTTGTCTGATGGTGGAGACCTCTGTAATAAAATAAATCTCCAGATTTTTCATAACCATGGAAACTTCTTCGTTTGAATGATTATGCATCTATACGTGTGTCTCGTTTGTTGTTGTCCTGTTGTCTCTATTCAGCCACATTTAAACTGTAAACCATAAAAAGTTATAACATTTTTAAATGTGTGCTTGTGAGAGAGATCATCATGCATGATATTGCTACCTGTGATAATGATAATTCTGTTTTGTTAGACTGGAGATTATCTACTGATCTACAATCTACTGATGTGCGAAAGGAAATAAATGTGGAAAAAATATAGACATAACCTTTAACTTTTAATGAATGAAACATGTGGAGCTCTTCTGTTGTCGCTCTTAGAAATAAATAAAGTAAGTTAAACATGTATGCCTGCCTTCTTTCAACACATCTTACATGTTTTTCACATGTACTTAAACATGTTGTGGAACCTGTGCAAACTAGCCTGATTGAGGTTTTCCTGAAAGCAGGGTATGTTCCATACATGTAATTTACGGGTGAGGAGATAAAACTTTCAGTCCCAAAATCGTTCATGGTATGTAACTAGCATAGTACATTTCAGTATAGTGGCCAAAAGTGACATCCGGGGATATTTGGGGGACATCTGGACAATATTTGCTCAAAAAGTAGTCATTCACCTGGTCATTTATTTGCTTTTATGCCATTCTTAACTTCTTTCCAGTTCTTCCCAAAGTTGAGCTTCCTTGGAAGATCTCCATGACTGATCAAAATTGTTGTTTATAATTTCCTAAAGGTTTTTATTGGGTTTAGGGTCAGGGGACTGAGGAGGACACTTTAAAATGCTGGATCCTTATAAAATAATTAAAACGTTTATTTTAAGAACTGTTCACTGGCAGGTTCTTTGTGGAACCCAAAATGGTTCTATTGTGGCATTGTTTTTGCGAAAAGCCCATTTTGGAACCTTCATTTTTTTAAAGAGTGAAGCCTAAACTGCTCTGCACAGAAATGCAAGAATACAATAGAAACAGTGTAAGAATACACAGTGTTGTTGTACTGTTCATTTCTGGGGAGCAGGAAACCAGGAAGACATTTGCATTGCTGTGATATGGATGTAGTAGAAAAAACAACTGTGTCTGCAGTGTACTCCACTAGTAGCTCTAGAAGCTGTAATTCTTGTAAAGACAGCTTTTTCAGTTCACGTGCTTTCAATATACTGAGAACCATACTTGCAACATCTTCTGAATGTTTGTACAATAAAGCTATACGTTCGTGCCAAAAGATCCTGAAAAGTTTTTTCACCGAGTTTAACTGCACGATAATTCATGTTGCACGAGCGCCACCTGCTGGACAGAGTCACCCAACATGACCATATAATGATTATCAAGTCAAACCTGGACAGTCACGTAGAGAGATCAAATAGGGCAGGCAGGGGTGTCAAACTCAGATTCAACCCTAAATAAACACACCTGATCCAGCTAATCACATCGCTCAGGTTTATTTGAAAACTACATGGTCTGTGTGTTAGAGCAGTGTTGGAAATAGGGAAATATTTTTAATGTACACTGAAATTAAAGGCTTATAGGAAAATAACTCAAATATAACGAGAGATGCAGCTGTTTTCATGCAGACCAAGATTAGTCCTTATACTCTTGTGAGAAAAATAAAAAGAGACCTACACAAATAGTAAATGTGAAAAATATTCTATCATGCTAACAAAAAAATAATTTTAATAAATAAAAGAGTGACTGTTCATATAATGCAGAGAAAAATAAAAACAAACCATATGCACTACCACAATTGCAACAACAAATATAAATGTAGATAATTTAGTTTTATCTTAATCTTAGTAGCCCAATCCCCTTTAAAGTTTAGCATCATATAGATCACTAAAACAGTCGGTTCCCTATCGGTACACATGGCCGTATTCACTGAACATTATATCTTACCACTCAGAGTTTTTAGCTAAGGGTGTTTTCTTAAAACCTGTTCAGAAAGCGGCTGATGCAAACTTTTATTAAGGAATAGAGAGAAGTTAAGTGCCTGTTTAGACCTGGTCACTTCATGCGTTTTCTCTGATCGGATATCTATCTGATTTGTCAAGGTTCAAGGTTCTTTATTATTTGTCACATACACAATCATACAGGGTATAATCAGTAGTGAAATGTAAGTCAGGACAGGTCCGCTCAATGGAAAGTGAAAAAAAAATATATATAAATATAAAAAAAATAAAATAAAAAACAATGAAACATAACACAGGAGAATATAAATATAGGTGAGAATGAAAATAGGAACAAATAATAAATAAAATAAGGAGTAAGATGTGCAATGAGATAAAATGTGCAATACAGTATACTGTGGATTAATAAATATTAATATAAACACGGATGTGCAAGAGAATGTGCAAATAGGTTGTACCGGGTATGTACACATAGCAGCAGTGTGGATGATGGAGAATAATGGATGTGTTTACAGTTTATTAAATTGAGTCCTGTAGATGTTATGATGTTATGAGACTGAGTTTAGGAGCCTGATGGCCTGGGGGAAGAAACTCCTCCTCAGTCTCTCAGTTTTTGCCATCATGCTCCTGAAGTGCTTGCCAGATGGCAGTGAAATGAAAAAATGGTTACCAGGGTGATTCGAGTCCTTGATGATTTTAGCAGCTCTGCTTTTGCATCGTTTGAGGTAGATGTCCTGCAGAGAGGGGAGAGCAGACCTTGAGATGCTCTCGGCTAAGCGCACGACTCTCTGTAGAGCTTTGCAGTCCTGGTTTGTGGCATTATTATACCACACTGAGATGCACTGAGTCAGAACACTTTCTATGGCCCCTGAATAGAAAGTTTTCAGGATAGCTGGTGAGACCCTGAATTTCCTCAGCTGTCGCAGATGGTACAGTCTTTGCCTGGCTTTCTTGACCTGTGTTTGGATGTGTGCAGTCCATGTCAGGTCCTCGGAGATGTTTACACCGAGGTACTTGAAGCTGCTCACCCTCTCCACAGGGGTCCCACTGATCATAAGAGGAGTGTAGGGCTGCTGCTGTCTCTTCCTGAAGTCTACAATCAGCTCTTTAGGTTTTGCTCACGCTTCAGAGAGAGACAGTTGTCCTGGCACCATGATGTGAGTCTCTCCACCTCATGCAAGTATGCGGCCTCATCATTGTTGGAAACGAGGCCCAGAACCACAGTATCGCCAGCAAATTTAACAATAGAAGTGGAGCTGTGTGAGGACACGCAGTCGTGGTGTGTAGAGAGAGTAGAGCAGGAGGCTCAGGACACAGCCCTGTGGGGCTCCTATGTTCAGGGTGATGGAGTTGGAGGTGAACTGGCCGACTTTCACCACTTGTGGTCTGGCGGTGAGGAAATCTTGAATCCAGTCACAGAGTGAAGTGTCTAGGCCGAGGTCTGAGAGTTTGACAGCTAGCTTGGTGGGGACTATAGTGTGGAAAGCTGAGCTATAGTCTATGAATAGCAGCCTGACATAGTTGCCATTCTTGCTGTCAATGTGAGTGAGGGAGGAGTGCAGTACCTGGGAGATGGCATCATCCGTAGACCTATTTGGCCGATAGGCAAACTGAAGAGGGTCCAAAGTAGCAGGGATGGAGGAGCAAATGTGTTTCTTTAAAAGTCTCTCAAAACCTTCATGACTGTCGATGTGAGGGCAACTGGATGATAGTCATTCAGGCAAGAGGGTTTACTGTTCTTAGGCACAGGGATTATGACAGATTTTTTAAATGAGGTGGGAACAACAGAGGTAGGGAGGGACTCATTAAAGATGGAAGTAAACAAACCAGCAAGCTGATCAGCACAGGACCTCAGAACGCAGCCAGTAATCCCATCAGGTCCTGCTGCTTTTCTGACGTTCACTCTCTTTAGTTCCCTCCGAACGCCGTCCTCTGAAAAGGTGAATACATGATCGCTGCTCTGTCTGCTGCTTCTGACGTGCTGATCGGCAGATTCGCGCCGCCATTACATTCAAAGCGGCCATAGAAGGTGTTTAGCTCTTGCCAGCAACGGATCTGCTCTCACCTCTGCGGAGGAGTTATTTCCAGAGGAACAGATGGTCTTCAGTCCCTGCCACATGCGTTGAGAGTCATTGAGCTGGAAATGTGACTCAATTCTCTCCTGTATCTGAGTTTAGCAGCTCTAACTGCCCGACGGAGATAAGTTTTGTAATCGCTCATGTTTCCCGACAAAAGACCAGCGGCGATGGTTAACCGCATCACGTATTGATCTGTCCACCCACGGTTTCTGATTCGAAATGTCCTTTTGTTACTGTTTCGTGGCTTGGTCGGTTAGCGTGTTTTTAGCGTGCGGCATCAGCACTGGAAAGATGGGTTAGTCTAATTTAATGAAGATGATTGTGTGTCGAGCGCTCTAATCGCTTTTTTTGCTCGCCGGCTTACTGAAGAGATACTCAGTTACTCATCATGCCACAAAAATCTTAAAAGATCTTAAAAATGTAAGAGACCACAAACATGAGGGAGAAAAAATCATAGATTTAACCGTTTTGCTCCTGTAGTGTGGTTCCTCCCAGACACACACACATCAGGATTTCTGATCGCGATCAGGGCGCCTCCGACGTTCTTCCGAGCGGATTCAGTCCCTCTTAACACACCTCACACCTCAGGAAAATCTGATAAAATAATCTTTAGATCCTTTAGATCTTTAATCGAGACATTACCTCAGATTGTCGGGAGGGGAAACATCGTCCCAAAATCAGCCCGATTATCTTGTGCTGTGTACCCAGCATTAGCAGTCCTCTTCACTAACGTTTCACAGATTTAAGAGCTGAAATTCAGGACTGGCATACCAATTATTTTTAAGATTTTCTCCAAAAGCAGAAAGTTACTTTTAGCCATAAGATGTTTTGTGAATACGGGCCCTGTTCTTCGTGAGAACCAATGGTTATTGTTTTCATGCATCAAGTTCTACTTCAGTTATGACTTTCATCAGGTCAATGTCTGGCTTCAAAAGTTCTCCATAAAATCTGATGCTTCATGTTGAGGTAGGAAAGTTGTGTTTTCCCCCAAAAAAGATTTATTCATTATTCTTTCTGTTTCGATTGAGCCATTAGCTGTGTAATTTATTGGCTGAATGCACACGATTGAGTGCAAATAAAATCAGTGATGAAAATGTAAAAATAGTTAATATTTTTGTGGGAATTATTATTTTATTTTTTTATTAAATGTTACAAATCTCCAGAAAAGTGTTTAAATGAACATTTGTATGTTTACTTAATTGTAATTCATGTTGTGATGTTCTTACCAGGTAGTGGGTAAGTTGTATTAATAATATGTCATTATGTGACACATTGAGCAGGAATTTGGACTCTCAAAGAATATTTTTTTAATCTTAATAATTACATTATTTTCTCATTAATTCATATAGTCACTAATGTTCCTGTGTGGCTCTGTGGGTTCAATTCAACACATACTAATGAAAATGTATAACCTGAATGCAATTGTAAGTCGCTTTGGATAAAAGCGTCTGCTAAATATGTAAATGTAATAATTATGTAGTAATATTTTCTGAGAAAAAGACCAAATAAAAATGCCCCAAATAAACAATTCACATATCACTTATGCTTTTAGACAGTGACGCAGACAACACAAAAAGTGGTCTTTCAAAACGTAATGTTGTATGTTTTAATTATGACTCCGTATTAATTCAGCCCATTATTGTTTTCTGTCTGCATTACATTTTTATTAAAAGTGATAGTTCACCCAAAAATAAAGATTCTCATGTCATCCCAGATGTTTATGACTTTCTTTCTTCAGGCGAACACAAGCAAATATTTTTAGTCTGTTTAATGCAAGGAGACCACACTTTAGAAACCACATGAAGTGAACACGACGGTCAAGTTTAAAATATTGATTCATTAACAGGGTTTTATGAGTTACTGTCATATTCACTTTATGTAGTTTTTGAAGTGTCACTTTTGGACGTCGCCTACTTGTCTTATAAGAAGAGAGATGATTTAGTTTAGATGATTTAGATCTTAGTTTGTGTTCATCTGATAAATAAAAGTCATGTGTGTGTGTGTGTGTGTTCCGCTGTGCTTTTTTAAATTGTTATTACTGCACTAGATATGTGTTTGACCTGTGCCTTTGCATTATGTTTAGTTTTCTCCCTTTAACCAAACTTATGTACCTCTGTCAGAAAAAACTACTTCTACTTTTTTAATACTTGAGTACAATTTAAAGTAGTACTTTTGTTACTTTTACTCAAGCATGTTTTTGGCCAGATACTTGTATTTTTAATTGAGTAAAGTTCACTGAGTATCTTTACTTTCACTTGAGTAAAATTTTTGAGTACTTTTTACACCTCTGAAAGCATCTGCAGTGTACAAACATCTGACAGACGTCTGTAAGATGTCAGTTTAACATACAGCCTAAATCAAACATCTTAAATAGATGTCTATCTGATGGGAAACGTCCTAGACCTATTACAGATGAGCAAACACGCTAAAACAAATATGTCTTGCAGATTTAAAAGCCATACGAAGATGGTTTTATTGTATTAAAATTGTAGTAACCATGTTTTTGGCATATTGATTACTACAAATGTACAGTTAGATCAATGTGCAAAACACTTTTCTTAATAATAAAATGTATTTTACAGCTAATTTGTTATGCATATTTGTACATATAATGTCCTGGGGACAGAAATGGCTCCCATTCGGTGGAATGGCCCAAATAACTATTCCGTTACCAGATCAGTACATTCTTTCGTCTCCTTGTTTAAAAGTTTGTGTTGATGTTTCTTTGCCTTTTTCACCGCACCTTTTGCTTTCTCATAGTTGAGTTTGGCGGCATTCTTTATTGCATCAGACACCGAATCCGATTCATCTGCGGCTTTGCGTCCGGTAACTCCTCCTCCGATCGCTCCGGCGAGAGCCGCGACTCCGACCATGACACCTGCAGCTGCAGCGATACCGGAACCGGCTACTCCAACCCCAGCCCCCGCGGCGATGATCCCCGCCTTCACCGCCACCATACCTGTGGCTCCCGCGGCCCCGGCTACGGTTCCAGCTTTCACCATTCCGGGAATATTAGCGGCTTTCAGTAACGTGACGACGGAGGCCACAGCGACACCGATACCCAGAAACGCACCGGTTATTGTCCCCGTGGTCACCCCCGCAAGCTTAACCAGAAGTTTTTTATGCACAATCTTTTCGCTGCTTCTCGTTTCTCTTCCAGCGACATGTTGACCTCGTTTATGTTCTTCAGCTCCTCTTGAATCTCTTCCTCCACGATCTGAAGCAGCTCGTTGGTGTAGCAGCCGTTCTGATTGTCCTTCAGCTTCTGCTCGATGGTCTCCAGCAGGTTTTTCACCTGGACTCTGTTGCTCCTGTATCCCATTTGTCGCTTTTTCCAGTATTTGCTGTCGATGACGTGACAGCCCTCCACATTTATCAACCAGCTCCTGTAGCTTTGGACTCATCTTGATAAACTCTCGATGGTTTGACCTTCTAGCTGTTCCCCATGCGTGAATAAAACCACTGAATGCTTGAAAGTATCTTCTCCACAGTACTCAACGATTTTATCCACGACCTCCATCTCTTGTCCCGTGTATCTCCCGACCTTCAGGACGATGGTGAACATGTCTGGACCCGGAGAGCTTTCGATCACTGATCTAATGATTTCTGATTTGATGCTCTCCTCATCCAGGCCGTGTCAAAGAGTCCAGGCGTGTCAATAACGGTGATCTTTTTGCCGTGGATCTTCCGGTCTCCGCTGACACATTCAGCCGTCACAGATTCTGGGGAAGCTTTGCTCTTGAAGACTTGTTGTTTGAGAATCGTATTCCCAGCGCTGCTCTTGCCGTCTCCGGTTTTCCCTAGAAGCACAATCCTTTTCTCAGGCTGAGAGTCAGAAGCTGCTTGAAAAAAAAAAATGTTGTTAATAATGGCATTTACTAATTTAGTAATACACTATAGGTCTACAGATCTATCTTATGTCTTCAACATGTAATCATAATATATAAGTAAATTTTGCAACTTGAGAAAAAGCATGCTTTTGATTGAGATAAAAAAGTTTCAATTATGTCATAACGTTGACATAAAAAGTCATAAATATGTCAGAAATATATTGACATACTAAGTCATGATTTTTACATGATACTATCAAAATGATGGAAAAAAAAATCATACTTATGGCATAGTAGGTCATAATTATAGATGAAAAGTTTAAATTGAAGTTGAATAAAATATGACTTGGGAGATGTTACATTTATGATACAATAAGTAATGATGACAGATGCAATATGAGATAAAAAGTTTGAAATATGACTAAAGGCCATAATTATGTAAACAAAAAATCTAATAAAAAGCTAAAATGACAGAGTCATAATTATATGATAAAAGTAAAAATGTAGAAGTAAAAATCCAAACGATTAAAAAAAGTAAAGATTATGGCATACAAAGTCAAATTGACAGTATCTCACAGAAGAAATATAGACATTAATGCTGGCCCCAAAAGTAAGTACACCCCTAAGTGAAAATGTCCAAATTTAGACATTTATGGCTGTGTGTTGAGTTATTTTGAGGGGACAGTAAATTTACAGTTATACAGTCTGTACACTCACTACTTTACACTGTACCAAAGTGTAATTTCTTCAGTGTTTTCACATGAAAAGATATAATACAATATTTACAAAACTGTGATGGGTGTACTCACTTCTGTGAGATACTGTAAGTCTAAATGACATGACACTCAAACTACTTGGGAATATGCTATTGTTAATAAATCACCGTTTTCATAACAAACTGAGGTCTACAGACTTAAGTCTTTATGCATAACAGTAATATTATAGTGTAAGGCAGATTTTATTCAGCAGAACATAAAGAAAAGTTATTTCAAAGAACAATGAGGGTCAAACAACATTCATTTTCATTGTATGTAAAAACATTTATGTTCAACAGCAGAACTAAAGTCATACATTTGAAAACAATCACAATTCAATCAAAACTGAGGGTTAATAAATCATAACCATTTTCATTTTGGCATGAACTGCCGTTTTATGATTGTTAGCATCTGAATGTATAAAGGTTAGAAACTCTACAGCTTTTCATCTTAAATATGGCAACACTTGCAATCGTTCAAAGTCAAAATTATCATCTCATATTTTAGAATCATAAGGAAAGGTATTTCATAATTGGTATCATGTCTTACCTCCCATGTTCTTCTCCGTCTACAACTGAGGTGCAGTAATGAATCAAAACTGCATTGTAGTTATGATGTTTTTATCTAAAATCTCATCCAGTCATGGTTCCTGGTTCTCTATTTGATCATTTAATAAAAAAACACTGTACCATAAAGTCCATTTGATGTGTATCAGCGAACAGCTTGAAGAGTTTCACAGCTGGAAACACCCTTAACTGAGTCATTAGACACTAGAAGAGCTACAGGAATAACCAGAACGACCGGTCGTCCGTACGCGTTCACAACCTCCTTCACGTCACAACCTCAACTTCACAGCACATTCCTCCAGATTCAGAGCTACGAGAGTCTTCCTGAGAGATAAACAGATGTTAAACGGATGGTAAACAAAGTCAAACTTGGTTATTAGCAGGATAGAAAAGGCTGGAGTATAAATTATTCACATTACCTTTACTGTGATTTCATTCTTTGGAATCGGGAATCAATTAGAAAGTTGAATTGTCTCACTGTTACCAGCACAAGTACTATTTTATGCCTTTTTTTTTATTATACTTTATTTTGATAGTCTACTTTAGACATTCTACTTTGAACTTTGTAACTACATGTCAACTAATTCTCGTTAATTCACAACTACATGTCTAGTAGCTCTCAGAGTAGACCGTTAGGGTAGCTTTAAGGTTAGTAGAATAAGTTGGCATATACTTGCACAGTTTCTCACAGTCAGTATGTTGTGGACACATCCAAATATAAGGTTTAAGGTTTCTTTATTTGTCACATAATAAATTATACAGGGTATAATCAGAAGTGAAATGTAGATCAAATCAGGTCCGCTCAGTTGACAGTGCAAAAGAATAAAAATAAAAATTAAATCAAAGTTACACAACACAAGAGCATATATATATATATATAAGTAAAAAAAAAAAAAGAGTAAAATGTGTAATAGAATATAGTGTTAGAAGATATTAATCAGACAGTCTACTAATACTTTAATGACTGCTAGTCGACATTTAGTGCAAAGTTACTAAAGTGGATTATCAAAATAAAGTGTAACCATACTTTAACCAAACATTGCTTTTTGAACATACTTTTATTTATTTAGTTACTTTTAACTAATAACTAATAATTTTATTCTTATATATTTGTTTGTTTGTTTGTGTCCCTGGAGCACAAAAGCAGTCATAAGCAGCACAGGTTATATTTGTAGCAATAACCAACATTACATTATATGGGTCAAAATTATCAATTATTCTTTTATGACAAAAATCATTATTGTATTAAGATCATGTCCCATGAAGATAGTTTGTAAATTTCCTTCTGTAAATATGTCAAAACGTAATTATTGATCAGTAATATGCATTGCTAAGGACAACTTTAAAGGTGATTTTCTCAATATTTAGATTTTTTTTGCTCCCTCAGATTCCAGATTTTCATAGTTGTACCTCAGCCAAATATTGTCCCGTATTAAACCATACATCAATGGAAAGATTATTCTTAATGGAAAGCGTATCAGCTTTCATATGATGTATAAATATCAATTTCAGAAAATGACGACCAGGGTCTTTGTTGTCCAGAGTCTCATTCATGTCTTCAAAGCATAAATACAGTGATCTTCTTTTGTCATGTGTTGAGTATGACTGATGATCTAGCATTGAATGGGGAAGTTCAAGGCCTCATATTTCAGAGTCAGTGAAGTCCTTAAAAGAGGTCGTATTTTCATATTCAGTACAGCAACGTTTGCTATCATAGCTTCAACAAACCCTTCAGAATCTCATATTATTGTATTTATAAAGATAACCAGTGTCGGGGGGGTAACGCATCACAAGTAACGCGAGTTATGTAATAATATCACTTTTTTCAAGTAACTAGTAAAATAACGCATTACTTTTTAATTTACTAGAAAATATCTGAGTTACTTTTTCTCCATTTATTGACTGAGTGCGCCCGTGTGAATGAACATGATCTTACTGTAGATCTAATCTAGACTAAATATGAATGTGTATTAATTCATCCCACTCACAAAAATAGATTCAGTATTCATTAAAATGAATTAAAACAGTGAAATACAAACTCAGAATATGACGCAAACCTGCAATAATTAAATATGTTAAACAACACAAATATATCTAATCTCATTTTATTAACCGATGTTTTTGCTGCTGACCTTTGATGATCCAGTTAAACCATACTAATAATAAAAATGATTTAGATAAACTAACAATTGTGCTTGATTGTTTTTTAATTGTTGAAGAGTGTTGATCTTCTCCTGTGTTCTTCTGTACAGACGTGATTTACTCGTCCTTCAGTCTGAGCTTTATTCATTACACAAGAGCTTTTACATTTGCTATAAATATAACTTCTTGTATTAAAAACAAACAATCAAGCCCTGCTCATATTTAAAAAGTAACGTGAAAGTAATGTAACGCATTACTTTCCATAAAACGTAACCAGGTAACGTAATTAGTTACTATTTTAGGGAGTAACGCAATATTGTAATGCATTACTTTTTAAAGTAACTTTCCCCAACTCTGAAGATAACTCCCATGATCCATCTTGATGTTTCTGACGTCACACATCCATCGCTGGTTTCTCTGGAGATCCTGTAAACTATCAGCTGCAGGGAGGAGTGAATGAATGCTGCTCTTCATGAATAACACAGACAACTGACGTCTCTACATTCAGCCGGTAAAGCTGTCTTACGCATGACCACAAGACAATATACCATTTCATTTAAAAATATACATACAACCCTAGTAGAGGGAGCATCATAATCTTCAAAATAATATGAATGTGCATCAGTGTGCATTTCTATAGTTTATCATAGTTTACTTTTTTACGACCAACTTCCAATTGATTTAAAGCAAGTGACAAATCAGTAAATGTGCTTTCACATCTCTGTCTCATCTCATCAAATTACTGAAATAAAATAATGCACAAAATCTTGATAAATAATGACGTTTGATGTAAAGACATTATGAATCCAGATAAACAAGTTTGGTAAGTTAGTTATGAAATTAATCCCTTTTAAAAAGTCACATCTGACCATTTTCTGAAAAACAAAATGTTAAAATGTTAAATAAAAGCATATATTTTCCAAAATACATTCAGATCCCTGAGTTTGCTTGACAATATATGGTCCGAATGAACATGTGAGTCGACTCGATGGATAAAAGTTATCTTTATATTAAACATAAATGAAATGTCTTTATTATAAATACTCTCTCAATTAAACCCTTTACTGATCGTTCATTCTGGAAGCTTGTGGCCAGTCATGTCATATTCATGCACTTTATTAGAAGATCATAAGCTGCAAGGCAAATATTAAAGCAGGGTTAAAAACAATAAAACATAAACTGTTGTTTTGTCTAATACAGATCTGATAAATGATACCATAGCATCCTTATCTTTAAATGTACGTTCACAAATATACATTAGACCGAAAATCCCAAAACACAATGTGAATTAGAACCCAGACTTGTTTTCATATCACAACTTTATTTGTTCTTGATACATTTGTATTAAATATTAGAGAAAACAATATAAAAAATGTTTTGCTCTGGAATTCATTATAACACATGAACACATGAAATGCGAACGTGTCACAGATAACACTTTCAAGCATGCGCTTCAAGGCACATAACAGCACACAAACACACTGAACACACACACTCATCATAAGGCAGCAGTGGCACAACCAGAACATGCACAAATCACATTCAAATACAATCAATGGTGCGTTCAAGTCCTCCTGAGAGCGCGTATTTATGAGTTATGAATCATGATTTCATTTTTAGTTTCATCTGACCGTATGATTGAAAAGCGGATCTTCAGACAGAACCGGGAAACTAAGAAAATGTTCGTTCTAGCAGCAAACACTGAAGATGAGGTTCGGTGCACAAAATGCACCGCATGTGTACAATTAAATATACTGCTGTTTTCCAATGAAAGGTTCGATTTGTATTTTTAAAATAAAAGATCAAAGGGATTAAAGATTTATGTTCACCGTTTTGTTGATCTTATCAATAGTTTGAATAATTTTGAGCATAACTGTGTGTGTATATATTGGGGTGGGCATAGATAAATTTTTTAATCTAGATTAATCTAGATTAATTTTGGAATTAATCTAGATTAATCTAGATTAAATGGCTCATTTGAATTCGAAGGCATTCAGAATATGTGTGCTACCCAAATAATGACTAAAAGTAAGTCTTTGAGAACGGGTTTCTCAAGCCAGGTGGCACATTAGACCAGGGGCTCATCTCCTGTTTCCAAAATGCATCACAAACTGCTTGAGAAAGCTGTTCTACTATGATAATTGGTGATGAAAATAAACTGTTCAATAAGATGTACTTGTGTTTACTAACTGTTTATTCAGTTAAACAATAATTTTGAACTGTAGGCCTACATAAGAGGTCGTGATGAACTGTTTACAGTTTCCATTGGGAAGCTTCTTAAAAATAGATTTTCCTGAAGCAAACCCGCGGCTTCATAGCTGCATCCATGTTAGCACGCCACGCCTGATGTGGTAATTTCACAGTAACGTTAGGCATACACACAGGTTCGAAGCAGAGGGTGACACGGAGTGAATTCTCAAGTTCACATGAGACCTAAAGCGCATCCTGTTTGCTTCAAAGCGCAACGTTTCGTTGTTATTCTGAGTGCACACAAATAAACGAGAGTCTTTACAGATTCGAAAGATGTATTAGGCTACTTTTATCTGTATGACCAAAAATGACGGAGATTTTAAGAGCAAGTGAGCGCACCGGAGCCTGTCCTGCAGCAAACGCGGCTTCCACACAAACACTTCAATAGCGCACATTTCTCTAGGTTAACATCATATTGAGCGGCCATGTAAAGTTGCTTACTACATACATCTTTCAGATGAAAAGCCATATTTGAGGTTGATGAATGATAGGTGAGCGTTTGGATGTCCTGCCCGAGTGTATTACCACACAGACCAGCCGTTAACAATCTGTCCATCACGGACTGCGAGCCTCTAGTTCAAGACTCGTTCTCACCCCTACAGTGCAATTCGGCTAGGTATACATCCGCTAAAATATCAGGGTGAAAGTCATCATAGCTTGCGTAGTATAGACCCAGCTCCCAACCCAACTTTGAGAATAGATTAACGGCGATATTTTTTTATCGCCGATAAGAGTCTCACGTTAACGCAGCACGTTAACGCCGATAACCCCACCACTAATATATATATTTATTTGCATGTAATATAACATGATTTAATGATTTCCAAATACTGCTAATGCTGTATTTTTATTGATGTTGTTTCTCATTCGTATTTGTATAAATACACTTCTATAAAATAAGATTTTTAATCTCAGTGAGGTCCTCTCCTGGTTAAATAAAGACTTGATTATATATATATATATATATATATATATATATACATACACGATATCAGATATTTCACTACATGATTATTGGCCTTTAGAATGCATAATAACGATGTATCATGGTATCTACAGAAATCATAAAAAACATAACAATGAATAATGCTATCAGTCAAATTAATATTTTGTTCGTTTTCAACCAGTGAATCACACTATTGCACACAAAAGAAACCGTTACACTAAACATAATTATACACTATAGGAATATAAATATACATTATGCTTATGAAAATACCTGAGATTGTTTGAAGAACACAGATGAAACTTATACTGTTATAATCGTGTGCTGATTCTCATCACGTTTCATCATACAAAACATGTATTTCTGCATTTTATTCAGCTATAGCGATTGCTGGAAACCTATAAAGGGATTTCCTGGAAAGCGATGTGTTTTATTGTGTCTATGAGTGGACTTTCTGCACGAGGACGTGATCCGGTGTCGAGTATGAATGAAACAAATCACATGTGAGAGTTCAGCCAAAGACTACCCAGATAGCACACGTAGGTGTCTGTTAAAGATCTCTTGATCTGGAGAGCATCTGCTGTGTACAAACATCTTTAAGATATCAGTTTTGAATCATAAACATCTTAAAGACATCTAATAAACATCTATTTGACATCTGATAGAACAGGTATAGATGTATTACAGATGAGCAAACACTCTATAAAATACATCTTGGAGATGTAAAAGCAGACGTCAAATAGACGTCTCCATGATGTACGTGTGCTATCAGGGTATTTACCTTTTCCCAACAAAACTGCATTTTAAATTATGGAAGGCACTGATCATAAGATTGCGCTACAAATAACTCTCATCCATCATTTTGACTGAATTGGCTATACATTTTAGATTTCTATATTCAGAAGTCATGAGAATAATGTTATGATTTGTATATTAATGTGACGTGATATAACAACGATATCTGTAGAATAGCTCTTTTCAGCCAGCTGCATTATTTCACTGCTGATTATTTTCATGTTTGCTTTGTATTCCGCTGTAAGTAAGTAAAAAAGACAACATATACCATGCATTTGTGGTCTGCTCTCCCGATTTAATAAACTATATAAACCATGAATAACGCACTAAGAATCTGTCATTTTGAGATTCACCCCAAATCTTCGTTTTCACACAGATGCTGTAAAATGTAATTGTTATGAAATATTACTATATGATGATACTTAACATGTCGGTAAAATTGCTGCAGATAGAAGGATCTTCATGGCATGCTGAAACTAATTTGTTAACGATTTTACACTTTTGAATTTTCTTTTAATGATTGATGGTTGAGTAAAATAATGGCACCTCATTGTACCCAGTTTCTGAAAATGCTTATCATAGAGCAAATCTTTTGTTCATTGTTTACAGTGTCAACGGAAGTTACTCCCATAATTTGCACAAAGCGTAATGGGGCGTAGGAAAAAGGTGGACAGATAACGCTGCATAATGCCTCTGGCTGAATTATTATGTGTCGTATTATAGTATGTGTACCATTCATTTTCAAACATTGCCAATATGTGACCCGGCACCACAAAATCAGTCTTAAGTGTCGATTTTTCTAAATTGAGATTTATGCATCATCTGGAAGCTGAATAAATAAGCTTTCCATTGATGTATGGTTATCATGTATGGTTAAATATTTGAAAATCTGGAATCTGAGGGAGCAACAAAATCAAAATATTGAGAAAATCACCTTTAAAGTTGTTTAAATGAAGTTCTTAGCAATGTATATTACTCATCAAAAAAGTTTTTATATATTTATGGAAAGACATTTACAGAATATATTAATGGAACATGATTTTTTCTTAATATCCTAATGATTTTTGGCATAAAATAAAAAAAGATAATTTTGATCCATACAATGTATTGTTGGCTATTTCTACAAATATACCCCAGCGACTTGAGACTGCTTTTGTGCTCGAGGGTCACATATATTTCGAAACCCTTAATTAACTCGATAACGACATTTCATATTTAATTTTTATTTAAATAGCATGATTAATCAATCAATGACACTATAAACTAGTTTCCCACTCATAGTTATGCCACTATGGTGGTGTTTATGCAGGTTTAACTCATAAGTACGATCTTTCTGACTTGAACGCACCAGAAACTTGGAATAAAAGCTCAAACTCATTGAAGCACAGTCTGCTAAATTTTCAGGGAAAAGATGACCGTTCGCTCTCTCACACCGTGACAAACACCAGTCGGGCAGAATACACCAGATCCGCCAGATAGATCAGGAAGTTGAGAGCGGTGAGTACGGCCACGGCCACCAGTTTATCCCACGGACACAATCCAGATCTGTGTTGACAGCCGGACGGTCGGCTTGAGCTGCTCGAATAACGGCTGTCGAATTTGAAGATCGGCCAAATGATGGTGGCGGTGAGGTACATGATGACCGCTAACAGAGCGTAAGCGGAAAGGAAGCGTGCGAACGGGAACGGAGGCGCCCGGTGCATTCGCCGATGCACATGATCACGATGGCCGCCGAAATCACGAAACAGATGCAGTAGACAGCCATGCACCACTTCAGAGCCGAGTGACTATCATAAGAGACTGGGTCGCTGACGAACACGAATATGACGCTGGCCACGAAGGTCTCGCAAACCTTCAGCAGGCCTGGAACCGTGGCCATGTACCCGGCGACTTCGCCCGGCTGCGCTCGCGTCAGACTCACTTCGACGAAATACGCCACGGTGGCCAGGCAGGAGAAGACCGAGGAGGCGATTCGGTGGTCTCTCGCCTCGTCCCGCCTTGTTTCGCCCTTCAGAAAGTACAGCGGGAAGATGATGGACGCCGACAGGCAAAGAAGCGAAGCATAGCAGGCGAAAGTTATAGGGAAGTTGTTCCAGGACACAGGCACGCGAGATTGGAGACCCATGAGCTCCACCACCAAAACCAGCAGGGTCCCGGCGAAGCTGAAAGCCCAGCAGAAGATGCTCCAGTCGTACATGCCGCCGCTGATCGCCCCTCCATGAGCCGCCACACTAAACGCCACGCAAGTGAACACTAGAGCGGCCAAACGCACCCACGTGAGACGGGAGGTCTTCAAGACCACCAGCGGCATGATTGGAGAAGTTTTGTGTGTCCTTCTGGTGACTCTGCAAAGGACAAACAGAGAAGCAGATGGACCATCTGAATCAACAAAGCATGCCATTGGCTGAGAGATTAGACATGCACCAATCAATGATCGTGTAGCAAAGACCACATGCTCAAGAGAAGCACTTCAGGCCTGGATGTAGCCTGTTAATGAGGGCTGACACTTTTAGTGCGGCCTGTTTCCTGCACTGCCCTGACTTTACTAAAGCGTGCATTGTATTGTATTCATGAGTAACCGTTAAGGACTGATCCCCAAAAAATAGCTATGCACTCATTCCCCAGAGTGGTTTTAAAGAGATAGTTTACCAAAAATTGCAAAATTTAACATCATTTACTCACCCGGTGTTGTACCAAGCATGTAGGAGTGTCGTTCTTCAAAAGAAGATATTTTGAACAATGTTGGAAACCAAACAGTTGCTGGCAAGCCATTGACTTTCATTGTATTTTTTGAAAGTCATCATGGCTACCAGAAACTGTTTGGTTACCAAAATTGTTCAAATTGTCTTGAAACAACTTGAAGGTGAGTAAATGATGATAATATTTTTGACAAACTAACACCTTTTCTCTGATTTAATGTTCATGATGGCTTTTTAAGAAACCATTTATACATTAATGAAAACTCTATAATTACTTACTTAAGCTCATACTGTTTTCAAACTCATCTAACTGTCTTCTGTAGAACACATACGAAATTAAGTGTTGTCCACACCAAAGATGACAACATTAACTATAACATTTTAATAATTAGTTTGAATCTATGAGTACAGCACAGTCCACACTGTAATGTCCAACCTGCTCTTTTACAAAGAATACCAATAAATGGAGCATGGCTGTAAAGCACCAAAACATTTCACTGTAAAAGTTAATTGTGTGTTCTTCCCTCTGCCATAACTCTCAAATCTGTTTCACAACAGCGTGCATCATCAGGCGATCAGTTCAGCAAACAACAATTTAAATATAGGTCTACAAAGGACATGCTACCAAACATCTCCCTTTAAAGCAGAGTAAATATGAGGTTGGGTTTGGAATTACATTACATTTTTAATTTCTGGATGTACTGTTCCTTTAAGATCTCAAATATATAGAGTTAGAACTTCACATTATGTCCCAATTTAAACTGCTTTTTGACTAGCGTATAAACCTATGAGGCAACAGCACGTAGACCTATCTAACAACCCCATATCAGCAGAAGTGACTCAGCTACGGGTCACTTCCTCCACATTACTGCCTGTGTTTGATACAAGCGAGGCCAGCAAACAAAAGAACATCCCTACTGGAGTTTTAAATCCGTTGAGGCAGACTTAAACTATATATTACGCCTCTGTTATTGTATTTTATTACATAGCCTACATACAGGATGGGTGTTTGCCCCATCTTTCGAGCAGCTAGCGGATGTGGCGACGGGTGTGGTTGTTGTGTTTTATAGGTCGGATGAGGTTGAGATGAACGCAACAGTGAATGCGGGGTTAAGAGAAACCGAACGTTCCAATCTTCGAACTGAGAATTCTCATAGAACCTTTGAACGCGCTTAATACGCGTTTAAAAGATGCCAGATGTTCACAAAGTACGCACAACATAAATCTAGCGCTGGTATAAAGTAGGCTACTAAAGTATTTTCACAAAAGCGTATTTATGTAAATGAAGCGCATTCATCAGGTTAAAGCGTCCTATCTATAACAATTCACCAATGCAAACTCATACTAACCCCAAATAAAACAAATGATGCAGACATACCTAGTAGAGACTTTTTTCCGCTTTATTCCAGTTTTTATCACAAAGAAGAATCGAGCCACTCTTCTGTGTGACGCTGCCCAGATGTTCTCTTCCTTAACGGGACTCGCTTCAGTCCTCCACGCCCATTTCCGACCAAATTAGGTACTGCCTTTCTCTAACCATTTGACCTCTCTGTGAAGTCTGGGAAGGAATTTGTATGCTAAAATTAGATGTTGGCTTTTAGCATTCCATTAGCCATGTCGTATTGTCTCAAAATGCACTATATATATATATATATATGAATCATGCTTTGTTTTGGAGTGGAACTCACTAATTACATTTTCAGTTCTCTTTATGTGAACTAAAAAATGGATCGAAAACCGGTCTGGTGTGACTGAGGTGGACCGCTGAACGTAACATGGAGCTAACAATTACAATAATATGATAAACAATGAGGGAAAAAGTTAAATTAGAAAACTGAATGCTTTTGAGAGTAGCCTAATCATGGTAAAAACGGGATGAATTGTGTTCGTTGTAGTCAGTCTGTGATTCTACATATTTTAAACGTGTTAGCGTCTCTAAATCTAATAAATCATGTGGTAAACCAAATGCTGTAGTTTAAGTAAGTCACAGAAGACTGTCTCACTATATACTATATTAATTATGTAATCAAACCTGAGACCAGTGTATGCACAGCTCCCTGGTGGTCTAGTGGTTAGGATTCGGCGCTCTCACGCGGGGGCCAGCCGTGGATAGTTGGAACTTAGTGACAGCCAATTAGATTGAAGCATTTCAAACAGCTGACCAAAGAGCGGAAATGATGTCACAGCCAATCCGATTTTTTTCATGTATTTCTTTGGATCGTGAGTTCGAATCCAGCTCACACAGGACTGAAACTTTTTATAAAACGAAATTGTAAAATATAACAATACATTACAGCTGCAAAGTATTTGAAATGTGTGCCTTGCCTTTTTGGATTTCAAAAAGGCAAAGTATTATGAATAAATGAATATTATGTATTGTATTATATATTATGTATCTAGTATTATATATTATGTATATAGTATTATGATTAGTATTATTACAAGTCAAAGTATTATGAATAAAATATTAGTATTCAAGTAAATAAAGTAAAATAATAATATACATGACATGGTTATATGAAAACATGAATATTATAATAATGGTCTCTACTAAATGGCTTTTGAAATGAAAAAAGGCATTTCAATTGAAGTTAAACTAAGTAATATTAAAGTACTACATGAACATTGATTGAGTTATGGGATAATTTAAGTCACACTTAAGTTAAATGTTCAATTAAGTGTTTCCAAAACCATAGATATTATCAAGTATTTGTCCTATGAAAAATACCATATAACACCAATAATAATTCATTAATAAATTTGTCATTTTCTGTTGTTTTTATTAAATGCTATAAGCACTTTTTAAGATCCAAATTAAAACAATAGAAATAAAAAATAATTGTGACTATATATAGTACAATATCACACTGAAAAATCAATCAATCAAAATGTACAGTATATACACATGACTTATACTCCAAAGTATTATGAATATATTATTAATAATAAAAGAAACAGTAAAATAATATTAATATAACATGCCATGGTTATATTAAAAGCATGAATGGTTATATTACATGTCTTTTGAAATGTAAATGAGAGGCATTTAAACTGAACTCAACTTAGTAATAAAAAACAATTATATATAAACAATTGATAGAGTGATGGAATAATAGAAGACACACTTAAGTTATATGACCAATTAAGTAGTGCTTCCGTAACCATAGAAACTGTCAAATATAAGTCCTATAAAGTAGAACACGGCACTCATGAAGCAATTTGTACATTTCAGTTGCTTTTATTAAATGCTCTTTTTAGTAAATACAAAATGTTGATATTTACAAACAAGATTAGTAAATATTGATCCAAAATAATAAAGTAGAAGGAAAAATACATTTCTGACAATATATACATATTACAATCTCACACTGAAAAATAAACAAATCAAACTATACAGTATATACATCAGTTAAATATTTCTAAGGGGTAAAATATTACAAATATATATATTTTTTTTCTGCCAGCCATTTCTGTCTTTCCATCTTGTAAAATGCAGACTCTTTAAACTCTCTCCAGGTCATCTTTCTGCATGTTCTGAGGTTGGTAAACGAAAAAGACTTTATCAGGGCAATGAACATATTTCCCTGCTATGCCAGGAAAGCCTGTGTGAGGTCTACACATGTGTATGTATGTGTATGACACCCACACATGTGTATGTGAGGACTGTTTGAGCCCCGCTTCAGTTGCTTTTTACAAAATCTGCACAAGTGACTAACGTGTCCAGTTTCAGGCCGTTTGCGTTTTTGATGTCCTTTCTCCTCCACACGTTTCTTTGTGTCCTCAAGTTCACTCTTAAAGAACACTAAAGTTTGTTAGTCCTTCATCACTGTAGGCATTAAAACCCTTTGTGGAACAGTAGAAGAACCTGACAGGGCCTCGCTGATTAAGAAAAGGGGATAGAGGAACCATCTTTAGCTGTCCATAAGCAAGACAAGTCTTTGTTTTCTTCTCTGGAGTTGTTTAACATAAACTGGTGTAGAACAGTTTGGCCAGGTGCATGACATACTGTGAAATGTGCAGGTTTGTGGCTGAATGGAGCATGCTGTTTGGATCAGTCGAGGACTTGTGGACCATTGCTGCACACTCCCGAGGATGTCCTTCTTCCCATGGTGTTTATTAAGCAAGTTGTCAATAGGCTCTGTGTTTGTGGTCCAGTACCATCAGTCTTCACAGGTCCAGCACAGGCAGAGGTGTATGTATGTAGTTCCTACACAGAGGGGAAACAATGAATTAATTTCTGCATTCTGAAAATCCTGATTGAGGCTCAACGTGGGAACCATGATATGAAAACTGTGAGGGCACAGGCAGTGTAGCAGTGATGTCTACAACAAGTTGAATATTTAGTTTAATGTGTAAGAAAATACCTTTTTCAGATCAAGTAAATCAAATTTGAGGAACAAATGAGGGAAAACACAAATATGTTCTTTATAATGTAAATGTCTGGAGAGAAACACAATGAGTTGTATTAAATTCTGAGTTTGAAAATACAATTTCCAACAGGCATTCATAATTTTAATTCATTTTTACAAAAGCTCCCTGAAAAACTCCTGACACTATAATATGGAAACATCTTTTACTGTAGCTTCAGATCATGCTGCAGAAAAATGCTTCTTCCTCAGTATTTTTGTCTTGTTTTCCAGTGAAAATGCCTAAAGATTCTTAAATACAGATACATTTACTGGAGATACAAAATGACATCAAATACAAAGTCTTGTTTGAAGTGATTAAAACAAGAACTAATATCTGCCATAATTGGCAAAATAGTAAACTTAATTTAAAGGGACGTTTCGATTACTCATTGACAGATAGTTGTTATTGTTTTAAGAATAAACTCATTTAATTTATTACATTTTTCAAGACTTTGCTTATATTTGCATCTGAATTAAACATATCTTGATTGAAAGATGTTTGATATTTATTTTAGAAAACAAGATAAAACACAGAGGAAGAGATTCAATCACTTTTTGCTTTGTATCCATCATTTTTTTTATTTAAGACTTTCTGCTCTGATTTAAAGCTTTAAGGCATTGATTTGTGTAACGGTAAATAAAGACATTTTAAGCCTTAAAAACCCTTTTGTGTATGATGTTAATGTGTCCAATATTTACCTGGATCTGGACGTGTACCAGGAAAAGATGACAGCAAGAGCACGAGTAGTGGTCTCTACAAGAAAACACAATAGAAATATTACAAAAATTATCATTATATTACAGACACAAACACACTATAATACTGCAGTAACCCTGCTGTTTTGGCAGACTGATATTCATTTACAGTTTCATGCAAATATAAAGCCCAATACAGTCAGGAAAATGGTACATTTATTGTTGTGACTCTACAACTAAAATACTATGGCTAAATTATGGTTACTACAGTAAAACCATGGTCAGAAAACCTTTTTGAACAGCTGAATACATGTAATATCATTACAACAATGAAAATAATGGTTATGTTCATTCATAATTTAGCTTGTAATCAACATATGATGTATTAATGATGACAAACAATACACAGAAAGGTAAACTACAGCTATGTGCATTCATAATGCAGCTTGTAATCAACATATGATGTAATAATTAATGCCAAAAATACACAGAAAGGTAAACTACAGCTATGTGCATTCATAATGCAGCTTGTAATCAACATATGATGACAAATAATACACAGAGAGGTAAACTACAGCTATGTGCATTCATAATTAGGCATGCAAACAAACAACCCCACGATGATCAACGGTAAACAAAGCCCAACGGGGTAAAGTTTGGTAACAAAACATAAACTAATGTCGCATAAAGCATCTTACCTTTGATAAATAAGACGAGAATGTGTTGAATTAAACAACACTAGCGATCGCTGCAGTGTTTTCTTCTTCTTCTGTGAATTCAAACTTCCCGCGACGCCGAAACCCGGAAGTGCGCCACGGGAGCGCTAGCGGCCGAAAGAATATTACATCCGTGGTGGTTTAGCACTACCATTGAGAATGAATGGGAAACGGTTTAGGGCCGTTTAGCCGGCCCGGGTTCGATTCCCGGTCAGGGAACATATGTTTTTCACTGAAAATATATAACAATAATTAATTTCTTTGTATCTTCTGAATCACGGGTCACTGAATGGCAGTGTTGGGGAGTAATTAGTTACATGTAACGGAATTACGTAATTTAATTACAAAATAAATTGAATTGTACTTAGTTGCAGTTACTAAAATGAGTAATTAAATTACAGTTACTTATAAAATGTTTCGGATTACAAAGGGGCTACATCTGATTTTTTTTTCACACACGCAGATTAACAGATTTAATTGATTTCTTTCATAAATTGCAGTGACTGCTCTAAAATATGAAACAGCAATGTTTCAGAAGTTTATAACACGCTTATCCGATAACTCTTTTGTTGTATCTTATCTTATACACTGGTTGCGCCTCTGTTTTCATGTTTCGTGTAGAGCTGCATTAGAGGTCTGCACGGGCTCAAAACTGAAGCCCGAACCCGGCCCGTACCCGAGATTGTCTGACCCAACCCGACCCGACCCGAGCGGCACGGTTAAATTTAGAGCCCGAACCCGACCCGAAATCCCCCCCAACGAATAGCCAACAAAAAAGGAAAAAGGCTGCATTTCACGATTGCATGCAAAGAAACAGATTAATCAAGGCTCTGCCATTTCACAAACATTTACCAGTTATGAAAGTTTGTGAACATCAGGTGCAGCGGTCGCATACATTCTGCCGAGTTTATGAATTTTGTATGGACAAGAAGATAATTCTTCCACCGTACAAATTATGGTCATTTTTTGTCAGTTAAGGCTCGTTAGCATTCTGTCTACTTTAAATCAGACATAAGATCTTAAATAAGATTGTATTTATTTGAATGAGAGAGAGAGAGAGAGAGAGAGAGAGAGAGAGAGAGAGAGAGAGAGAGAGAGAGAGAGAGAGAGAGAGAGAGAGAGAGAGACCGAGAGAGAAGGGGGAATGTTGCGCGTGCATGTGAACCTGCGTCTGCGCGTCTCTCTCTACAAGCAATGAGGCTTAGTTACTTCAAAAACAGCGATTTTGCCGCCTCATTGCAGATAAATATAATGTTGTGACTTGCGAGTCAGTAGCCTGTCGAAGCTATTTTACTAATAAAAGTGTCCGTGATGTTTGTGCTCTGCGCGATCTCTGATATCTGTGGGCAATGTGTGTGCGTGCGTCTATGAAAGCAGCAAAGCCTCTGCATATAGTTTTGGCTACAAACCCGAACCCGACCCGAGCCCGAGGCTATCCATTAAACATTAACCCGAAACCCGACCCGAAACCCGACAGTATTTCGGGACCCGCGGGTTCGGGTCGGGTAGCAGACCTCTAAGCTGCATACACTATTCTTCTTAAATACGCCAGCATTGCCACCGTTCATATACTTTTCATGATAGCCAACATTTCAGTCCCACGTGCAACACAGCTACTGAACGTGTGTTGCTTGATAATGTGAAACTCCGGACACGTTTGACATTAATGATAACTGAGATCGCACAGTGTGACATGATCATCATGTTCGTACAGTCTGAAAAGTACAAGCTAAAAAGACTTTTAAAACATCACAGTGTGAGTCCGGCTTGCCCGTCGTGTTTCCCGTCATACCTATGCAAAGATTTGATTTCAAAAACAGTATCATAGCTATTCAAGTATATCTTGTTGTGATTTTAATTTTGTATTTAACCTCAGCGTGATTTTAAAGTAAGTCTGATTTTGTGGTGGCTGTGCTTCAAAGGGGACATTGGATGCCCATCTTCCACAAGTTGGTATGATTCTTTAGGGTCTTCTTGAAATAGTCTCAGTGTTCATGTAAAACAACACCCTTGTCAAGAACAGCTCTGTTCACAGCGACTCGTTTCGGCGCATAAATCTTTACATGCTAATGAGCTCTGCTCACCCCGCCCTTTCACACACACACACACACACACACACACACACACACACACGCACGCGCACACACACACACACACACACACACGCACACACACGCGTGCACACACACACACACACACACACACTCGCGCACGCACACACACACACACACACACACACACACACACACATACGCACACGCACACACGCACACACTCGCGCACGCACACACACACACACGCACACACACACACACACACGCGCACACACGCGCGTGCACACACGCACACACACTCGCGCACACGCACACGCGCGTGCACACACACACAGACACACACACACACGCACGCACGCACACACACACGTACACACACGCACACGCACGCGCGCACACGCGCGCACACACACACACGCACGCACACGCACACGCACACACACACGCACACACCCGGAGCACCTCCCGAAATGAGTAACTGAGTTACTGTTTTGAGAGGATTAAAAAAAGGGCTTTTATCATTTTACATGTTTTACCATTGTAGGGTGGTTGTGTCCAGCACACACTGCCAAGACACATTCATATGCAAATGAGGATATTTTGCATCCAATGCCTCCATTAAAATTACAATATTATAATCTTGATTCAAGTGATGAAGGCTTGTGAAAGTCTGACAGTAATCAGTGTTGAACACTACTGTAAAGTTAACCCGGCCTGCTTTACATGTTTCAAAATAATTACCAGTTGAAAACATTATAAATTCAGAAATGTAATCAAAAGTAATCAGTTACATAACTTTAATAAAGTAATTGAAAAGTTACACTACTTATTACATTTTAAGTAGGGTAACTTGTAATCTGTAACCTATTACATTTCCAAAGTAACCTTCCCAACACTGCTGAATGGATACATTAGAGGGAAGTAGAACAATTATGTTGTTATTATTTATTAATTATGATAATTACCAAGAATCAGAATGGGCAATGTGTCTCTGTTTAAATGAAGAAAAGAAAGCAAACACTTTTTTATAAACCTTATTGAACCATTTATACAATTAGTACAACTATATGCATCTCAGAACAGGTGTTACCAAAAAAAGCACATGCATAAATAATATTACTATATATTATTTGTTTGGTATTGTGCCAGGGTAAAACTGCAATTCACAAGTAGTGCTCTTTCAGTATCATTTCAGGACCCTAGATTTGAACACTTTGTTGTGTTTTTGTTTTCGTTGTTAAATATTTCGATGATAACGTATAATTTTGGCACATCAAGTGGACTGAATGACAAAGAAGAAGTGTTTCATATTTTATGTCAGACGTGGATTCGTTTAGGTTGATTGGATTAGTGTCTATGCATTTGATTATGTTGATGAGATTAGAACCACGGGAAGTTTGGTAACAAAACCAACGCCTCCCTCAGTTGCATGCATTGTTTGAATTTGTCTCCACCTCCAAAGTCCCTCCTCCAAAAAATGCCTATAAGATACCATGTAAAGTTACTTAAGATTGAGATTGAGATGACTACAGCTACCAACAGCTTGGGTTCTCAATAAAAGAATCCTGCTGACGATCCAATCCGAAGTCTCCTGGTCTTCTCTTCTGAGTTTTCTACACTTTAGAAGAAAGCAGTTCACAACAGGATCCACACACTTCTTAAACGCCTTGCTAGTGCTCGCCATGATAATAGAGAGAAAACTGTACTCTTACCAGAATGCACGCTTCAAACAAACCAGTCAGTGAAGACGAAGAAGAGGATGATGTATTCTCCCGGCGTCCCTTATATTGTGGTCACGCCGGTAGTGACGTCATAGGCTGTCGCCGGCCAACAGGTGGTGTTTTTACATATGTATGCTTCAGGCACGGATCACGCTGACGACGTTCCCCAATAGTGACCCCTAGGGGACGCAGTTCGAAGTTCCAATGAAAGGGAACGAAATTTTACAAAAAGTATCTGATTCATGACCTTAAGTAGCCAAATTTAAAATAGGCTAAACAAGCTTTTTCCAATTGGACCCGATCCCAGATGCGAACTTGTGCATTCATGTTAAGTTCATTTTTGAGAAAAGGAACATAGCCTATGTTTGTAACCTCGAAATCCATCTTATAGAAATGAGATCAGGAAAATCTACTCAATAAATAAATTAAAGTAATGGAGCAGCGGCAAAATCAGTCAGCAGGACACTAGGATTTTTTCTGACTGACTTCATATGGTTGCAGGCTATCCACATATCCATGCTGTTTACGTTCGGGTCTAGTCAGGTTCAAAAATAAATACGGTCGTGTCAGGTCGGTCTTGGGTAAAATTTTATTGGGTCTTTCTTGGGATGGTTCTTTCTTCTAAAAAATAATGCATGTCGGGTTTGGGTAAGAAGTGATACGGGTTGAGTACGGATTTTAGGACTCGAGAAATCCTCTAGAATGAACTTACTCACGGACGCGTTTTTGGAACCAGCATACCTCTGTAAGACTGGTGCCAGGATATCTGGGCCCCCCCTCGAGAGGACAAAGGCCCAGCCGGTGAATCCACAAAAACTGTCTCTTGCATATGTAACAGTAATATCCAGGATACCTGGGCCCCCCCTCGAGAAGACAAAAGGCCCAGCCGGTGAATCCACAAAGCTGTCTCTTGCATATCTAACAGTAACATCCAGGGGTGCAGCACACTGGGGGACCCACACCCTGTACTGACGGTCTCATCATTTCCCCCTCCCCTCATCACCTAAAATTCACTGAAAAATCCATGCAATGTAATATGTACAAATAAGTAACCATACATGTTTGATATCTTTTGAAATGTCTCAGTGCGCCTGGTAAAATGGTCTCATTCTCCCAATCATAATGAAAAGCTAAAAGAAGTTCTAAAATCTGAGAAGTATAGTGTACAGTTTGGGGATGGCCCTCCCCCTGATCTTCTATTCAAAAAACATCTCCTGTATGTAAATACGTATTCTCTGCCACAGGAAACCAAGAAGCCATTTGGTTGCAAATTCTGAAGACTAATTATAATGACAAGATACCACCTTGGTGGGTCTATTGAATTATATAAGGAAAGGGACAGAAAGTTCTGGGAGTCTGTAGGTTTGACTGCCCGCACAAATCGCTGTGTGTAGTTTTTCATTGCCAGGTATGTTTAACTGATGATTCTATTCTTGTAACGTTGGAGCTTTGAATTATTGTTTTGATTACCTGGTCAATAAATTGTAACGCTTTGATTCTATTCTAACTGCCTCTAAAGATTGCTTTCTCTACTAGATTAGTGGATTCGTATATTTCCGCAAGCCCGCGCCAGCCTAATATCCGCATCTTTACGTGTACTTGGGTGTAGGGGCGGGCTAATTCCGTTCAGTGACGGTGAACGCCGCCTGATCAAACTGAATTGGCACGCCCACACCTCTGACTTTGATTAATGTTACTTTAAACAAAGATTTGACCAACCCAAAGCTATTACGAGTGTAGTATATTGATCTGCTAACATATCTGATAGTGGCCAAAACCTTTACTGAAGTAAACGATTGAACTCGAGTTCTGAGGATGCTCCAAGGGGGTTATTCGATGTCTCTGATTGTGTACGTGTGAATTTACGGCAAATCTTAGATACATAACCTTAATTTACCTCTGATTGATGACCGGGCCTGACGAGATTGTGTCCGTGAGACCTGTGGAAAACAGGACCTCTGAGCGATATAGCTTCCCTATATCTGAGTGGGTAAAGTACTACAAAAGAGCTGATAAGAATAATCAATCATTCATTCATATTTTAATGATGCACAGATATCATTAAAACCTTTTCATTTATGGAGTCAGATGAAATAACGAGATAAAGTATATAAGAAAAAGTGTTCCATTTTAATGTTCTTGTTGTGTCGTGAAAAGGAAAGACTGTAACACGCAAAGCCCTTCACCCGCTGAACGACTGCCGTCATTGGGTCGATCGAGGCGGGCCTTACAGTGGTGACCCCGACGTGATTCTCGCAAAGACGAGAACGTGATTCTCGCAGAGACGAGTACGTCATTCCAGCCGCGACAGCCGCGACATTCGACTTGAACTCTCCTTGAGACATGAGGTTTGATCTCCTTCTCATCAAAATCCAGCTGCTGTGGTAAGTATATTTCTTTTGCCTTTTAGAAGTTGAGGGAAATATTGTTTACACCATATAGACACATTTTGTAGAACGGGTCGGTATACCCATTTTGAGACCGAACCGAAAAACCCGGTGGTGATAAGAATTAGACGAAACATGTCTTTTCAGGAAAGCACAGCAGCAGAGCAGATGAGGAGATAATGGAGTTTTAGGACTACAATTACAAAAATCCTTGTTCGGTTAAGCGACAAGGATTCAATTTGAAGTGGAACAACAACGAAATAATATCCTGGTATTCTGCCGAGGGTGCAAAACTAAAATCTAAATCAAAATACAAGAAAATTCCGCTGCAATTGTTTATTTGCTTATAAGAACGACCTCGCGACCATAACCGAGAACGAAAAACAATAACAAATATCAAAGAAATCGAAGAGTGCGATCTGACGAATTACAAAAGTTAAGAAAACAAGTCGAAGTGTTTGCATACGAGCAACAGGGGTGGGCTAGACAACGCAAGAAATGGCCAAAAAGTTGATCACGTTCAAGGAAACTAATTACATATAGTAATTACATATCTGCGTCAAGACTGTTGCGATAAAACAGGTTTTCCAGTTGCCGCAGTTAAACAAGCAGCACTGGATGAAACCGAGTTAGAGACGCAAACTGAAAAAGATGACGACACTGCGTTAGCGTGTAACAATAGGCCACACAGGGAAACTCATAACCGAGCTCTTGTGAGCCTATGGCCAGAAAAACCAAGCCTGCGAAGCCCGGTAAAGACTCGAGCAAAATCAAACGACTCACCAAAGAAAGCAGTTAAAATCGCAGTATTAAAACCATGAAAATGCGGATGATGAAATCACAACAATCAGCCGCTTAACATGCGAAGAATGCTCTAGGCACAAACAAGTCGTAGGAATTATGCCGAGAAAAGGGCCTTTTCAACCCTACTGGGAAGCATTGATGCTACAGGCTAATGTTTACAAACTAGAGATTAGAGACGTATGGCAAATAGCTCTTCTCACTATCCCTGAGGAGCTCAGACCGAAACTAAACACAGAAATGAAATCCGGCAACATAATGAACAGAGTAAATGACGAAACCGACGAAGGGATTTACGAACGTCTAAAACAGGCATTATTGACATGAGGGGACCGTCACATGCAGACTGGAGCAAAATATTAGAAATCAAACAAGCAGGTAATGAGTCATTTGAAACGTACGCTGAACGGTTATGGGTAACATACAGAGAACACTCAGGCCTTGAAAACGCAGACCGCAACCATGACGCATTACTGCAGCTTGTTAAAAACAATGCCGGCATCCCCATTCAAAAAGCGTTATCAAATGGCGTCGACCCAGCCGAAAACACGTTCAGAGCAATAGTAGACTGGGGTTCAAGAATAGAAAACAGATGGCGATTAAAACCCCGCAGCGTTGCGTCCGCACAATGGTTAACAGAAGGGAACAGCACAGATAAATTTAGCCAAAGGTCTCCAAATAAAATGATATGCCACTATTGCAGAAAGACTAACCATATAATGCGAGATTGTCGAAAAAGATTTAAAAGAACAAGCGAAGCATGACCAAAAAACGCCCTCTAGCGACGACTCTGAGCTGTTGAAACAATTCGTAAACTTCATGAATGTGTTTAAAAAACAAAACGGCCAAAATGGCGCGGCCCACAACGCGAGCGGAACGACTGAAAATTACAATCACCAATAGGGATACGTGGCCTCCATTGCCATAGGGAGCATAATTAAGAGTGGAAACCGAATAAAAATAAGGGCTAATTTAGGAGGCCAGTTAGCCAACATACTTATTGATTCGGGCGCAGCGTGCTCCTGTACAGACATTCCACTACCTTTAACCAACGAAACGATTCCGATCCAAGGCATCGGCGATACGATAATGATTGCGACAAAAACACAGCCAGTTCAACTTGATTTAGGCGTGACAGTATTGGAAGAATCCCTCTGGTATTTACCTAACAACAGTGAAGGGACTGTGCTGGGAATGGACATAATGCGAAAGTATGGCTTTGTAATTCACTGCTTTGAAAAGCAAATTGAGCTGAAAACAGAAAAAACAGTAAAACAGTGCCTACCAAAAAAAATAACGAGCGTTATATCCATATCCACCCCAGATCCTATTCAACAGATGGTAGACAAACACGATAGCATTTGGGCTACACATGAACATGACTGCGGCCTCATTGACTTTGTTGTGTGTATTGAAGGGGAGCCCCCTCCCCCACAAAAACAATACCGCATCAAACCAGAGGCAGAGTCAGCCGTTCATGAAATTGTACACCAACTTGAAACCAGAGGTATAGTCCGACGATGTAGTTCGACCACAAATTCTCCATGCTTACCAGTACCAAAATCGAACGGTAAATGGCGTCTTTGTATTGATTTGCTAATCAAACTATCCGAAAACACATCTGCGCAAGAAGCTGAACTTATTGCATTACTTGAAGCAATCAGATCACATCACGAGCCGCTGTGTGTATACACAGATAGTCGATACGCATTTGGTACAGTCCATGATTTCATGGCACAGTGGCAGTTGAGAAAATTCCTCACGTCTGCCGGAACGCCGATCAAACATTTTAACATCATAACTTCGATTTGGCAGGAGATTAGAGCACGCGATTCCTCACTCTCCGTCTAAAGTGCGTGCGCACATCATCAAAATCCAGATGAAAACGAGAAAACAACAACATCGCAGATCAATTAGCCAAATTAGCAGCACAAAGGGAGATGAATGGAAGCCTGACAGACTGGTTGTTCCTGCCGTGAGTGCGATTCAAACTATTCCTATTGATTTGAAACAGTACCAACAAGAACTATGGAGTTCTGATGGAGAGCTGACACCGCACCTGCAGCAGGACCAACTAGTCAAGGTCACTGAAGGCATGATTTTAAGAGACGATAAATACATTGTTCCAGAAGCCCTCCAGAAACCAGTGATAAAGTTGTACCACGATTATGCACACGTATCAGCTCCCAAAACACAACAGCTGATCCAAAAGAACTTGGTGGCCACAAATGGCATCAGACATTCAAAGATGGTGTGACACATGCATTGTATGTGCCACCATTAACCAAGGCAAGCCTGGCCGTACAAAACTGTGTAGACCAGAGCCACCCAAGGGACCTTGGGAGTTACTCCAATTGGATTTCATAGGCCCACTACCTAGTGCCAAAGGGGGTATCGTTATTGCCTTGTGATAATTGACATTTTCCAAATGGGTCAAGCAATCCCCACCCGCAATAACAGTGCAAACACAGTGGCACGAGTAGTAGCGAACCAAATCCTCCCACTTTGGGGAGCACCAATCCAAATTGAATCTGACCAGGGCACACACTTCACAGGTCAGGTGATGAAACAAATATGCCAGATGCTGAACATCAAACAAAGGTTTCACATACCGTATCGACCACAAAGCTCAGGCATGGTGGAACGTGCCAACCGCACAATAAAAGAAAGCATATCGAAACAGGTAGCACAACACAAAAACCAATGGATTGATGCCTACCCACAGTCCTAACAATACTGGGCAACTCCTTCAAAAGCCACAGGTATCAGTCCATTTGAACTCATGACTGGAAGAGTCATGAAGCTGCCCATAGACCCAGAAATTGCCCCAGCAGACCTGGGGCCCTCGTGGTTGCAACTCAACAGTCTGTGCTCAAGCAATTACGAGAGGTTGGAAGTGCTACATGCACGCTGCTCTGAAACAACAGCAATCAGACTTAACGAATGATACACATTCAACCCAACCTCTGAGGTGAAATTCTCAGAAGGAGACATGGTAATGGTACGCGTTTTTGTGAAGCAAGGTGCATTCACACCCGATGGCATGGCCCATACAAGTTAAAGTTATATGCAACAGCTGTGTGGCCACAACTGTAAAAGGGAAACTGCGATGGTACCACATGTCTCAGTGCAAATCATTCAAAAGTACAAAATACAATAAATAAATGTCACTGTCTTCTCCTCTTGTCTTCCAGGTCGACTGCAGCGATCCCATGGAGACCAGATGAAAGTGTCTGGGCCCACGTGCATCAGACTGGGCCAAAGGATTTCACTCACACACAACCTGAAATGTGAGAGGTGGGTGGAAATACTCCAAGGGCCATCCACACAAAAATCACAGTCGCACCAAAAGAGACAATTACATGGCCTCCCGGATTAGTACCGGATCCAAATTGCACACCACAAATTTGTTGTAGTTCAGGTAACACCCACCCACCTACAAGAAACATTTCAGGACACACTCAAGCACCAAAATTCATGCACAACCTCACTGCCTGGTATCAACTTAAAATAGATCCAGGTGACACAATAGGTAACATGTACACACTACACGAAAACAATAATGGCATAGACCCAAAATTATGTTACTATGTTAAAAATTTGGAACCTGCAACATATAGGTGCACACATACAGAAACACATAATGACACACATATGAGATTCACGAGCTAATATGTACGATCTCACGTCGTACACACCCTAACGAGCCAAAACCAAAAACTTTTGTCTGGACCAACCGAAAGGAAGGAATGTATTGTGTCGGGAATGTTCGCATAGCATAGACAATTTCACCAATCCACACAACTGTTCATGGACTGTTAAGTACTGTTTTAATTTGACCACCTGTGGATACACTAAACCCAAAAAGTGTCCAGAATTGCACTCAATTCCTCCTGGTGGACTGATTAGGGGAAACATCAACAAGACTTTATTACATGATGTAAATTTGGTAATGACACATGTAACTTATAACATTTCCAATATACTCTCTGCCTATACAAAACATTGTAATACTAATGATGAGTCGTGTGCATGGCTACAGTCACGAATCGATGATTTAATTTCTGATTACAAAGACAGACTTGTTCCAAATTCCACCTGCTCGCTCAAAACGAGACCTGCTCAGCAGTATAGCCGGCCTGTTCGGATCAATTAATTCAGCAGCCAACACTTATAAAATAACCAAACAATCTCAATTCTCCACATGGTTGACAGATCAAATGGCCACTGGTTTCCAACACATCACCAATAGCAATGACAATATTATCAAAGCAGTTCGTTCCGAGGCGCAGGCGCTTCTAACGATCAGCCACACATTGTTCAATCAGACCCGTACCATCGAACGTGACTTAGCCTGCAGATCATATGCACAAGATTTACTCACTGCAACAAGACAGGAAATTTTAGATCTTCGTCTTCACAAGACCCCGAGACATGTTTTGAACGATTTAATTGAGGTTTTAGATTTACATAGATGGTTCTCTTCGGAAAAAATGAAAAATGTAAAGTATTCAGAATTATTATCCACAATTATGATGTATACTGGAAACGAATGTATTGGTTGTATTGGATTTTTTGCCACTTTTCCTTTAATCCACCCAGATCAAGTTTATCCAAATTCCACTAATATTCGATCCATTGGCATGGTAGTTAAAGATCAGGTAATTAAATGGGATCACTTCACTGGATATATGACGTTGAAGGGTACTGAGATTTACCAGTCGCACTTGTTGTCATGAAACTCACAATTATGTTGTCTGTACATGTAACACATTACAACCTTTCTCTCCCAATGATAGCAAACTCATAAGTGTTGAATCTTTGCATGGCCATTCAAATGCGATTCAGGTGTCTCATACACAGTGGTGTGTCATCAGTGAGATGAACTCGTTCACATATGGAGGACTGACCTGTGCTGCTGATCACTCATTTTGCTTGGAAGTGACAGAGGACTTTTCTATGGGCCAGATCGACATCCTCGGAAGGATGCCAAAGGACGCAGAGGTCTCCCCATGGTGGGACGACACCTTTTATGAACACGGAACACAAGCCTTGATCGACACGATGGACCTGGTACAGAACGTCATCCTCCAAACAGAGTACCACCTTTCTCAAGCGCAGGTAGAGACAAACTTGGCGCGAAGACTGCACAGATTCTGTCTAGCTCATCTACCCGATCGGCACAGACCGCATATACCTGGTGGGACTGGGTACTTCGAGGTTGCGCAGTTGGAAGCACACTCATCTTCTCCTTCACGCTATTCCAATGTTGCTATTTCCGACACCTCATCAGATCAGTAAAAGCATCCACCAACACTATCCTAACCCTCAGCCCCTTAAGACTGCCCACCTTACAACGACTGAAATGACACTGCAGGGAACCCTGTAAGTGGCCCAAAACAGTGCCAGAGGAAGGAACTGTAAGACTGGTGCCAGGATATCTGGGCCCCCCCTCGAGAGGACAAAGGCCCAGCCGGTGAATCCACAAAAACTGTCTCTTGCATATGTAACAGTAACATCCAGGATACCTGGGCCCCCCCCTCGAGAAGACAAAAGGCCCAGCCGGTGAATCCACAAAGCTGTCTCTTGCATATCTAACAGTAACATCCAGGGGTGCAGCACACTGGGGGACCCACACCCTGTACTGACGGTCTCATCATTTCCTCCCTCATCACCTAAAATTCACTGAAAAATCCATGCAATGTAATATGTACAAATAAGTAACCATACATGTTTGATATCTTTTGAAATGTCTCAGTGCGCCTGGTAAAATGGTCTCATTCTCCCAATCATAATGAAAAGCTAAAAGAAGTTCTAAAATCTGAGAAGTATAGTGTACAGTTTGGGATGTGCCTCCCCTGATCTTCTATTCAAAACATCTCCTGTATGTAAATAAGTATTCTCTGCCACAGGAAACCAAGAAGCCATTTGGTTGCAAATTCTGAAGACTAATTATAATGACAAGATACCACCTTGGTGGGTCTATTGAATTATCTGGGTATATAAGGGAAAGGGACAGAAAGTTCTGGGCGTCTGTAGGTTTGACTGCCCGCACAAATCGCTGTGTGTAGTTTTTCATTGCCAGGTATGTTTAACTGATGATTCTATTCTTGTAACGTTGGAGCTTTGAATTATTGTTTTGATTACCTGGTCAATAAATTGTAACGTTTGATTCTATTCTAACTGCCTCTAAAGATTGCTTTCTCTCTACTAGATTAGTGGATTCGTATATTTCCGCAAGCCTGCGTCAGTTTTAGCGACGGCTAATATCCGGCATCTTTTACGTGTACTTGGGTGTAGGGGCGGGCTAATTCCGTTCAGGGACGGCGAACGCCGTCTGATCAAACTGAATTCGGGTACGCCCACACCTCTGACTTTTGATTAATGTTACTTTAAACAAAGATTTGACCAACCCAAAGCTATTACGAGTGTAGTATATTGATCTGCTAACATATCTGATAGTGGCCAAAACCTTTACTGAAGTAAACGATTGAACTCGAGTTCTGAGGGTGCTCCAAGGGGGTTATTCGATGTCTCTGATTGTGTACGTGTGAATTTACGGCAAATCTTAGATACATAACCATAATTTACCTCTGATTGATGACCGGGCCTGACGAGATTGTGTCCGTGAGACCTGTGGAAAACAGGGCCTCTGAGCGATATAGCTTCCCTACATCTGGGCGGGTAAAGTACTACAAAAGAGCTGATAAGAATAATCAATCATTCATTCATATTTTAATGATGCACAGATATCATTAAAACCTTTTCATTTATGGAGTCAGATGAAATAACGAGATAAAGTATATAAGAAAAAGTGTTCCATTTTAATGTTCTTGTTGTGTCGTGAAAAGGAAAGACTGTAACACGCAAAGCCCTTCACCCGCTGAACGACTGCCGTCATTGGGTCGATCGAGGCGGGCCTTACACCTCAAGTAAGCAAGGTTTAGGTTAATCAACCGAGAGTTCAGGATTTAGCAGATGGTAAGTTAACCTTGCTTTCATGGAATACACCCCTGGTCTGGTGTGTTAAATTAGTGTCAGTGGACCTCCAGGAGTAGGTTTGGGGAGCTCTGCTATATTATAAACAAATTACAAACCGAACCCTTACAAAGTCACAGATGTACTCATGTTTTTGGAGATGATACAGTTTGGAAATTTGTTTCTACTGTTACTGTCTTCTTATAGGATTACTTGATTTGTTGTATTATTTTTTTGTCAGTTGCTTTGGCACTGTAAGGTCTGTTTTTGGTTCTGTTCCATGTCCTTGTTTTCATGTCTTTTATTTTGAGGTTTGGTTATGGTTCCTGTTTGTGTCCTGGCCTCATGTCTTCATTGCTAGTGTTCTCTTGTTCAATGTGTCATGTTCTGATTGGTTGTCATGTTCATTGTGTCATGTCCCCATTGGTTTGTTCTTGTCATGTGACCCTCCTTGTGTGTTATAAGTAGCCATGTCATTGTCTTTTTCCTTGTCGTGTATTGATTGTTTATGTCCTGCTGTCGGTGAGTGTCAAGTCAAGTCAAGTCAAGTCAAGTCTGTATTTGGGATTGCACTGTTTGAATAAATCTGCACTTGGATTCTCACTACGCTCGCTCCAGGGGACCATCGTTACAGGCACAAACGTGTCTGCTGAATTAACAAATGCAAATAGAGGGAAGTTGTCAGTGTACATTTAGTCTCACGTAGCCAGAACTTTCTTGGAAATCATAAGTTCTGGTTGGTGCAGCTTATTCTGATCCAGACCCACCTGCATGACTTTCTTCTGTGGAACCTAAAAGAAGACATGGTCTCCAATCAACATTCAGCCTTTTTACTTTCATTGTAAAGACTAAAAAAAACAGCTAGATGTATCAACAACATCTCAGATGTGTCTCAGTGGCTTATTTAAGAGAACACATTGAATGAAACTCCTCTGTGAGGTTTATGTTTTTAGTGATTTATACAAAAGTAAAATGTAATTTTTACAATTTATACATTTCAGAATCAGAATTAACTTTATTGCCAGGTATGTTTGCAAATACGAGGAATTTGTTTTGGTGACCGTAGCTTCACAGTGCAACAGAATGACAGCGACAGGACAGGACACATATAATAATGTAATAATATACAAATATACAAAATAGAAAATGTGCAAAATAGCACAAACACAATATACAAAATAGACAATTTAGTATGTACATGTATGTTAGGTGCACATTTGAAATGTAATAAGCATGCGTGTTGAATGAAAAATAAAAAAGTATGACAGTGTTGTGTTCTCCACATTTATTGTCAAGTGTTCATGAGATGGACTGCTTGAGGGAAGAAACTGTTTCTGTGTCTGGTCGTTCTTGTACTCGGAGCTCTGTAGTGTCGACCAAACGGCAACAGTTCAAAGAGGGAGTGTGCTGGATGTGAGGGTCCAGAGTGATTTTACCAACCCTTTAGTAGTAGTTCTTGGAGAGTGGGGAGGGTTGTACTAGGGCTGTAGTACTCGAGTCCGGTCTCGGGGCGTTTTCTATAAATCTCGGACTTGTCTTGGACTCTGACTTGGTCATCGGACTCGCCAAATGTTCAAGTTGGTCTCGACCGAGTCCAGCAATATATGCTTTTTTCTCTTTCAAAACAAAGACTCGCTTGTTCCACAAATGGGTAATGTAATTGCCATTGGTTTAACTCCATCTAGAACGGGCATTGTCATTGGTCCATCTAGAACGGGCATTGTCATTGGTCCATCTAGAACGGGCATTGTCATTGGTCCCCTGTTAAATGCACAGCTGCGTCATATGAGTGTGCGCTTGGCTCTAGAGTGCGCGCTGCGTGGAGGCGTGGAGGCTGAAAACTGCTGTTCATTGTTTTACAGAGTATTTATAGTTAATAATAGCACTCTAGGTGTTATACCTTCAGTTTTTTGGAGCATTTGTCTTGTATTATTTCAGAACATATAGCCTAATATGCATAATATAAGTTTGTACAAGATGTAGTTGTAGTTCATCTTTTCTGCAAAGATATTTAGTGATTTGTTCAACATTTACATCATGAAGACAACGTCATGTGTGGTGCACTTAGAATATACTTTTCTTTAACTAGAGGGTTAATAAAGAGAAAGTTTCTTGAATCATGTTGTAGTTAAATTTTCAAGTTGACTCGATAAAATCTTACAAAATCGAGAATTGGTCAAATATAAGTGAAATTGCTGAACCTAAAATATCCTCCTGAGACGCCCCCCTAAAAAAAAAGTTTTCATGTCATTACATTACATTACATAAGATTATTTTTTTTTTTGAAAAACTCTATTTTATTCATATTTGATTATATGTCCTCTGTAGAGGACACAAGGACTAAAATTAAATGGCATGAATAGAAAACGGCAAAATCAATGGGAGTTTTTTTAAATCACCAAATACATTTTTAGGTTTCAGGATTTTTTAGGTATTTTTTTATAATAAACTTTGTTTAAGGATGATTCTCAACTATGTTTTAAAATGTATAACTAAATGATTTGATATACCATTTTGTTTTATGCAATATGTGTGTAAAAAATTCCATAAACTGGTTTCCCATTAAACACAGTGTACCTATACACTATATCTAATTTGCTTATTAATGTGTTGCTGTTGGGACAGAATGTTGAAAAAAAAATCATAATGGGAGTAATACATGGCCAGATTTTCATAATAATATATGATATTTCATAAGCAAACTGATATATAATTTATTTCCCTATTCAATTGTTGTCTCCCAAAATGCATAATAAACATGCTTTTAGTCCTGGTGTCCTCTACATTGAGCATGTATGAAATGATGTCCTGTTTCATAACAGGAAGTTATATTTGAATTTGAAAACCCATAACATTTTCCTGAGATGTTGCTTTATGACAAACAATCTGAAAATGATTCAGATTTAAAAGACATTACAGAATATAATCATATTTCCATAAGGATGTACAATTTTTCACTAAATTAAATATAGCCATCTTTAAAGACGTATGAGAGGGTTTAAAAAACCTTTAGTATCTCTATGAAGCCCTGAATGAGCTCTGTACAGGACATCCAGGCTTATAACTGTGACATGTGAGGTCTCAGAGAAATACACTAAAATAGAATGTCCACTACAGAGGCACAAACTCCATCGCTGGGTCTCAGGAGGAGAAATAAAATAGAATGTCCACTACAGAGACAAAAACTCCATCGCTGGGTCTCAGGAGGAGAAATAAAATAGCCTAATTTGATCCTACAGTGTTGCTGCACATACTTTAGATCATTACAAACAATAATGCAAAATTATTATATTAGAATAGAAGATATGCCGTCTCTCGTATCACATCAATTATCAATAATTAAGTATGTGGTTTTGAAGAAGATTTTTTTCTTTCTCTGTTTTGACCGTCTCATTTGGACTTGGACTTGGACTTGAACCTCTTTGGACTCGGACTTGACTCGGACTCGAACCTCTTTGGACTTGGACTTGACTTGGACTCGACAAAGGTGGACTTGACTACAGCCCTAGGTTGTACCAATTCACATACTTTATGTACAATTCGAAAGAAGAAAACAACTTTGTGCATATAGTCTAAAGACTAATGTAGGCTGCAGTCTAAAACTGTCAACCTAACTTTTTATTAACTTCCAACTTAATTTCTAACTCTGGTCAACTGAAAAAAATGTTGAGAAGTGCATCATGTCATTCAAAGCCTAATTCATTGCGATGTTATTGTGTTAATTTGGAAGCTGTTTTACTGTCTAAGTATCAACAAGTGTTGTTGTGCTGTTCAAATCTAGTAAATGGTAATAGAGGTTCAGTGATTCGGGAAATGTAAACCTGTAGAAATAGACTTTTAAACTGTTGGGAACGCATTGAACAGTGGTGCTCACCAATCACACTCTTGTGCATTTTATAATGGAAGAAAACATCAAACTGGATATAACCACACAGTTAACATGGATGCACGGACAAGAACAACGAGCATACAGTATAGATGACAAAACACACACAAACACAAATGTTGATATTGATCCAAAATATTTATACAATTAATATTAACAATTCATAATGTGATTTTCCCATGTAGCACTGTCGATATTAGCTGGCAAATCGTTATTTAATGTCCCAATCAGAAATAATTAATTACACATCACCATTCGGAGAGTGCAGTTATACATATAATAATAATAATAATAAAAAATGTTGTCAGACTATAAGCAGAAATACAATTGAAATGCAATATAAATGGCAAATTCAGAAGAAAAAAAGATGAGTAATTGTTAATACACATCAGAATACTCAAAAAGAAAAACTTGAAAATGTATGGACAAACACTTTTAAATTTTTTTGATGAAATGACAAACATATACTACTACATGATACTCTATATTTCTTGACAGCCTGACGAAACATACTAGTTCACAAAATCAACAGAATACATAGTTTATATGAAACATCTCACACTTGGTGTGAGTTTGTCACACTTGGTGTCAAGTTTTGCTGTCAGTTAGGAACCTCAGTGTGCTCTTTGATAGTAATCTCTCTTTTTCTGGATCCAGCCCATATCCAGATCAGATGTTGGACCTGCACATAGTGATGACCACAACAGCCCTAAATATCAGTGGAGACCATGACAACTAGATGAGCCGTAGAGACAGATCCCCATGTAAAGGCCTCATCGCCATGACAGCCAAGTCCTCTGCACAGACCCTGTGGCCAGCTTGGACTCCTCCCATATGTCGTCATGATGTACCCGATCTTCAAGAAGAAGGAACTGGACGAAATATTCAGAAAGGTCTGATTAATGTTGCAGCCTCTGGAATTAAGCCACACCATGTTGGTTCGTCTGGCCCGATGTGTTTCTTCTTTATTTCTGTGACCGATAGAGTTTGAGTTCTTTGCCACGGTCATCGCTTGTTGGGGACACTTGATATTTGACAAAGTCTTTGAATTGGCTGTGCTAACACTGTTGGATGAGAACTGAACTCAACTGAGCTGGATGATGACATCACTTTTGAGCTGCTTTATAGATTAAATAAACTCATTACCAGGGGTGGACTTAGTGATTTGGGGGCCCTAAGCAAATTTCAAGTACGGGGCACTAAGACAATAAATATGCTCTTTTACATCTAACCCTTATTTTGCTCGCTAGCTCATTATACTATAACTATTATTTATTATAACTATTACCCCTTCACAACTTAAGTAGCCTAAATAATTAGTCAACCTGATGCTATTCTAAAGCCATATTAAGCTACCTTTTTTTTCCGATCACAAAAGACAACATTATATATATAAACAAAATACTTGCACTCGTCCAACTGAATTGTAAACTTCTTCAATCTTTTTACAAAAAAAAGGATTAAAAGTCATAAAAATTATGCCATGCATCTTGTTCCATATTCCATGTCTTCTTAAGTCATACGATAGGGTTTGCCAAGAAACAAATCGAAAATGTAATCTATTGAGCGAAAATCTCCTCTCATGGCATTCGTGCATTTATACGCATTTTTGGTTATAGTTCATTTGCATTTATTGTTCGCGCTGGCCTGGCGCGCCTAGGAAAAGCACACAAGAGAGTCATTTTGAAACATCAAGACAATTTAAGTTATGACTTGAAACAATAATTTCTTTACTGAGGTGAATACATCTGTTCTGAGACAGTCAAAACAGCTTAGAATACGCGCCAAGCCCGCTCCGTCTACAATCACTAAAAGCAGTCACTCACTTCAGTTCATCGAGATCTCACGACGTTCCGCTAATAAGCCCTCTACACAATGAATCTCTTATTTACATCGTATCTACATACTGTTATAATGAGAGAATTCACAAGTTTGCAGAACCTGAACCGCACCTGACAAAAAAAACTTGCCGTTTTGAGTTGGGGAGTGAACATTTGACACCACTTCATAACATAAATACATACTGGTGCATTTGCCAAGTATGTTTCGTGAATATCAGACGGGCCCTGATTCCCCGGGGGCCCCAAGCGGCCGCTTACCTCGCCTATTGGTTAAGTCCAGCCCTGGTCATTCCATAATTTATGGACTTTACATTGGATGTTAATTACGGTTTACTATTTTATTTTTAAAGCTTGCAAATCAGCTTTAAAAATTTAGGGAGAATTTAATTATTATTTTCTTATCACTGTAAAGCTGCTCTGTAACAATCTGTATTGTATAAAGCACTATATAAATAAAGGTGACTTGACTCTAAAAGAAACCCAGCCCTACAACATGCTAAATGAATCCTTACAGTTCAATTTTAAATGTGTGACTAAATTGGCATAAAAACATGCATTACTAATAAGAATACAACATAATGTCAGCTGAAAGTAATTTAATCTAAATAGCATTTTTGATTAATTTTTTCCACAACATTTATTACTGCCACTAATTGATAAAACTGAAAATTATGTCTTATATTTAAAATTTTAAGTCCATTTTTGTTTTTTTATTAAAAATTTATTTTTTCTTGAGCATATTTGTTGCAGCTTCAATCTTATCTTTTGCACTCTCAAGTGTAGTTTGTGCATCATTCATTAAACGTATAGCATTCTCAAAGTTGGTCTTTGCTGCGTCTTTTTCATTCCATCCAGAAACAGCTCCTCGCACAGCTCCTTCAAAAGCACCCTCAGAGACTATTCTGGCACATTGATCGACATTTGAACCCAAAGTTCTTGCTGCAAGACTTCCTACTTGTTCTGAAAGCATACTGATCATTCCTGAAACAAATCTATCACGAACACCTAGAAAAGCACCAAATAATATCGACATTGTCATTGTTGCAGCCAGCTTGACCAAAAATACATGAAATTTGTACTTTGATTCTTTATCACATAATCCTGCATTCATCTGTTCTTGAATTAGTTTATCCACCTCTTGAAGCAGATCATTGCTGTAGCAGTTGTGTGTTTTCACCATTTTATCAATGGTTTTCAGTAGTTGTTTCACCCGCTTTCTCTTTTTGTGTCTTTTCCAGTATTTGTCGATGACGTGACAGCGACCTCCACATTTATTAACCAGCTCCTGTAGTTGTGAATTGGTCTTCACAAATTCTTCAATGCTCTGGCCTTCTAGTTGTTCACCAAAAGTGAATAAGATCAGTGTGTGTTTCAAGACATCCTCTGTCAATGTGTTCAGAAGTTGCTGCACCATGTTTTTTTCATTTGTTGTGAATCTTCCAACCTTTAGGACAATAACAAAGGCATGAACTCCTTCAGCGCATTCAATCAGAGCTTTGATGATCTCAGATTTCATCTTCTCCTCCTTGTCATCTTCTATGTCAAAGAAGTCAGGTGTGTCGATGACTGTAATTTTTTTTTTAGCGAACATGTTCTCATCTCTCTGACATTCAGTTGTTACAGAATTAGCAGATGCTTTAGTAATGAATGCAGCTTTTCTAATAATCATATTTCCAGCACTGCTTTTGCCATTCCCTGTGTTCCCAATAAGGACAATATTTCTCTTTGGCTCTGGGCGACTGGCTATTAGAAAAATAAATGTGTTAAAATGTGAGTCTTCAATTCGAATCATTATATTATTTTTTAAATGTTTAAACATTTTGTGATTGATCAACCTAGCAGCAACTGTCATTATACCATTTTACACTGTAAATGTGACATTGTGCAACAATCATAACTTACAAAATAAACGTGTAATCCATTCCAGTACCATGATGTCAGTCTCTGTGATATGCAGGTTATTCTTAACTCTGGGCCTCCTTCAAATCTAGAAACATTTGGATCAATCAGACACACAACTATTTGTTATATTTAACAAATAGGGTAAACGTACCTGTAGTTTTACACTGTTGTAACTTTGAAAGATTTCATATTATTGTAAGGTGAGCTTAAAGGATGCACTACTATGAAAATCACACCACTTCATTGTGACATCAATAAGAACAATTATAATTTCATAGATATTGTTTGTAACAGTTGCTCATAATAAAATATGTATGAACTTAATACATGACCTAGACTATTTAGCAAAATCCTATTTTAATAAATATTAATTAATTCTAATTAAGCTCAGTGTGTTCTCTTCAAAATCTTTCACAATGAACGTCTGTGTAAATACTTCATAAATAGACTTTAAATATTAACTGATGGTTGTCACTTTAAGTTAATACATTTTCTATGGATTCTGTAAACTAAAATCGGCAGACTGGTTCTGATCTTTGGTGACTAGCATCAACTTTTCCAGACTGTAAATCTGTGGAAAATCAGGGCAAAAATCATGTAGTATATTCCAGCCATAAGAGACTATAGATAGGTTTACATCCATTTAATAGGTTTCATAATGAGGCTAGTTTCGGTGTTCATCCCCATGAATTAAATGTTTTATTGGTTTGTTTTATATGATTTGTGAATGTGTTACTTAGCTGAACGTGGACTAGATGTTGCAATGCGCTTAAATGACACTTCATTATGAATATATAACTGATCGACTTGAATGTCTTTGTTGCTTGATTTTAGTGTTGTTTTTTTGTGATTGAGTTTGCACCTTCAAAAAAATATGTTTTCAATTATTCTTAAAAATTTTTTTTAAAATAAACTATAGTTTGTTTTTAATAAAACATGATGTGAGCTTAATGGAACAGGGGTGTGCTTAAAGGGTACAAAAATGTACCCATTAAAGGGTTAGTTCACCCCGAAATGAAAATTACGTCATTAAATTACACACCCTTATGTCGTTCCAGACCCTGGTCTTCAGGGTCTTTGTTCATCTTCAGAACACAAATTCATATATTTTTGATGAAATTAGAGAGCTATCTGATCCTTCATAGACAGCAACACAACTGAAATGTGTCCAGGTCCAGTAATGTAGTAAATACATTGGTAAAACTGTCCATGTGACATCAGTGTCTCAACTTCAGTTTTGCGATGCTAAGAGAATACTTTTTTTTTTGCACAAAAAAAATAAAATAAAAAATGTACTCAACCATTCTTCTCCCCTGAGTTACATCTTTCGCCATTTTAGAGAGTGCCTAAGAATGTATTTGGCGTAATCAGCATTGTTTACATTCGGGGAAAGTGTGCACAACGTGATCTGCGTTTTAAGTGTTGTTTACGCTTAGGGCAGTGGTTTTCAAACCTGTCCTACAAGCACCCCTGCCCTGCACATTTTGTATGTCTCCCTTGTCAGACACACCCAGTTCAGGTCTTGCAGTCTCTACTAACGAGCTGATGAGTTGAATCAGGTGTGTCTGATAAGGGAGACATGCTAAATGTGCAGGGCTGGGGTGCTTGTAGGACAGGTTTGAAAACCACTGGCTTAGGGGAATGCGTGCGTTTGCGTTGTGATACTCTCTAAAATGGCGGAAGATGTAATTCAGGGGAGAAGAATTTGTATTTTTGTTTTATTCGTGCAACAAAAAAAAAGTATTATCGTAGCATCGCAAAACTGAAGTTGAGACACTGATGTCACATGGACTGTTTTACCTATGTATTTACTACATTACTGGACCTGGACACATTTCAGTTGTGTTGCGGTCTATAGAGGATCAGATAGCTCTCTGATTTCATCAAAAATATCTTAATTTGTGTTCTGAAGATGAACGAAGGTCTTACAGGTTTGGAACGACATGATGATTTTTATTTCAGGGTGAACTAACCCTTTAAGCACAGCAAGACTTTTTGAATTAAATTATATATATCTTAATTGAAATGCTTCTGTCATTTAAAATAAAAGTAAATATTTTTGTGTGAGAGATTAATATTTTATTTTAACAAATTTTGTACTGAAACAATATCTTGTGCACCAAAAATGTCTCAATGTCCATTTTGATTAGCTTAATAGGTACATTGAACCAAATCCCTAAACTCCTCACCCAAACAAGTCAGTGTTTGAACCATTAAGCATTTTCATTTCTGGGTTGAAAAATGAATGGACACGGACCTGAATGAAATATCGAAATTGTAAACCAATTTGTAAACTACAAACGAAACATGAGAAATCAATCCAAAAATCTAATTTTCTGTTTGTTACACTAACCGAAAAACGAATAAACGAGCCGTCTTTTCATTTCTTGTTACTCGATTCTAAATAAGAAATGAAATTATCCAAATGGCCCAAATTTAAATGTGCTGAGACAAATAATCTGGCAGTTAGAGGAACATCATAATTGATTAATATCCATGAATGTGTAGCAAATTAGCTCAAAATGGAAATAATGACAATAATTATTATTAATTAGAATTATTTATGTCAGCTGCCAGTATTAACTGTAGCATAATTAAATTGCCATCAACTAATCTGATCGTCCAGCGGATATTCAGTGTAAGCTCATATCAACTTTAAGGTGAGCTGAAGTGGATGAATTAAGCCATTAGAGAAACCAGAGAATGCAGTTATGGAAAATTATAGGGTATTTTTACAACACGTCATCAATCTGGAAACCAGCCATGTTGACGGCTCTGAACTTTAACAATGCCACTGAACCGAACGAAACTTGCAAATGCACCATTTAAGCTAGTTGGCCAACCACCATAAAACATCTAAAGAAAAAGAACGGAACTCAATTGGTCAATTATTACTCATGTTTCCATCCACTTATTTTTATTTTTATTTTGGAATATCGCATAAAAAAGCTGGATGGAAACGCCAAGATGCGCATAAATTCGAAAAATGTGCAATAAAAACTTATGCGCACAATTGAGTATGATAAACTTTTTATCCGGTAAGAAGAAAATTGCACTACGATGGAAACACATTTGCCAAATAAATTTCTCCATGCGCATCAAAAAAGTCATGTGACTTTCCCTTACCAAAAAGAAGTATACTTCAAGTTTATTTTATTACGTATACTTAAGTAAAGTTCAAGTATTTTAAGTATGCTTTATGTAGTAAATATACAAATATCAGTGTAGCCTACTTGTAAGAGTACTGTTTGAATACTCCCTGGGACTAAATTGGCCCACTTTCTAGTATATAAAAGTATACTTTTAAGTAGGGCTGTGCGATATGACGATATATATAGAATGGGCGAAAAAGAAAGTCTATCGTTTCATATTATGTTCTATCGTTTATTTCGTGTTGTCGCAAAATACATTGTTTACGGTAATACCTTATCATCATTTGGGTGACTGCGATCTTATTGCGTCAACACGGGGCGTGACGGGGAGACAGAAACAGGTAGAGAACGACCAGCCAGGACAAAACCAGGAGCTCGTTCCTAAACGAGGGACTACATCTGTAGCATGGTCACGTGTTTTGAGCACTGCAGTTTTAAAACAATTGATTTTAAGCCGTTGAAACTCAAGCAACAGAGCTATATGCGTGCGCCGTCTCTTTCTGTGTGAGAAGAGCGCGCTTTTTATTTTTTGTCGACTTTGAACAATTACATAAACACACTTATATGCATCAGAATCCCCGTCTTTGCAAGTATCCTCAAACACAGCGATTTAGGTCTTAAAGAGTAAACGGCAGAAAGAGTAAACGCATATGTAACAGTAACATAGCTCTATTGTATCCGGACTTCGGGTCTTAAAGGGGAAGCATTCCAATATTCATTCATGTTAATCACAGCACACTGCTAGAACATCTCTCACTGCTCGACTAAATCACTTTTGTAACTTTAATGAGAATAAACAAAAAATAACAATAATAATAATATATTTATAATATGTATAGAATCTATACATAATACCTGTGTTAATTATATCTATCATAGATAAATAGATATACATATATAATTAACACAGTGAAGACTAATTCATTTACACAATGTATGTAGCGTTTCTTATTTATTGTAGTTTGTTGTCCTATTGCTTGCAATTAGTTTCTTATCCTTATTTCATCACTGACTGTTTATTTATCTTCAGTGAGGTTGAGTTTTTCTCTCTCTCTTTAGGATTTTATTAGTTTGATATTAACATTGTGACAAGGATTATGAAAATTATATGGTATCAAAGATTTTAATATAATAAAAACCTTTTTAAAAGACAAAAAATCACCACATCGTAATATATATTGTTATCGTGATATAAGATTTTGGTCATATCGCCCACCCCTACTTTTAGGTATACTTTAAGTATAACAGTAGTAAACAGAGTACAGGACTATTTATATGTTTTTAGTTTGTACTACAACTATACTAAAAGTGAACTTATAAGTTTACTAATTAAATACTTGTATAATTTTTAGTACACTTAAGTATAGTTTCAGAAAACTGCTAGTTTAGTAGTTTTATACTGCAAGTATATATATATATATTTTTTTTAAAGTGAAATTTACATCATACTTTAATTATACTACTATCTTCCTATTTAGGTATTCATTTGTATATATATTTTGTTATATGAATATCTAAACATTTGAAACAAAGAAAGAACAGAGTATCTGCTTGCAAACAAACACATTGTATTCTAGCTTCATGCATTCTTTATTATAAAACCTTGAATTTGGGTATGTTTCAAAAATAAATAAATAAATAAACAACAACGTTTTAGACAAAAAGCTGAAAAAAAACTGATTTGGATTCAGAATGATAATAAAAAGTCGAGCAACACCCCAAAGCTTGACAGACATTATTACCTCTTTATTGGTCGACATTTTATTCCATAACGTTACACAGTTTTGATACTTTTTTATGCCTGATGATGATTAAATGTGGAAGCATCGGTTAAGGCTAGAAGGGATACATATGGCGCTACTTGGCATCCACACATCAGTATAGCATAATTTTCACACTATACAACAATAATTACATTTTTTTTCATTATTGTAAGGGTATGTTTAGGGTTGGGGTAGGAGTAGATGTTAATAAAACACAATCTAAAAGGTAGAAAATGTCATTTCTGTGTTCATTTCCGGTTTATCCCTTCAAGCCACAACTAACTTGACTAACCAGCGGACCAATCTTGTTGCACAGCATCTGAAATTTTATTTTGGTCATTCTGAAATGCCTGAGCAAAGTATGTCATCAACGTGTTTCTGTATTTCGGTCTTATGTGTTCCCAAACAGCAGTATCCGAAAATCCATTCCTTCGAAAGCAATGACTGCAGTTATTGTGTTTCGTCTGCTCGCTCTGAGGCGCAAGTAATTTATTATATATGAAAATTATTATATTCAGTGGCTTCTTCTACTTTTTTAAGTGATACATAATGCTGGTTTATCAGCACTATGATTTTATAATCTTTGACTCGTTGGATGGAATCGGTGCTTTATCACAAATGTTATTTGCAATATTCCAGTTTTGCAAGTTTAATTTGCATCTTTGGATGGAAACATAACTATATTGTCCTGTTTTGAGCTGTAATAATTGGTCAGACTGGAAAAAAAACATTTGGTGTACTATAGACTGGCAAAAGTTAACAAATCAAAGAGAAGAGTGCTAAAAAAAATGTCTGAGGAAAGAAGTTGTTTGTCTCTTTTGTCTCATCTCTTTGTCCATGGCTCTATGGAATTGTCAGTCAGCTGTCAACAAAGCAGACTTAATTTCCGCTTTTTCTTTACAATCCACACTCAGCATCTTGGGCTTGACTGAGAAGACTCCAGAAGACTCAGCAACCCCAGCTGCCCTCTCTAACAATTTCTCTTTCTCTCACACCCCATGTCAAGTTGGCCGGGGTGGGGGCACTGGTCTGCTCATTTCAAACAATAGGAAATACTCCACCCACTCTCCCCTATGCAATTACAACTCATTTGAATCTCATACGATTACTGTAATAGCTTCTGTAAAACTCCAGATTGTGGTAATCTACCGTCCACCAGGCCAAATTATAGCCCCCTTTCTAAAGGAGCTGGATGGGTTGCTGTCCTCTTTCATGGAGGATGGAACTCCACTCTTAGTTTTTGGCGATTTCAACATTAATCTAGAAAAGCCTTATGCTACAGACTTTCATTCGCTCCTAGCTTCATTTGATCTCAAACGCCTTACCACTACTAGCACTATTTAATCAGGCAACTATCAGGCAACCAACAAATCAGGCAACCAACTTGATTTAATTTACACACGCGATTGTATTGCATTCTGCATGTACTGCATAACATTCTGGTACAATCACTATATATCTCTGACCATTTCTTCATTAAATTTAAATTACACTTTGCTACCCGGGTGCCACCAACCCCCTTACTGGTTACTTTTAGACGAAACCTACGCTCCCTTTCTCCCTCACATCTTTCCTCTGTAGTATCCTCCTCTCTTCCCTCACCTACCCATTTCTCATCTCTGGATGTGAATGCTGCTACTGATACTTTATGCTCTACTTTAACCACTTGTCTAGACAACATTTGTCCTCTCTCCTCCAGGCCAGCACGGACTGCCCCTTCTAACCCCTGGTTATCTGATGTTCTTTGTGAACATCGGACCAGACTCCAAGCGGCAGAGAGAAAATGGCGAAAATCAAACGATCGGTCGGACCTGAGTATGTATCAATCATTTCTTTCATCTTTCTCCGCTGAAGTCCACACTGCCAAATCGTCATATTTCCATAACAAGATCAACAATGCTCCAGATATGCGTAATCTCTTCAGAACATTTAATTATCTCCTCTGTCCCCCTTCACCACCTCCCACCACGTCTATAACAGCTGATGACTTTGCAATTTATTTACAGACAAAACTAAAACAATCAGTAGTCAGTTTTCACCTTCACTCACACAGGACCTCCACCCAACTAGATCCACTGCTCAAACTCCCATCCACTCCTTCTGTCCCCTCACTGAGGCGGAAGTATCCAAACTTCTCCTCTCCAGCCATCCTACAACATGTACTCTAGACCCAATCCCCTCGCACCTTCTCCAAGCAATCTCTCCCACACTCTTACCAGCACTCACACACATTATCAACACATCTCTCCTCACAGGCATCTTCCCCACTGCATTCAAGCAGGCTCGGGTAACACCACTGCTCAAAAAACCTACACTAAACACTTCTCTTATAGAAAACTACAGACCTGTCTCTCTCCTTCCATTCATAGCCAAAACACTCAAACGATTTGTCTTCAACCAGGTCTCATTGTTTCTTTCACAGAACAACAAACTGGATGCTAAACAGTCAGGTTTCAGGAGTGGCCATTCAACTGAGACTGCGCTACTCTCGGTCACTGAAGCCCTGCGAATTGCAAAAGCCGATTCCAAATCATCAGTCCTCATTCTGCTGGATCTGTCTGACACTGTCAATCATCAGATCCTCCTGTCCACCCTCTCATCACTGGACATCACTGGGATTCCACTTCGCTGGTTTGAATCCTATCTCACTGGTCGGTCTTTCAGGGTGGCCTGGGGTGGGGAGGTATCTAAAGCACATCAATTGGTCACTGGGGTTCCCCAGGGCTCGGTTCTTGGACCCCTCCTCTTCTCCACATACACTACATCACTGGGTCCCATCATAAAGGCACATGGCTTCTCCTACCATTTCTACGCTGATGACACACAGCTCTATCTCTCATTTCGACCAGATGATCCAACGGTAGCTGCAGGGATCTCAGGCTGCCTGGCAGACATCTTGGCATGGATGAAAGAACATCACCTACAGCTCAACCTGGCAAAGACTGAGCTTCTTGTCCTCCCTGCAACTCCAACTCTAGAGCATGACTTCTTGATTCAGTTAGGTTCATCAACAATTAACCCATCAGCTTCGGTCAGAAATCTTGGTGTAATCTTTGATGATCAGCTGACCTTCAAAGAAAAGCATCTGCAAAATGACTAAATGTAAATGTAAATATCTAATATAGCTCGTACTGACCTTTATCACCTATTAAGTCCTTCTCGATATGATTTAACAGCTTCCACACATTTTTTTCAGCATTACTGACCAAAGCATGATCATTGCAATGATAGTGATAACACAGTGGCCGAGAGAGCTCAACGCACTGCAAATAGAAAAAACACCTGCAAATTAAGAAAACAACTTTTGTCAATTTGACAACACACATGCTGCAAATGCTTACAACACAACCAAAAATGAAACGCACTGCAAATAAAATGTCTTTGTTTGTGTTGTGAGCATTTGCACCACCTGCTGTCAAACTGATGAAGATGTTTTCTTGATCTGCTGGTGCTTTTTTCTATTTGCATGTGTTTTCTGAAGTTGCAGCGTGTTGTGCTCTCTCGGCCACCGTATGATAACCAAAACAATGAACAGGGTAAAAATATGTCATAATAGATGCACATTAAGGCTAGAACACCCTCGCTAATTTTAGAAGTACCCTCAGTGATTTAATTATGGAACCAGCCCTGAATGTTTCTGGAAAAGTAAAATAAATTATAATTGTATATATTTATTATTTATGTATTATGTTTATATATGTACCCCATATATTAAAGCCACTTGTGCCGTCTTTGATACCGTGACCTAGATACTACACAAAATTATAACAAAATACCCACTTTATGATTTCATGACGATAAAGTTCCCAGGATTCTGCAATGTCTATTTTAAAATCATGTTTTAAAGTAATGTATTAGGTCTCTGCATTGTTCCAAAGATGGCTCTAGTTCTGTGGGAGATTAATTACTTTTAATCTGGCCAAAGAAAACTTGTAGCCAAACTTAAAGGTGCAAAAAGTCATAGACAAAAAAAATCTGAAAAAGTCAATATTTTACTTTTTCAGGCAGCATTTTGTGTTCTAATTTCGGTTAATGGTTCACTTTTCGAAATAATCCACGTAGCGATTTGAGGAGCATGCGCTAATATTGTCAGGTCCATTCGTTTGCACATTGTTTCAAGGACACGCCCACAACAGGGAAACTAGTGACTATTCACATAAACTCCACCCACTGGAACAGTTTTTCACAAGTACTCCTAGCTGCAGACTCAGGGTGTCTACAGATATCATTAGGTTAAATTTAAGACCTTTTTAATACCACCTTATGTAAAATTTAAGACCTGTGAAGGAAATACACATTATATTACATACGTTAATGTAATATTTAATGTGTTTTTGAATTTAATAAGAAAACAAAATATCAGAGCTATCAAAAATGCTCTTTATTATTATGATATACAGATAACTTTTTATATCTGCAGACAATATCCCAAACAAAATATCCCCTCAAAAGCTCTGCATCAGCAATACTTTTTGGTGGTGTAAATTAAGCAATATTTTCCTCCGCTCTCTATTCAGTTTTTAAAATTTAAATCTACATGTTTTTAATATTTACCCCATGTTGTTATTTACCTTCATAAAGTCCAATATTTTTTAACCTTATTAAATTTATGTGACATCTTTCATATCAAATTCTTACAACTGATGAAGAAATGTAATATACACAACAGGGCTGTTAGCAAAATATTCCCCTTGTCATGGTATGTTATCATCATCATGTTATAAATAAACTAAACATTTAGAAATTTTACCTCAGTATGTTGGTTCTGTGAGTTTCTTTATGTTCGCCGTTATGCTCATTTGATTTGTTTTCTCCATATAAGTCTCTCACATAACTCACCGTGGCGCTGCTGTGTTCAGTCGCCTTTCGGGTAGCTCCGCTCAGATTGTGCTTTTATCTACTTTTTTACCTATTTTTACTTTCTCTTTTTACACACATAACGTCTGCACTGATTATTTACGACAAAAGAACACTTTTGGACATTGGACACCGCTACACTAACCTGCTCCAGGACACTTTATCCACGGATCCAGCGTGGCCACTGGAGATACTTTCGAACACAGAGGAGAACAAAGGCCACCTTAATAATCCGAGGAGGTGAAAGAAACACCGCGGGAAACGTGCTGGAATCCACAACAGACTGAGGGAAAGGGCTCACAGTCCTCCTCTACCAAGTATTCTGCTCGCTAATGTCCAATCCTTGGAGAATAAGATGGACGATCTTAGAGCCAGGATAAGTTTCCAACAGGACATAAGGGACTGTAACATCCTTTGTTTGTATGAAACATGGCTCACGCCCTCAGAAACTTTTTCTGTTTTACGAATGGACAGAACAGCCGAGGCCGGAAAAACCAAAGGTGGTGGAGTGTGTTTCATGATCAACAAGAAATGGTGTGACCCCAGGAGCATCTCCATTCTGTCGCGTTCCTGCTCTTGAACATCTTTCCATTATCTGCCGCCCATTCTATCTGCCTGCGAGATTTCATTGATCATTGCTACTGCTGTTTACATCCCACCACAGGCAGACACTAGCTTGGCTTTGTCCAAACCCCACGATGTGCTCAGGGGATATATTAACAAACACCCTGATGCTGCCTCTATCATCGCGGGGGACTTTAACAAAGCCAGCCTCAGGCAGGTCATGCCGAACTTTCACCCACATGTATCCTGTCCAATTAGAGGACCGAATACACTGGATCATTGCTACACTCTGTTTAAGAATGCCTACAAAGCCAGCTCACTGCCGGCTTTAATCTCTAGATTAAAGACACATCTATTTAGCCAAGCATTCATATAATGCATCTCATAATCTAGTACCAGTCTATCTGAACAAATGCACATTATTATGCTTTAGCTTGGGTTAAACTGATAATTTCATCCAGGGTTATTCCTGGATGGAACAACTGCTATTCTAATTGTCTTTATTGTTTCTCTGTTTCTTCCACGGGATTAACATCCCATGGTAACTAGGAATTACACAAGCTTCAGTCTGGATCCAACCCTTAAACGATCTGAGATGACCGAACACCTGAGAAGAGACGATGACAAATCTTCCATCTGTCCAATGTTTGTAAACAGTCACTGGGTCCGTCAGACTGGTAAAACTTTTGCGGTAATGAGACCGAAGATATTTAAGACTCACTGAATCTGAATTTAAGAATTTATATCAAGATATAGAATCATTTACTTGACTGTATTAACCTCAGCTGTAAAACTTCTAAATTGAAGAAAATCTTCAAACTTTCAGGCTATGCTTTCTCAAGCCAAGCTAAATTTTGACTTGACAAACTTTTTTATTTAGTTGATGTGTAACAGATGTATGCCAGTAAGGGCTATATGTAAACCTCGCTCCCCTGACCTCAAAAAGAGGCGCTCTAGCGAATGACGCTAGAGGCAGTAGCCTTTGGCGTTCTTTGTTAGAGCGCCCACCTCCCGCACCGGGTTTGCGACCTGCTCGGTGAGTTGGTGTGGACCCGTGACAGGGGGTGTTACATTGGTGCCGTGACCAGGACGGGAGTGAGGTTTAGGGGGGTGAGTGTAACGGATGTATGCCAGTAAGGGCTGTGTGTAAACATCACTCTCCTGATCTCAAAAAGAGGCGCTCTAGCGACTGACGCTAGAGGCTGTAGCCTTTGGCGTTCCTTGTTAGAGCGCCCGCCTCCCGCGCCAGAATCCTGGGTTCGAGACCCGCTCGGAGCAAGAACGAGTTAGGATGGTGTGGACCCGGGGGGGGTTACATTGGTGCCGTGACCCGGATGGGAGTGAGGTTTAGGGGGGTGAGTGTAACGGATGTATGCCAGTAAGGGCTATGTGTAAACCTCGCTCCCCTGACCTCAAAAAGAGGCGCTCTAGCGACTGACGCTAGAGGCTGTAGCTTTTGGCGTTCCTTGTTAGAACGCCCGCCTCCCGCGCCGGCGTCCCGGGTTTGCGACCTGCTCAGTGAGTTGGTGCGGACACGTGTCCGGGGTGTTACAGATGCAATGATTATAAATGAAATATATTTAGGTACTTTACAGAAAATGCAAATAACACTATTTTTCTAACACTATCCTATAGTATATGTAAGAATACATTTAAAATATTTGTCTTGTATGGCTCTTTTGCCATTCTTCAAAATGATTTAATATTGTTTGTTCCTTTTATATTAATTAGGTGCCGTGAGCTGGAGTGCATTTTCTGCACAATACAGACAGGAGTTCCAAGAACCGTACTCACTGACCCAGTGCCTACAGTGCAGTAAGATATGCAAAGACTACCCACTTGGCTATGTCGGGAATGGTAGGAGGGGAGTCTTGCATCTGCATGGGATTTATTCATTCAAAATTATTTGAGGGCTACTGCTCGGTTGATTTTTTTTTTATCAGTGATGTAGGTGAACTTCAGAAAGAGTATATGCAATATATTTGTTTCATATATATATATATATATATATATTAGTGGTGGGCCGTTATCGGCGTTAACGTGCTGCGTAACGCGAGACTCTTATCGGCGATAAAAAATATCGCCGTTAATCTATTCTCAAAGTTGGGTTGGGAGCTGGGTCTATACTACGCAAGCTATGATGACTTTCACCCTGATATTTTAGCCGGATGTATACCTAGCCGAATTGCACTGTAGGGGCGAGAACGAGTCTTGAACTAGAGGCTCGCAGTCCGTGATGGACAGATTGTTAACGGCTGGTCTATGTGGTAATACAATCGGCAGGACATCCAAACACTCACCTATCATTCATCAACCTCAAATATGGCTTTTCATCTGAAAGATGTATGTAGTAGCAACTTTACATGGCGCTCAATATGATGTTAACCTAGAGAAATGTGCGCTATTGAAGTGTTTGTGTGGAAGCGTTTGCTGCAGGACAGGCTCGTGCGCTCACTTGCTCTTAAAATCTCCGTCATTCTTGGTCATACAGATAAAAGTAGCCTAATACATCTTTCTGTAAAGACTTTACGCTTATTTGTGTGCACTCAGAATAACAACGAAACGTTGCGCTTTTAAGCAAACAGGATGCGCTTTAGGTCTCATGTGAACTTGAGAATTCACTCCGTGTCACCCTCTGCTTCGAACCTGTGTGTATGCCTAACGTTACTGTGAAATTACCACATCAGACGTGACGTTAACATGGATGCAGCTATGAAGCCGCCGGGTTTGCTTCAGGGAAAATTTATTTTAAGAAGCTTCCCAATGGAAACTGTAAACAGTTCATCACGACCTCTTATGTAGGCCTACAGTTCAAAATTCATGTTTAACTGAATAAACAGTTAGTAAACACAAGTACATCTTATTGAACATAGTTTATTTTCATCACCAATTATCATAGTAGAACAGCTTTCTCAAGCAGTTTGTGATGCATTTTGGAAACAGGAGATGAGCCCCTGGAGAAACCCGTTCTCAAAGACTTACTTTTAGTCATTATTTGGGTAGCACACATATTCTGAATGCCTTCGCAGAATTCAAATGAGCCATTTTAATCTAGATTAATCTAGATTAATTCCAAAATTAATCTAGATTAATCTAGATTTTATCTATGCCCACCCCTAATATATATATATATATATATATATATATAGGGCTGGGCGATAAAACGATAACGATATGTATCGCGATAGACACGTGATCGATATCAATAAAAATGTGTTCGATAAAACGCTCGATATTTTGTATTCTTCGTCGGAAGAAAACAGAGGTTGCGGCAAGTTTGGTTGCATTAACAAAGGCACTCGCTGTCTGGTAACCTAGCAACGTAGGGAGTGACACGCTAACAGCCAATCATGTAACAGTATCATGTTTGGTTGCGCCATATCGTTGTCTCGTGCTGGTCTGCTGGATTCCTTTTCATAAGCAGAAAATGAGTGCCGCAGCGAACGAGGAAATTGTAAATAAAAGAGGAAAAGTCAGCTCGCCAGTATGGCAGTTTTTTGGATATTATAAGTCTGACCGTAGTCAGACCAATGTCGTCTGCAAATTATGCAAGACCGTCGTCCCCGCCAAGACTGGTAATACCACGAACTTGATATACCACCTTAGGAGCACAGCCGTATTCAACCAACAACAAATGTTAAGAGATAATTGTTAAGTGTTCATTGTGACTTTAGACTTATGTTTACATTTTAATTATTTGAGTTTTCCATGGTTGTTGACATTTCTGTCTTAATAACTGAAGGGATTATGATCAGAGGAAGGTTAAGTTTAAAATAAAAATGTTTAAATGTAATATTTTTCTCCTGGTCCTTATTTTAAATGGGTCATAAAAATATCAATAATTATCGATATCGACCGATATGAAACACTGATATCGTGATACAGTTTTCAGCCATATCGCCCAGCCCTATATATATATATATATATATATATATATATATATATATATATATATATATATATATATATATATAGAGAGAGAGAGAGAGAGAGAGAGAGAGAGAGAGAGAGAGAGCTCCATTATGTTTTTCTCTTCTCACAGAAGTGCTGCAGGTGCGTGATTGTCAATCCTCATGTTCTGATGTTCGCTGCTATTTGCGCATGTAAATTCAATCCTCGGAAACCAAATGTTAGTTCTTTTATCGGGTCACAGACACTTATTCTTTCTAACTTAATTCAGTTCTAATTTCAAATATTTTTGTCGGTTAACGGTTAATAATTGGTTAATTAGAGTCTGTTGTCGGTTAGGAAAAATAACCAAAATAACATCCCTAGTTCCAACAAGCCTGCTTTATCAATTACCTAAGAAGCATGTAAAAATTATTCAGCAAAATAAGATTTTATTATAAAAGTGATAAAATGTTGTGTTTCAAAAATGAGTACACCCTCCTGAAAGTTACTAAAAAACAGTGCATAGGTTTAAGGCTATTTTTGATCAACAGGTAAATATACTGAACCAAAACTGTTAAAGACAAGTAATTTCCTGACAATTATAAGTGTTATATAGCCCACTGAATCATACTCAGACTTAATGCTAGCAGCAGTGGAACCACTTGGGAGAGAACTGCAAGGTGACTTATTTCTTAGCATAAAAGAGGACAATGGTTCAAGAGGAATACCAACTTATTGTTTTAGATGTGAAAATATAGCAGAAGTAGCACAAACATTCAAAAACAACTTGTGACAAGGCTCCTGAAATAATCAGGTCTTCACTTTAAGCTTCATTTAGTGATGAGTGAATTTTTGCTAGAAAAGGAGCAGGTGAAATAGCAAGTGTCTCAGAGCCGGCAAAAGCTATGGAAAGAGTGACACTTTATAAGATGCTACCCTCCCCTCATTCCCTGCATTATTGGGCATTGTTTCAACATGACAATGAAGATATTCATTCTTCCGAGGTGAAAATCCTTCAGTGGACATGTAATTCAATCAATCTTAGCACTCTTGAGTAGCTGTGGGGGATTCTGTAGAGACGAGCTGAGCAACACTCCCCATTAAAGACCAGAGCATTTAAGAAGGATATCCTCCAGGAGTTAAACGGGACAGATGTTTAAATTTGTCATGAACTTGTACACTCAGTGGCAAGAAGGGTCAGAGCAGTATACTTAAATTTCCGGAGGACATACTAAGTACTAGAATATTATACATTTGCTGAATTAAATCTAGGATGTACTCATTTCTGCTATCTTTCATTTAAACAAAATATCGGCATATATATTTTGTTTTTTTATTAAGTATATGTTTAATATATTTAAATGTTGCCACTTTTCCATTAATTTTATTAGTGATCATTAAGAAAATACATATTTTATATTTATTCAGAGGTGGTGTACTCATTTATGCCATGCATGATGTGTGTGTGTGTATATATATATATACATACATACACACATACAGTTACATTTTCTGTTCTTTGAAGAAGAAAAAAAAGATCACTCTTATCAGTTACCCCATGCATACAATGGGATGCAGACACTGAAAATATACTGTATGTAGTCAATTTAACTTAAATCTACTTTATTGGCTTGCCTGCATGGGTTTTATTCATTCAAAGAATTTGAGGGCTACTGCTCGGTTGATTGTTTTGTCAGTGATGGAGTTGAGTTTCAGAATGACTAGATGCAATATATTGTTCCCCTTCATGGGAACTTCGAACTGCGTCCCCTAGGGGTCGCTATGGGGAACGTCGTCAGCGTGACCCGTGCTTGAAGTATACATATATAAAAACACCACTTGTTGGCCGGCGACAGCCTATGACGTCACTACCGGCGCGACCGCAATATAAGGGACGCCGGGAGAGTACATCATTCTCTTCTTCGTCTTCACTGACTGTTTTGTTTGAAGCGTGCATTCTGGTAAGAGCACAGTTTTTTCTCTATCATGGAGAGCACTAGCAAGGCGTTTAAGATTGTGTGTGGATCGCTTCCTCGTTTTTGACACCCGATGACACACACAATCTTTGCCTCTTTGTTTGGGCAAGGAGCACGCACGCGATGTCCTTGAGGGAAAAGCACTGTGAGCTTTTCTATGAAAAGCTCCGCCTCGCTCTGTCCCTCTTTTCAAGGAAAGAGGGCAGCCGCCTCTGCTTCCGCGATTCGGGACCCACCGCTGCCGAGGCACGAGGCGAATGAAATTAGCAGTTGGATATGGCCGATGAGTTAGAGAGGGACCGCCCCTTTTCGCGCTCGCGCCGGCCGAGAACGAGAGTGAGCTGCTGGATTGTGACGATGCGATCTTTCTGACATCATCAGATTCAGCAGCTAGTGCTCTGCTGGGTTATGCCCAGTAAGCGCAGGAGATGTTTGAGGGCGAGGAAGTTGAGACTGAACCCTCTCAATCCTCCTGCACTGCATATGACGAATTATTAGAGGTTATGGCCCATAAAATAATCTTTCTGGCCATAAACCCCCAGCTCGAGCAAGCCTTCCTTTTCTTCCTAAATCTCCATGTGGGGGGTGAGTGTAAAAAGCATTTTTTCTCGTATTCATAGTTTTCAGCATACTAGTTATGGCTATGAGGTGATGCCTGCTGTGCAAGAGAAAACTCCCTCCTTGCCATATAAGCCATTGAATCTGGCTTAAATGGCAGGGCATATGCAGCAGCAGGTCAGACCGTCGCTTCGTTGCACACTATGGCGGTGCTTTAGGCGTACCAGACTGATCTGCTGAAAGACCTGGATAAGGCTTTCTATAAAGTCCAGGTCTGAGCCCGAACAACCAGGGGTCCTGGCCCGTCCTGGTCTGAGGGTCGGAGATGGACACAGAAGGCTAGTGTCGCGACTCGTGCCCCTCCCCCACATACGGGTAGGGGTAGAGGGAGGTACAGGTCAAAGAGAGGTAGGCAAGACCTGAGGAAGGTGATCCAGGCGAAACGTCCTCAACAACGTTCTCGTCCAGACCAGAGTAACTAACATTTACTCCCTTCCTTCAGGGGGCTTATAACACCGGCCCTTAGCTTCCGCTCTCTAAATTCCCCTGCAACCTAAGATTGCAGTCAGACTAGACCTATGATGAATTCGGTCAGGTTCTATGTTCATCGAAACTGCCTTACTGATGGTCCGGGCTGAGGCCTCCTTGGAGGTTTCCGTGGAAAGAAAAGGAACCTCCTCGGTCCTCAGGTTATTCTGGTCTGCAATCCCATGGATTAGGCCTCTCATGCTCCACTTATATCGCCCTAGCCCTGCTGGTCGAACTAGCATTGCTCCCCTCACCTTAGAGGGTCACCTATGAGCATGCTGCCCCCTTCTGAACATTTTCGGTAGAGCTAGCATTGCTCCCCTCACCTTAGAGGGTCTTCTATGAGCATGCCGCTCCTGTATGAGCGTCTAAGTTCCCTCTCCACTCTCCAGAGCTCGTTGCTGGTAGAGCTAGCATTGCTCCCCTCACCTAGAGGGTTACCTATGAGCATGCCGCTCCTTTCTGAGCGTTTGACTTTCCCTCTAATTCTGAAGAATGAGTTCTCCGCTCCCCAGAGCTCTGTGATAGGTCGCCAGTTGGTCGAGCTAGCCTTGTTCCCCTCATCTAGAGGGTCACCTATGAGCATGTCGCTCCCTTCTGAGCGTTGTCTGTAGAGCTAGCATTGCTCCCCTCACATAGAGGGTCACCTATGAGCATGCTGCTCCCTTCTGAGCATCGTTGGTAGAGCTAGCATGGCTCCCCTCACCTAGAGGGTCACCTATGAGCATGCTGCTCCCTTCTGAGCATTCTCGGTAGAGCTAGCATTGCTCCCCTCACTTAGAGGGTCACCTATGAGCATGCCGCTCCTTCTGAGCGCCTGAGTTCCCTCATTATGAGAAACAAGTTCTCCGCTCTCTAGAGCTCATTGTCGGTAGAGCTAGCACTGCTCCCCTCACTTAGAGGGTCACCTATGACCATGCCGCTCCCTTCTGAGCGCCTAAAAATCCCCTTCTAAGGAATGAGTTATCCGCTCCACTAGAGCTCTGTGACAGGTTGCTCTCCTGGTTGGTTGAGCTAGCATGGCTCCCCTCACCATAGAGGGTCACCTATGAGCATGCCGCTCCTTTCTGGGCATCTGAGCTCCCTTACTCGGAAGACTGAGTTCTCCGCTCTCCAGAGCTCCTCATCGGTAGAGCTAGCACTGCTCCCCTCACCATAGAGGGTCACCTATGAGCTTGCCGCTCCCTTTAAGGCGTCTGAGTTCCCTCTCATTCCGAAGGATGAGTTCTCCCCAGGGCTCGCTGTCGGTAGAGCTAGCATCGCTCCCCTCATCATAGAGGGTCACCTATGATTATGTGCCCTTCTGAAGTGTCTGAACTCCCTCTCGTCCTGAGGTAGGAGTTCTCCACTCTCCGCAGAGCTCTGTGATATGTCACTCACCTTGCTGGTTGAGTTAGCATTTGCACCCCTCACCAAAGAGGGTCATCTATGAGCATGCCGCTCCCTTCGGAGCGTTTGGGTTTCCTCTCACTAGGGATTGTGATAGTTCTTCGCTCTACAGCCATAGAACATTAAACTAATATATATATATATATATATATATATATATATATATATATATATATAAGTGCACAAAAGCACTGGGCACTTTCTAAAATCCACTCAGTGGTAAGATCGCACATCAAGTGTTCTGCTTTCTTTCTAAAAATCCCGTAGGGTAGGGTTACTCGTTGCACCTTTGTGCCCTTATTTGAGCTGGTCAGGCCCCGGTTTGTGCCTTGGGCCCCACTCCTGAGCATTTGAGTTCCTTCTCATTCTGAAAGAGGAGTTCTCTGCTCTCCAGAGCTCGCTATTGGTAGAGCTAGCATTGCTCCCCTCAACTAGGGTGTCATCTATGAGCATGCCGCTCCCCAGAGCTCGGTAATAGATCGCTCGCCTTGCTGCTTGAGCTATAAAAAAAAGAGAGATACAGCCCGAGCGTCTGAGCTCTCATTCTAAAGGATGAGTTCTCCGCTCTCCAGAGCTCGCTATTGGTAGAGCTAGCATTGCTCCCCTCACCTAGAGGGTAACCTATGAGCATGCCGCTCCCGTCTGAGGATCTGAAGTTCTCCACTCTCCAGAGTTCAGAAAGTGTAGATTGCTCGAAACTTGTGGGTCGAGCTAGCATTGCTCCCTCACTGTAGAGGGTAATCTACGAGCATGCCGCTCAGGCGCTCCCTTCTGAGCGTCTGAGGCCCCTCTCACTCCAAGGGATGAGTAGTTCTCCGCCCCGAGCCATAGAACGTAATACCAATATATAAATGCACACGCTAAATTCTGGGCACTTTCTAAAATCCACTTAGTGGTGATATCGCACATCAAGTGTTTTGCCTTCTTTCTAAAATCCATGTTATGGTAAATGCACATGCTAGACTTTGGGCACTTTCTAAAATCCACCCAGTGGTAAGTTAGCACATCGAATGTTCTGCTTTCTTTCTAAAAATCCCGTAGGGTAGGGTTACGCACGCAGCTTCATGCCCTTAGTTGAGTTGGTCTGGCCCCGGTTTATGCCTTGGGCCCCACTCCCTGTAACCCAATATTTTGGTTTAAAAAGGGTAATGCTACCAAGGGGTCTGTTAAGACAGCTCCCTCAGCAAGCTCATGCAGAGCAAGCGGTAGCCCCTGGTGACTGGCCAGGACCTAGTGGCTACCACTAGGTACTTGGCCCTATCCCCTTAAAGGAATCTTTCTATAAAAGACTGATTCCAAACCTGTGAGCTCTACCCTGGGTCCGGTAATCCCGGCACCTAGCAGGTAAGTACCTAAGGTATGCAGCTCGGGTTTTTGGCCAAAGGGGATAATGTCACTGACAGCATCAACCGTCCACAGGGGCAACTCCCTGAGCCAAATGGTAGAGTTGACTAGTGCTCGCCTCCTGCGTGAATTTGGCTTTGGGCCATGCTTCGGACGCAAGCTTCAGATGAAGAAGCGAATGATGTATTCTCCCGGCGTCCCTTATATTGCGGTCGCGCCGGTAGTGACCTCATAGGCTGTCGCCGGCCAACAAGTGGTGTTTTTATATATGTATACTTCAAGCATGGATCACGCTGATGACGTTCCCCATAGCGACCCCTAGGGGACGCAGTGTCTCGTTCCCCACTCGGGGAACCATGGTTACATACGTAACCTGAGACGTTTCTTTCTTTCTCGTGTTTATAGTCTTAATCTAGACATGTATATATAATTACATTTTCTGTTTTGTTCTTTGAAATAAAAAAAAAGATCACTTATCCGTTTGGTTTTTTGGAGGCACCATGCATAAAATGGGATGCAGACACTGAAAATGTACTGTATGCATTCAATTTAACTTAAAACTATTTTACTGGCTTGAATATTTCACATGAGAATTGCCAAAGCAACAGAAACATGTCCACAGTTATAATAAATAAATAAGAAAAAAGACAAAGGAGGGATTAAAATAAGAAATATATAAGGTACCATTAAAGTGTAGAGTAAAATTACAATATACACAGTGACATAAAGTGCAACAGAATGTTAATTAATTGTAAATAAAATACTACACAGCTATTACAGAATAAACTCTTGTAATTCTGTATAATTTTACCTCAGATGAGACATGGTTAAAATCATGGATATGTGCTGTATTATATTGTACCATTTTTTTTCCAACATAGTTTTTTTTTAATGCTTTTACATATTATTAGAGCAGTTCTTCCCAAACCTGTCCTGAAGGACCCCCTGCCCTGCACATTTTGTATGTCTCCCTAATCAGACACTCCCAATTTAGTTCTTGCAGTCTCTACTAACGAGCTGATGAGTGGAATCAGGTGTGTTAGATTAGAGAGAAGGTGCGGGGGCGGGGGGCCTCCAGGACAGGTTTGGGAAGCACGTATTAGAGTTTTCTGTTAAGTACGCGCATGCATTGTAATTACGCATGCAAGACACGAAAACACCTAACGTCACCACGCAATGCAAATTACAAACGCATGCGCATTAACGGCAGTCAGTACGGCACGTATTATAGACATACCCTATGTCATTGTGCGCATGCGCGGTAAACACATTCGTGACGTAGATACGTGACGTCACCGCGCTACAGTCTGCAGCGAGGGGTGTCTTGTTTTTCAAAGGAACTGAATATTACACAACACTGGCACGATAAACAAACACAGACCGGAAGATAACTTCAGGCCAGGCACGTGCCCCTGATGAAACCGTCTATATAGCCTCGGTTTGACTTAGTCAGAGTGGCTATTTGTAACCCACTTATAGTCAAAACTGATTCGCTGTTTGGTCAGGCAGCGCATGAGATGGTTGATATCCCATCATGTTCGCAGTGTCAATAATATCTACAAAGATATAAATAGCCTAAATCGAATTATAAAAACATACACAGACCGACCAGTAAACAATCATCCCATTATCTGGGCAAAATTTTGTTGAAAGTTCAAAGTACTCGCATCTGGACCCAAATCATAGCCGTAGTTAGTTTTTATCAAACCTTTCCAAACAAATTATTTGAAAATGAATAAACAAATACTTACACGCAGTGCTGCTACTTATGACACAGAGGCTCCGATGCATGTATCTGGTATGCAGCTAATTTTTAGTAAAGCCTCAGATGAAGGCTCAAGGGCGGCATTGTTTAGTGGGTAAAATAAGCCACTGCTTCCTGTTTTCAGTAAGTCACGTTATATCCCAGCTAACAAAAAAAGTCCCCCGGAAAGTCCCCTAAATGGCCTCTGCAACCGTTCAAGGGGACGTTCTCGAGACTTCCAGCGGCCATTCTGGAATTTTAGGGGACTTTCGTTTCAAGTTCTCTGAATGTCATTTTATTTTACTTTTAGGCTAACCAAAGATGGCACGTTGTAAGGTGCAAAATACGTTTATTTGAACTGAACAATTTTAAAGGTGCAGTGCTCTCTGTGTGTTTGTTCTGTTTAATGAATGCAATTTCAATGAATTATATACTTATTTACAGATGAAACAATATGACATCTGAATGTATTTTACCTGAAAGTGCACTACTTTGATAAAAAAATTAAATAATAATTCTCATTTTTTTTGTCCAAAATGTATTTCTGATTAAACCTATCTACAATCAAGTGCTGATAAAACAAACTCATGAAGATATAATTTTTTTTTTGTTGTTGTTGTTGTTGTTTAAAAGCAGAGGCTCGGTTCTTTATTTTGATTTATAATATGTTCATATATTCATAGCAGAAAATATTCTGAAGGCCATCAAATTTAGGTGAAAATCATCAAAAATGCTGGAGGTGGCTGGCAACTTAAAAAAACTCTGGCAGGGAAAGAATTAATATATAATCTTACAAAACTGAGTTTTCTTCTAAACTTTTGGCATATAAAGTGCCTACGTCAAATTTAAATTATGGCTCAAGGTTCTATTCTGAAAAAAAATTCTAAGAAAATGAGTGTGTGACGAGACCTGTTATTTATTTATCCAGACACTAATCACGGAATAGTTCAGACACATATCTCCATAAACAAAGAGCAAGAAGTTAGAAGGTTGTTGCAATTTGTCTCAATTAGAGAATACATTGTTCACTGAAAATTAAGTAAACAGTGTGCTGCTTCATTTTTTAACCTTCTCTTTAGTGTTTTAAGGTACAAAATATGTAGGGCATTTGATTTGAGACTAAGGTCAATTGACCATTCGTAAAACCTGCCCACCCTTAGTTACTGTTGCTATGCCCAACATACAATGCCGCTCTCACACTATGCATCATGTTCTCATGCAGTTAAAAATACATTGCAGAGCAAAGAGGAAACTGACAGAGCAGAAAGAGCAGGTTACTTCTGATATGAAACAAGGTCTCAGGACCCTCAGCTTTTAAATTGTGTCATTTTAAAGAAATTCAAACAACAAATACTTTTTTTTGTTTTGTGGCTCTTCAATGTGTATTGCCTCAGTTCAAACACATGAATCGATCATCTTTTCATATTTACTTAAAGCATGAAATGAACATGAATAAACATCAACAAGTATTTAATTTCAACCGCGGAACACACCATTTTTCAAGTGTAAGTCCACTGAAGTTATTCTGCTCTTCTGTCTGATTTGGGGTTAAGGCTAGAAGTGATACAGCTGAGGCTACTGGACATGCATATTTACATATTTTCCGAGCCGACAATATAACTTGAAACCTATAAAAATGGTTTTAAAAAAGTACATAGGGCCATAGTTTCATCACTTTACAGTGTCGCAGTGACCGTCTTTTTGCAGTACAGGAACTGTCATAGTTTAATGAGTGGGACGATGACTTTAAGCTTTGCGGTTAACCTGCACTCAGTATTTAACTTAAGAGCTGCAATCATGTATACAGCGCCGGTGGCCGGGCATTTTCTGGTAACTTACGCAAAACAAGTACTTTAAAGGAACACCTTAACTTCTTGCCATTACCGTGGCAACCAACAACAGCACAGCTTAACCCTCCGCACATTTTTATATTTAGTTTTATTGAAAAAGGTTAAATGCAGTCGATATTTTTTACCCCTTTTTAACATGGATTTCTTAACATTGAGACAGGAAATTCTGATTGTCAGCTCACCTGTCAATCAAGCTCATTGCGAACAGTCAATTGGATATTTTTCTAGTTTGAACCAAAGTCTCTTTAAAAGGTACACTGTCGTTGTCTGTCAATCAAAAAAGGATTCTGTCTGCTGCTCTCACTGCTGCCAAAAAGGTTATTTTAAAACTGTGGTTTGATCCATCTACCCCAGTTAGATTGACGTGGATGTCATACTTGCTGGACATTGCCCGTTTGGAGTGTACCACAGCTAAAATACATGGTGCCACCAGAAAGACAATACAATTTTGGTTGGACCTTATTGACACTAGGGCTGTCACGATAACTACTTTTTGTTGTGCGATATATTGCACCAAAATTAATTGCGATAAACGATATTATTGTCATTTTAAGACAATTTTATTTCACTGATTATATAATTACAATATGACAATATAATAGCATAATAATGCAAGTGCACTCTTTCAAAGAACAAAGAACATTTTATTCTTAAGAATAAAAAAGTTTGCAGCATATTTTTAAAAGCTGGTTTTTCGACCGTGTTTAATGGCTGCATCTCTTTGGCTATATAGCGAGTTACGCTATCTGTGAGTGTGCGCCATTTCGCGCTGTCACGTTTATATTTACACTGTCGGGAAAACCCCTCTCCAGCTCCAGCTGCGGTTGTTGTTCCCAGATTGAAAAACTGGGTGGGATGGTTATGTTTTAAGTGAGATTTTAGGTTAGTTGTGTTGCCTCTTTTCGTTGCCACTGTTTTTAAACAAAGTCGACATACCGGCTCATTCACGTTAATTGGCTCTCCTCTCTCATTCGGCTTAAAGCCAAAATGTTCCCACACCGGAGCTGAAGATTGCGGCTTTGAAACCAAGTCCATTGGGACTTGTTCTTCCTAACTGGCTGTAGTTGTCACGAAACACTTTATAACGCAGTGGGTTCACGCCTTCTCTTCACCTGTCGCTGTCCGCTCTGTGTGCGTGTGTGTGTGTGTGTGTGTGTGTGGGGGACGCTGCCTAAGCCCCGCCTCCGCCACAGAGAGCAGACGAGATGACAGAGGTAGCGCGATCGACTAAATTGTTGGTGATATTCATTTTTATGTAAAATTTATATAATCATAATTTTTATTATAAAAAGATCAGTCGCAATATATCGCGGCACCAAAAATGATCGCGCTCATATCCATATATCATGCGATAAGTCGATATATCGACTATCGCGACAGCCCTAATTGACACTGTATCAGACCTTTCGAAATCCTGAGGTGTTGTTGTTTTATTTATTTGTTTTTTTTAATGGGCAGATCTTGGGCTCTACTGTAAAAAGTTATAAATCAAAAATGTTTAATAAATAAAGAATAAATAAAAAAACGGCTATTTTTCAGGCTAGATCGGCCAGAGTGCATGCGCAGTCCTGAGCGTGTGTCTCAGAGCGCTGACTGTTTCTATAGCAACCGGGACTTCTAATGGCAGCTGCAGTGCTGACTTTACCGATTAGCGATTGGCTCTCTTATCCAGAAGGCGGGGCTTCCTGTGGTTGAGTAGCCATATTAAGCGATGATTTTGCTATCACATTTTCAGAGGATGACGTTCGGAGGGAACTAAAGAGAGTGAACGTCAGGAAAGCAGCAGGACCTGATGGGATTACTGGCCGCGTTCTGAGGTCCTGTGCTGATCAGCTTGCTGGTTTGTTTACTTCCATCTTTAATGAGTCACTTGCTACCTCTGTTGTTCCCACCTCCTTTAAAAAATCTGTTATAATCCCTGTGCCTAAGAACAGTAAACCCTCTTGCCTGAATGACTATCGTCCAGTTGCCCTCACATCGACAGTCATGAAGGTTTTTGAGAGACTTCTAAAGAAACACATTTGCTCCTCCATCCCTGCTACTTTGGACCCTCTTCAGTTTGCCTATCGGCCAAATAGGTCTACTGATGATGCCATCTCCCAGGTACTGTACTCCTCCCTCACTCACATCGACAGCAAAAATGGCAACTATGTCAGGCTGCTATTCCTGCTATAGCTCAGCTTTCAACACTATAGTCCCCACCAAGCTAGCTGTGAAACTCTCAGACCTCGGCCTAGACACTTCACTCTGTGACTGGATTCAAGATTTCCTCACCGCCAGATAGGGCTGTGCGATATGGACAAAAATTATATATCACGATTTTTTGATTTTTTTTTCGATTTCGATTTTAATCACGATTTTGACACAAACAGACATGCTTTATCTTACACATCTTGTTTTTGCACATCTTACTTGTTTTTGCACATCTTACTTGTTTTTGCACATCTTGTCTTGCACATCTTGTTTTGCACTTTTCCTTATTCTATTACACATTTTACTCTTTATTTCTTTTTTTTACCTATATATATATATATATATATGCTCTTGTGTGGTGTTACTTTTATATAATTTTTATTCTTTGCACTGTCCACTGAGCGGACCTGATTTGATCTACATTTCACTTTTGATTATACCCTGTATAATTTATTATGTGACAAATAAAGAAACCTTGACCTTTACAGTTATAAATGCATTCTGTGTGAATTTGAAACATATTTCCAAAGGAAACCAATTAGACCTTTCCCAAAAAGTTGTAACATGTCTCTAGAACAGACAAATGGCAAAATACATATATATATATATATATATATTATATGTATATGTGAGTAATCAAATCCAACAAAACAAGATGCAACCAGAGCATGTGAGCGAATCGGAGCGGTTCAATACTCCGCGTTGTGTGTGTGCGCTCCGCTCAGTCGTTCACGGCCAAAACAAACGCTCCGCTAATGATCCGCTCACGCTCACCGGTAAACCAAATCTCGCTCAAATCACCCGCTCACATTAAATGTCTCCAGTAAGGTTAGGCATATTAATTTTTTCCTGTTTATAGTGACATTATTGAATAAATGTCTCAATTAAAGCAGTAGTCCGATAAGAAATGGTTATGTTTCAGAGTGAAATTGTTCATTTAAATTAGGGATGTTAATTAACCTTTAACCAACCGATAATAATTTTGACCCATTAATACAATCAGTTAAACGGTTTAAATTCACTTATTTATTTATTTTTAGTAATTTATGAAAATATTTGAAAAGGTTTGCTGCATGGTTAATATAAGCTACACGTATAAAAAAAACACGTTTTTTAGAGAGAGCCAGAGAGAGAAAAAACAAAGTAGCCTATAAGTCGCATTTTATTATTTCATTCAGAAATAGGCCAACGCGAATTACAAACATTATAATAAACACTCTAAACATAGCTAGGCAATTTTAGTTCCCCTCACTCCACAACAAATCCTTACAATTAACAGTAGGCTAGAAAATAACAAGAATTAAAAATAAGAAGCTATAACGACAAACCAAAACTAATTATTTTAGGCTAAAACAAAACTGAAACCAATGTTGGGTCTCTCCTTCAACACAAAATCAAACGTTCCCGTATTCGCGGTATTTAAATGCCAAAATATTATTTACCCTTACAATATCCACATAAAACAAAATGTTTTGCATAACTTCACGGCGGTACGGTGATAACGCTAAACAGCACAGATTTGACTACATATTTAAACAGAGCAGTGTGTGTTTTTTCCATATGTTTGACTGATTGTTTTTATAATGATAATGAACAGGCTGCATTTGGTAGAATGTTTAAATGAGCTTAAACTGGATTTATTCCCCTTCCAACAGTGGAAGCAACTCCTCTTGGTCATGAAGATAATCGGAATTGTAAAAGGTCTGCTTTTATTTGTGTACATAAACAATAAAAATTATCTTTCTTTTTGTAAAATAAGAAAAAAATAGAATGCATCTTTCTGCCGTCTGCTTTAATTTCGCGCAGCACAATAATGAACAAACTCTGCATACTCTAGAAAACACTGGGTTCAAAACAAACCAATTTGGGCTGGGTAAAAGAGTACATTTGGGGTTAATTTTACCCAGTAAATGTGATTGTTTATTTAACCCATCATTAATGGATGATTTAACTCAGCTAATGGCTTTATTCGTTTCTATTATAATATTCACTTTTTTTTCTTTTTTTTTCTTTATGCATGAAATAATGTTTACAGATTAACTTAAATCCTCTAAACTTCTGTAAAATACTCCAGACGTGATAACTTCCTTTATTTCTCATTTGCTTGTTTTTATAAGCTATAAGCCTACACATTGCCTATTTAATCTCGTTTAACAAACATTAGAAGTAAAGATTAAACATTAAACCGATGTAATTCACGAGTAAATCGACCGCTCTGTAATTGTGCTTCCACCGTAACGGCGCTGGCTCTCGCGCCGAGCTGGAGTCGTGTTCGGCGGGGACTGATCACGGATCAGACCGCCGCCCTGCGCTTCACTCGTGGACGAAACGAACTGCGATTGCCTTCATTACCTGCTCAACAACAAACAGTCAACAGCTCTGAGGACATGTTTTAACATCCAAAGTATTTGTGTTCTGTATCTTTATAAATATAATCGTTTATTTTATGCAAAGCATCAGACTCTTCATCAATAAGACGACGTCGCTTTAGTGATTCGCACCGCGAATGTTGCTCTGCATAGATGTAAACAATATACTGACAGAAACAATTTTATAAATAAAATAAAATGTACACAAACTACCCAAACACTGAATAACCCAAAAGGCTGAACCCAGCATTTAGGTGAATTAAGTTTTTCTCTGCTTGCAGAAGTGCTGCAGGTGTGTGATATGATATGATATGATCAGGTGGATCCTCATGTTCTGTTGTTTGCTGTTTTTTGCGCATGTGAAATTAATCCCGAAAAACAGATGCTAGTATTTTTAACGGGTCACAGACACTTATTCTTTTAATTTAATTCAGTTCTATAATATTTGTCGTTAACGTTAGGAAAAATAACCGAAATGAACATCCCTAATTTAAATGTATAACATTTAAAATCTTAATTTAAAACGTGTCTTGTTTTGAAGCCACTTGGAACATTTGCGTAAAAATGTAATAACTGAAAAGTATCGTTTCCATTAAAACAAGGCTTCATATTCAAAACAAGCACACAAGATGAAAAGCAGATATAGAATTTCACAAAATACTTATCAGGGCCATGAAAGCACACACAAGATGAAATGCACTTGACAAATAATTATTTCGTGGCGTAAATAAAAGAAACACTTTCTAAAATTAAAAATAGACCAAAACTGCGGGGAAATGCGGTCCATTAAAACGTGTAAATCTTCACAGGATTTTAGAATTTCCTTTTAGAAACATTAGCTTAGACAAACATTGCTTAGCCTATTCCACAGATTCTGGAATTAACAAATTACCAAAGGGCATTTTGCGTTTAGCGAGTGGCGCTGAGCATATGAGCGAGCGGAGCGGGATCTTCAGAAAGACGCTCTCTGAAGGAAATATGATCGCTACACTCCCCGCTCTGTGTGCTCTGCATGCAACATGCATTTTTTGGCCACCAAGTCCTTATCCTGTTCTGAACTCATCTTCCCTGTTTCTTTAGCATACGATCTGTCTGTATGCCCGGTCTGTTCTGTTCTGCTGCATTCTGATTGGTTCGGATAGCATACTGCGGGAGGTTGGGGCGGGTCGCAGAAAAAAATCGAGCTATAAAGCGATTTCGAAATCGCGCAATCTCAAATCGCGATTTTATTTCGATTTCGATTAATCGCACAGCCCTACCGCCAGACCACAAGTGGTGAAAGTCGGCCAGTTCACCTCCAACTCCATCACCCTGAATGTAGGAGCCCCACAGGGCTGTGTCCTGAGCCCCCTGCTCTACTCTCTCTACACCCACGACTGTGTGTCCTCTCACAGCTCCACTTCCATTGTTAAATTTTCGGATGATACTGTGGTTCTGGGCCTCGTTTCCAACAATGATGAGGCCGCATACTTGGATGAGGTGGAGAGACTTACATCATGGTGCCAGGACAACTGTCTCTCTCTGAAGGTGAGCAAAACCAAAGAGCTGATTGTAGACTTCAGGAAGAGACAGCAGCAGCCCTACACTCCTCTTATGATCAGCGGGACCCCTGTGGAGAGGGTGAGCAGCTTCAAGTACCTCGGTGTAAACATCTCCGAGGACCTGACTTGGACTACACACATTCAGACTCAGGTTAAGAAAGCCAGGCAAAGACTGTACCATCTGCGACAGCTGAGGAAATTCAGGGTCTCACCAGCTATCCTGAAAACTTTCTATTCAGGGGCCATAGAAAGTGTACTGACTCAGTGCATCTCAGTGTGGTATAATAATGCCACAAACCAGGACTGCAAAGCTCTACAGAGAGTCGTGCGCTTAGCTGAGCGCATCTCAGGGTCTGCTCTCCCCTCTCTGCAGGACATCTACCTCAAACGCTGCAAAAGCAGAGCTGCAAAAATCCTCAAAGATTCAACTCACCCTGGTAACCATCTTTTCTGTTTACTGCCATCTGGCAGGCGCTACAGGAGCATGTTGGCTAAAACTGAAAGACTGCGGATGAGTTTCTTCCCCCAGGCCATCAGGCTCCTAAACTCAGTCTCATAACATCATAACATCCACAGGACTCAACTTAATAAACTGTAACACATCCATTATTCCCCATCATCCACACTGCTGCTTTGTGTACATTCCCGGTACAACCTATTTGCACATTCTCTTGCACTGCACACTTTATCTCATTGCACATCTTACTCCTTATTTTATTTCATTATTTGTTTCTTATTTCATTCTCACCATATTTATATATATACTCTCTCGTGTTTTGTTTCATAGTTTTTATTGCTTTTATGTTATTTTCATTTTATTATTATTTTTTTGCACTTTCCATTGAGCGGACCTGTCCTGACTAACATTTCACTACTTATTATACCCTGTATGATTGTGTATGTGACAAATAATAAAGAACCTTGAAGCGTTTCATTTTTCCCCATTCAAAACTATACAAGTGACTTGTCTATTCTATAGTATTTAGCAATATACAGGGCATTTGATTTGAGACTAAGGTCAATTGACCGTTCGCAAAACCCGCCCACTAGGGATGGGAGAAATAAAATTGATGCATCACGATTCTCTCTCCAATGATTCAGAATCGATTCTGAGCTTAGTTTTTAACCACATGTGCGATGACGCTGAATTTGCTTTAGAAACACCCGTATGCTGCTTGCTTCCAATTCCTCACATGTCATTCAAACCTTCCGTAAAATAATCTTTCATAAAGTCCGGAAAGGTGGAAGCGAATTACAAGGACATTCACGGGCCTCATTGCACAGGATGCGTTGTGAGAGACGCACGCTTTGTCGGATGCTACACTTGAGGTGTACAGTCTCGCTCGTCTGTATTTTCCTTGATGAAGTCATCGTCTATGTGGTTTGGAATGCAGTGGACTTGTATATTTAAAACATAACCTTCACTAACAGAAGGCTGCTTTCCATTTCAAATGCTGACGTGCTTTGTTTGTGTCGACTGCTCTGCTCATAAACACAGCCAGTTATGTCTTAAGTTGTTAAATGGACAGGACAAACCACATTACTTATATTTCAAAAGAGATCTGTGCATGAATGCAGCTTAATAGATCTCCCGTTGTCTATGATGTCATAGTAAAAAACAACAGTAAAGATTAAGAAAAATCACTCAGTTCTTGAACGGAAAACGTTCAGATAATCTTAAAAACTAAAAGCATTCTTTTTTTTTTTTCAATGCTCCTCTTTATTATTTACTCCTTGCTGGTATGTTTTTAAGTTATATTAGTTTAATATTCTTAACATACAACTGTTTTAATGTTTTTTTATTTATTTGTAATTATTTAAAAAATAGGGGAGACCGGCGCAATTTGTAACACTCAATTCCTCCAATCAGAATCAAGCTAGATTTATGAATCTAAAGGTGCGTTCACACCAGACGCGAATGAAGCGTTAACCGCGAATGATTTACATGTTAACTCAATGCAAAGACGTGATAGACAATCCTGCGGCACTATTCACGCGAATGAGGCGGCGCGAATGACGTGATTTGCGCAAATTACGCATCGCGCATTGAGCGTTTGAATTGCGCGAGTTGAAAAATCTGAGCTTTGGCGGATATTCGCGCCGCATTAACCAATCAGGAGCTTGCTCTGGCAGTGACGTGATTACGAGTGGAGGCAGAAAATCCGAAAAAACAATAGAGGACGAATTAATCGTGGTTGTATGTGGGTACCCGGAGCTGTACGATACTACTTCGTAAAAATAAAAAGGATCTTGCTTGGAAGAAAGTGAAAAGTGAAACTCACCAAGCTGGGTGCGCTTCTGAAGGATGTGATGGACCCAGACACGGCGCCGAACGGGTCTACGCCATTTTTCGAGAAGGGTCTGGCTGCATTAAAGCTAATTTAATATCATAACATACAAGGTCCTGCTGTTCTGTAGTCACAGATTTGCGGGTCTTGTATTTTCCTCCTACAGCTGACTTGCAGGACACTGAATGTTATGATATTAAATTCGTTTTAATCGTTTAACCACCACAGCGTCTTGTCTCCGTTGGCAACGCACACGATTGGTGTCGAATGCAAGTGACGTCACAGGTAGCAGAAAGTGCAAGCAGCGATTGCAAGTGACATTGTATTTTAGTTTATTTTTTTTTGTCTTCTCCACCTGCTACTGTTGTAAAATGTTGAGAGATTCAAACAAAAAATAATCAATAAATAGAACAAAATAAAAAATTCAAAAGACTGCAAGTGACATCACTCGCGGAAGCGCAAGTGTCTGAGCGTGCAAGTGCTGTCTGCAGCCAGACCCTATTGCATTTTTCAGCCTTCCATAACACATAAAGCACAGCTACCCTCTCAACAAAATCCATGTCAGCCATTTTGCAAAGACACTGGAGCTGCCTGGCAGAAGCCCCTCCCATGACGCGAATTCATCATGGACACGTGTAATTTATGAAAAATGTAGGAAACAAAATGCTGCACACTTGTTTTCACTTGCCAGCATTTAAAGGTTGCTCTCGGTAGAAAATATTGGTGTCCATTTATGATAGTTAAGGCGTCATGTTCCTTTAAATCTTGTAATGCGCATTATATTTTCCGGATTCGACAAAAACCACTGAGCAGTGACAAACAAATTCCAATTCAGGTGACAAGAATTGGTAAGGTAACTCACTTGAAAGGGGAGGTAGGGTCCCGCCCTGCAAGTTATCAGAAGAGAGGCAAGAATACCAAAGAAGTGTTAAAATGAGTAAGTAATGTATATTACAAAAATCTCAGAAAAATACCCATTCCTGAGTTAATCGCTGGAAACATCACTGTGAAAGGTGTCCACTGTCCCCTTCTATTGATGGACACTGGTCTCAGGTCTCTATCTTTCTTCTGATGAAAGTTATTAAAAAAAGAAAGTAAATTTTGGACATGCAATTCCCTTTTCTACCAGTAGGTAAAATTGAAGGTTGTGAAAAATGTCCAATGTCCACGTGCACATTTTCCAACGGTCCCTTACTGAAAGCTCCACAGAGCGAGCTCTCCCGGCTTGATGCACATTGAGACGGCTTATGCGGGCTAGTGCTTATTACATCGAGCGAAAACTATGAAAAAGAAGGCTGTGAAACATGATCAGCTTTGCCATTTTGGCGGTCACACTGTTTAGATTTTTTGGGGCAAGTCGATTTGGAGTTATTGCCGTTTATCGCTGATTGTGTCCCGAATATCGAAAACAAAACCAAATTAACCTCGCTTTTAGATTAAGGTCATGATTGTAAAATCTCACTGCAGACCAAACAGAAAAAGAAGAAATTAGTGTTGTTTGACTTGATATCTTGAAAAACAAGTAAGAACAGGGTTTGGACTTGTTCACAATAATTTTAGCTGTATCTGTGCAAAGGTTTGTGTTGATAGCTCGAAGCAATAATCATAAAAAATATGCCAAAGAAATTATTTTCAAAATAAGTGTTGTAGTATAACCAGCAGGAGAGCAGTGGTGTGTGAGCTGAATTTGGTGAAAGTACAGTGTGTTACAGTAAAGTTATTAAAAATATTTCATAATAAAAATTCATAAAAAGTGTTCCAAAGCAATTGTTTTCAAAATTAATGTTGTAGTATAACCAGCAGGAGATCAGTGATGTGTGAAGTGAATTCGGTGAAAGTACAGTGTGTTACAGTAGGCTAAAGTTATTTAAAAAAAATTATAATAATAATTATCATAACAAATTTGCCAAAGCAATTATTTTCTAAATATGTGTTGAAATATAACCAGCCTTAGATAAGTGATGTGTGAAGTGAATTTGGTGAAAGTACAGTGTGTTACAGTAAAGTTATTACCTATTGTGTCCAATAACAGTGAAGTTAATAACTATTTTTCATAATAAAGGTTCATAAAAAATGTGTAAAAGCAATTATTTTCAAAATAAATATTGTATGATAACCAGCAGGAGAGCAGTGATGTGTGAAGTGAATTTGGTGAAAGTACAGTGTGTTACAGTAAAGTTAATAGCTTTATTTCATAATAAAAAATCATAAAAAAATGTGTAAAAGCAATAATTTTACAAATAACTGTTGTAGTATAACCAGCAGAAGAGCAGTGACGTGTGAACAAAATTTGGTGACACTACAATGTGTTACTGTGAAGGTATTGAGTATTTTATTAGTAACGTGTTTCGCGTTTCGCACTTTGCAGACGGTCCCTTAGGACTTGTCTCTCAGACGCCAGCGCATTTAGATCAATGTATTTTGTACAGGGCGGAGGAAAGCTTGTTTTGAGGAAAACACGCTTGTAGCTTGTTCACTACATCACTACGAGTGAAAAGAGGCGTCATTTGTGCAGTAAAAACGTTTTGCTCGCGAGTTATTGATCCGGAAAAGTCGAATCTGTGAATAGCTTGCCAACGCGGTACCGGCAGAAGTGACTCAGCTACGGGTCACTTCCTCCACATTACTGCCTGTGTTTGATACAAGCGAGGCCCGCAAACAAAAAGAACATCTCTACTGGAGTTTTAAAAGCCGTTGAGGCAGACTTAAACTATATATCACGCCTCTGTTATTGTATTTTATTACATAGCCTACGTACAGGGCTACGCTTCTACCTCGGCATGTCTTTGCCCCATCTTTCGAGCAGCTAGCGGATGTGGACTGCGGTAAAGTTGGTTTTATATTCACACATTCGGACTTCCGCGTTCAATAACTTTCTGTTTTAATGTGCAATAAAGTAATTATTTGCTAATTTATTCAGCGACATGATTTTCAACCTACTACATTTTCACAATTGATCAAAATGGCCAACCATTGTTTAAATGGCATACTTACTGGCGAACGTCCATTGAATGTCCAACATAGTGTGGCAAACACGATAGGGACCGTCTAAAAAGTTGTATTTTGTTTCATTGTGTGCAAACAGACAACTACATTTTAACCAACTACAGATGTAGAAATATCACTCACATTATGTATTCTAATGCTACAGATTTTTCTTTAGCAACAATAAAAATAGTATTATAATTATTGTGTTTGGAAAAGATGTTTAGGAAATTAATAAAGAATGAACATACATGAATTGTAATTTGGTAACAAGTAAATTTTTTATTACATAGCCTACATACAGGATGGGTATTTGCCCCATCTTTCGAGCAGCTAGCGGATGTGGCGACGGGTGTGGTTGTTGTGTTTTATGGGTCGGAAGAGGTTGAGATGAACGCAACAGTGAATGCGGGGTTAAGAGAAACCGAACGTTCCAATCTTCGAACTGAGAATTCTTATAGAACCTTTGAACGCGCTTAATACGCCTTTAAAAGATGCCAGATGTTCACAAAGTACGCACAACATAAATCTAGCGCTGGTATAAAGTAGGCTACTAAAGTATTTTCACAAAAGCGTATTTATGTAAATGAAGCGCATTCATCAGGTTAAAGCGTCCTATCTATACAAATCCACCAATGCAAACTCATACTAACCCCAAATAAAACAAATGATACAGACATACCTAGTAGAGACTTGTTTTCCGCTTTATTCCAGTTTTTATCACAAAGTAGAATCGAGCCCCTCTCCTGTGACGCTGCCCAGATGTTCTCTTCCTTAACGGGACTCGCTTCAGTCCTCCACGCCCATTTCCGACCAAATTAGGTACTGCCTTTCTCTAACCATTTGACCTCTCTGTGAAGTCTGGGAAGGAATTTGTATGCTAAAATTAGATGTTGGCTTTTAGCATTCCATTAGCCATGTCATATTGTCTCAAAATGCATTATACAAAAAAAAAAGATAATTGTAATTATTACCGTTATATATATATAAAAAAAAATTAGCATTCCATTAGCCATGTCATATTGTCTCAAAATGCATTATACAAAAAAAAAAAGATAATTGTAATTATTACCGTTTTATATATATATATATATCATGATATGATATATATATATCATATCATAATATGATAAACAAGGAGGGGAAAAGTTGAATGAGAAAACTGAATGCTTTTGAGAGTAGCCTAATCATGGTAAAAATGGGATGAATTGTGTTCGTTGTAGTCAGTCTGTGATTCTACATATTTTAAACGTGTTAGCGTCTCTAAATCTAATAAATCATGTGGTAAACCAGATGCTGTAGTTTTAGTAAGTCACAGAAGACTGTCTCACTATATACTATATTAACTATGTAATCAAACCTGAGACCAGTGTGTGCACAGCTCCCTGGTGGTCTAGTGGTTAGGATTCGGCGCTCTCACCGCCGCGGCCCGGGTTCGATTCCCGGTCAGGGAACATATGTTTTTCACTGAAAATATATAACAATATTAATTTCTTTGTATCTTCTGAATCACGGGTCACTGAATGGCAGTGTTGGGGAGTAATTAGTTACATGTAACGGAATTACGTAATTTAATTACAAAATAATTACACACACACACACACACCCGGAGCACCCCCCGAAATGAGTAACTGTTTTGAGAGGATTAAAAAAAGGGCTTTTATCATTTTACATGTTTTACCATTGTAGGGTGGTTGTGTCCAGCACACACTGCCAAGACACATTCATATGCAAATGAGGATATTTTGCATCCAATGCCTCCATTAAAATAATCTTGAGTCAAGTGATGAAGGCTTGTGAAAGTCTGACAGTAATCAGTGTTGAACACTACTGTAAAGTTAACCCGGCCTGCTTTACATGTTTCAAAATGATTACCAGTTGAAAACATTAGACATTCAGAAACGTAATCAAAAGTAATCAGTTACATAACTTTAATAAAGTAAGTGAAAAGTTACAGTACTTATTACATTTTAAGTAGGGTAACTTGTAATCTGTAACCTATTACATTTCCAAAGTAACCTTCCCAACACTGCTGAATGGATACATTAGAGGGAAGTAGAACAATGATGTTGTTATTATTTATTAATTATGATAATTACCAAGAATCAGAATGGGCAATGTGTCTCTGTTTAAATGAAGAAAAGAAAGCAAACACTTTTTTATAAACCTTATTGAACCATTTATACAATTAGTACAACTATATGCATCTCAGAACAGGTGTTACCAAAAAAAGCACATACATAAATAATATTTCTATATATTATTTGTTTGGTATTGTGCCAGGGTAAAACTGCAATTCACAAGTAGTGCTCTTTCAGTATCATTTCAGGACCCTAGATTTGAACACTTTGTTGTGTTTTTGTTTTCGTTGTTAAATATTTCGTTGATAACGTATAATTTTGGCACATCAAGTGGACTGAATGAAAAAGAAGAAGTGTTTCATATTTTATGTTCTTTCAACGTTTATTTTATGGTTTTAGTTAACTATAATAACATTATATTAATAACATATATATGTGTCCCTCAAGCACAAAAGCAGTCATAAGCAGCACAGCTATATTTTTAGCAATAGCCAACAATACATTGTATGGGTCAAAATGATCAATATTTCTCGTATGACAAAAATCATTAGGATATTAAGATCATGCTCCATGAATATATTTAGTACATTTCCCACCGTAAATATATCAAAACTTTTTTTTTAGGAATATGCATTGCTAATAACTTTATTTGAATAACTTTAAAGGCGATTGTATCTTTTGTTATTTTTTTGCTACCTCAGATATTCAAAAAGTTGTATATATTTTTTTTTTATTATTGTTTATTTTTTTAATGAGCCTTATGATTGGTGTTGTGGTCCAGGGTCACACACACACACTAACACACACACACACACACACACACATATTAAATAAATATATACACATTTATTTATTTCACGAAACCTTTTTCATCTATAAACCCTGATTCAAAGCAGATCCACATTTTTTTTCTTTTTTTTATACACTGCTCAAAAGACGGCTTGGCTTTGGTCTGTGATACATACTTTACAAACACATTTATGACAACATAAATAATACCATTGTAATCAATATTGAAAAAAAAGTTACATTGTCTCTCCAGTAAATATGTTTTTCCCGCGCAGTCCCGAAACCAACCGGTAGAGGGCGAGCGCGAGTCTGTTTGTCTTCCCAGCAGCTAAACATAAACCCGAGGATGATGGTATTATTCCGGAATGGCGAACGCTCGGACATCGGGATAGCAGTGCGATTAACGACCTCCAGATCACACATCTTTGGGAAGCAGTATCAACGTTAAACATCCACGCAGCGGCTACGGAGGCGTCCACGGATCAAATGAATCTCGCTGGTCACCAAACGAGCCCGTGCAAGTCGCCTAAATCCGCACGATAATTGCGACCCGAAACGGGTTCGCGCAGAAGATCGCGGCGAAGGTGAGCGGCCGCGGCCGCCGGAGTCGCTCTCGACCGCGGCCCCCGTCTGTACGCGGCGGCGGGGATGCGATGCGGACCGTGCGGCCTCGCGTTCAGCGCATCTGCTGGAGGTTTTCGCTAAAAACACGACGCTCTATGGGTTTGCGCGCTGCTCGTTACAGTGTACATGCATCTACAGTAGCCTCGCTGTCACCACTGTGAACATCGCTGCTGATTAACCACTGTTACGCACTTTATTCCTCTGCTATCACTGTGGGTTATATCATATTCTCCAGCTTTTGGGTTGTAAGTACTTGTATTGCATTGAGCTCAGTAGCTCTAAACACTAGAATAACCTTGCTATCCGTGAGACATCTTGATACACTGCAGTGAAGCCACGGGACACTCAGTCTGCCAGTGTTTGTAAATCATGATCCAGTCCTCAGGGATCTCCAGCTTGAGATAATACACACATGTGGTGTATTGATCCTGCATGGGAGTCTAGTTTGTTATGACACTAAGTGTTTCTGGGTTTATGTGGATATCCAGGGGTTGTTTGTTAATAAATGGCACAATGCTGGTGAGGAGGAGGACCACTGTGTTTTCCCAAAAGGAGCTTTGACCCCCTGAAAGGACAAAACTGGCCTCAAGGAGCGGAGAGAAGATATATAACTAACCCTACACTAATGACATGATCTCAGACTGACTCAACATCACTACACACATAAACAGACAGACCTCGGAGGGTGTGCAGCCATGAGTCTCCGACAGCCCACCTCCACGCTGGACAGGTGAGACCGGCTTCTTAAAGACACCTTTACACCGATACCGGCTGTTTTTATGAGAGAGTCAGGAACTTAACGACCAAGAGCACACCTGCAAACTCACAAGAGGTCAAAAAGGTGACATAGTTCAGAATTGAAACCTTGTAGGGGGGTCTGTGCCCCATAAGAAAGTTTGTATGCATTTAACATGTAAATGAAGCATTCTGGTGCACGCTGACAACTAAATAAAGGACATGCTTCAAGTACAAAAAAAACACATTTATAGCACAAGCTGTTTGGACCGTGCAACTCTCTTGTCATCAGTGTCCACACTTCTCTTTGTGAGCAGTGGTGTAATGTATTTTTGCACATTTTAATGTTCACATTAGAGCGTGCATACGGTCAATAAACAAGGAAACAGAAGCTGCATCTGAAGCAGCATTACACAGACATTAATGCAGCTGAGGTGCCATAAATGCACTTACACCGCTAAATTACAAATGCATAAATAATATTACAAGATTAATGTTTTAAGTTAAAAATGTTGGGTAAAATGCATTACTGTTAAATGTGAAAGCAAACCACCAGTAGGCGGTAAATGGCTGTTTTAATGAGCGAGTCATTAGTAATTCATTAAAAAATGAAGTGACTGCTGTCTTTATGCATCATTGACTCGCTTGATTCGTTCAGTAACGAAACACCGCTGTGTTGCTCGGAGACAGAAAACAGTTCTGTGCTGTGGCTTTGATTGACACTTCGTCAGTGAACTTGTGCAAAAACAGTCAACATTGTATTGTATTTGTGTCAGCTTCAATCACAATGAAAAACTTCCACGCTGACGGCATGTTTACATGCGGATGAAGCAGCACCGTGCAGACTGCTCGCCGTTTAGCATCAAAGTACCGTGAGATCTGCTCTCTGTAGCTCTCGCGATGCTTCGATGTTGTTGTGGCAATTTCTTTCTAACAAACATCATCACTGAGTAAGAGACAACTCTGAGTCCAAATTATAGTAATAAAGTATTTATTCCCTTGCAAGAGAAGATCCCTGTCACTAACACACATAGCTGTGAGTCAGTCAGGAGAGATAAGGAAAAGCAGTGCCAATCTGTTTTTATAGTCCTTTTCCCTCAAGGCCCTATTTCTTCCCTCCCCTACAGGAAGAGATACCAAGTTGTTTATCTATTAATGGTTATACAGAAAAGGGAGGCAAATGCCCCCTTGACCCCCTGACCATCTGCGTTTCCTTACCTCTATCACTTCCCAATCATAGTACATCATCACACACAGAATGCTTTTCTAACTACGAGTGAGAAAACATATGATGCATACATCTGAAATCTATGCTTCACTAAAGATCAATACATGTAAAGGAAAAATTCCATCACAATGTCATACAGCGATCGGTCTGCGCATTCAAATTGAACCGAGAAAGATCTCTCTCACTCGCTCTCTATCTCTTTATCGCTCTCTATCTCTATCTCTCTCGCTCTCTATCTCTCTCTCTCTATCTCTCGCTCTCTATCTCTCTCTATCTCTCTCTCTCTATCTCTCTATATCTCTCTCTCGCTCTCTCTCTCTCTCTCTCTCTCTCTCTCTCTCTCTCTCTCTCTCTCTCGCTCTCTCTCTCTCTCTCTCGCTCTCTATCTCTCTCGCTCTCTATCTCTCTCTCGCTCTCTATCTCTCTCTCGTTCTCTATCTATCTCTCGCTCTCTATCTCTCTCTCGCTCTCTCTCTCGTTCTCTATTTCTCTCTTGCTCTCTCTCTCTCTCTCTCGTTCTCTATCTCTCTCGCTCTCTATCTCTCTTGCTCTCTATCTCTCTCTCGCTCTCTCTCTCTATTTCTCTCTAGCTCTCTCTCTCTCTCTCTGGTTCTCTATCTCTCTCTCGCTCTCTCTATCTCTCTCGCTCTCTATCTCTCTCTCTCTCTCTCTCGTTCTCTATCTCTCTCTCGCTCTCTATCTCTCGCTCTCTATCTCTCTCTCTCATTCTCTATCTCTCTCTCGCTCTCTATCTCTCTCTCTCTCTCTCCCTCTCTCTCTCTCTCCTCTCTCTATCTCTCTCGCTCTCTATCTCTCTCGCTCTCTATCTCTCTCGCTCTCTATCTCTCTCTTGCTCTCTATCTATCTCGCTCTCTAGCTCTCTCTCGCTTTCACTCGCTCTTTCACTCTCTCTCTCTCTCTCTCTATCTCACTCTCTATCTCTCTCTATCTCTCTCGCTCTCTATCTCTCTCTCGCTCTCTATCTATCTCGCTCTCTAGCTCTCTCGCCTCTCTCTCTCTCTCTCTCTCTCTCTCTCTCTCTCTCTCTCTCGCTTTCTCTCTCTCTCTCTCTCTCTCTCTCTTTTTCACACTCTCTCTTTCACACTCTCTCTCGCTCTCTTTCCGCCCAGACCGCCCCCCCCTCAAAATCCAGACAATTCTCATAAATTACATATTGTGCATGTTTGAATCTCAGCTAGTATTAGTATTGTTACTTTGTACATAATCCAAAACCGCATAACCCAAAATATTTTATAATGTAAACACTCTGTTATATAAGTGTTCATTTGATGTCTGTCTTATGTGTGAATCTGCATTATATCGGCCGTCCCAAATGCATTTTAAATGCAACACTTCGTGTTAGAATTGCAATTTGTATTCTTTTAAAAAGCACGAGAGATGTTTCTAAACTGTTTTCTGATTCATGACATTAGCCTATGACACGCATGCAGCTGTACGGTGCAATCACGTATTGTCCCTTACAAAAATTAACCATGGTTTACTACAAACTAAACCAAAAAACATGGTTACTATAGTTAAACCATGGCCGCCACAAATTAAGCACGGTTTGGCTACTCTTACCATAGCTTAATCATGGTATTTGTAGTAAAACTGTGGTTAGACATGGTAATCAATACTAAACATGGTTTCTACACTTTAACGACAATAAAACCATGATTCATTTTCATAAGGGATTTATGCAGCGTCACGTAAAACCAGCTCTTTTCTGTTTACCAATAACACTGTATAGATGCTTTATTCCCCATCAGCCAAATAATTAATCTAGAGTTCAATAAAAAAGCGGTCTGTAGTGAATTTGTAGTATTCAGCTGATCTCGTGATATCAACATGGCGACCGTGCACAATAGAAATAATTTTTTTAGGCTACATATGTCTGGAAATGTCATCACATGCAAGTGTACGTGATGTTAAATGCTAAGTGGATCTTAGACTAGGCCTAACTCTTATTGAGAGCATAGTTTAAGTGTGACTGGCTAAGTAAAAGTTACCAGATTTATCGGTAGAGCTAATATTAAACTATAAATGTGTGATTATCTCAGTTATTGAAACTCTAGACTTCCCAGATTTGACTGTAGTTTTTTACCTGGAGATAGCTGATAGAAGAAAGCATGCACACAAAATAATCGTTCACATTGAATGCATTCAAGGTTTCTGTAACATTAGGCTCAGTTACGGCTTCCTCAGATCAGCGTCTCACTATACAGGTTTTTCAGCGCGCTTTAGTTTCCTTGTTGCTATTTTTACTCTCTCGCTGCATCAGTGTCTGTCACAGCTGTGTGTTTGTGTTTAACTGATGAATGACGGAGTCGCTCGGGAGAGCCTCAGATGTCTGTGTGTGTCTCAAGATCTTCATCTCTCTTTCCCACTCGCTGCTGTTTGTGTCATGTGAGCGCAAAGGGCACCCATTAAGACACAAACACACCTGCCCAGGTATGATGACTCAAAGTCAAACCCAACACACGACGACGTCTGTCAGTCATTAACCACAGGTTTCCGGTGCTAGTTCGGTTGAGTGATGCTTATTAAACCGTCAGTCACACAAGCCTCTTCCAGCATGTGCTTATTTAGGAGGAGTTACTCGAGCTATAACACGTCTTTCACGTTCTCGGTCAGTTTTACGGTCCGTCTCATGTTGAGTACTTGCTCTTTTCTTTGCATTTCTCCCATCTGTCTCACTGTAATGCCTTCCTTCTCTCTTTCATGCTTCCTTTCAGTCCTTTTGCTGCTTGGTGAGTTTTATTTTTGTGTTATAACTAGTAACAAACCAGGCTGAAGTCTATAGATAGGCTAATGCATGTTTTCTTTAGCTATAGTAAATATTGTGTAGCAATGGCTTAGGTAATATGTATCAAATCTATTATTTCTCAATATTTGAGTTGCTCGTTGAAAACACAAGCACTGTTTTCTAATGCTATAACTGAGGTGTACCTCAAGGATACGTCTTAGGTCCTTTTACTTTTTGTTCAATCTTAAATTACCAACTTTCAGTTTTACTTTGCATCATGCATCAACTTATGTCGAATGCATCCTTCACTATTTGCTATTTTCTTGTCCTCTGTCGTTTTCTCCTGTTCCCTTGTCCATTTCTTGAGTTTGGCATCTCATTGCTTTTGTCTCGTTTAGGTTGAGCAGTTTAACGTTAGGAGATTCGGAGCGCAGGTCTTCTCCTGGACAGCAGAGGGAGACGCTGTCTGATCTCTCCTCAGACAACACGGGTAACGCTCCTCAAGCTCATATGCAAATTACAACAATTAAAGTGATTTTGTTGAAAATGCATCTGTTTGTTTCATAGGGACGGGTTTAGTCCAAAGATGTGTGGTTGTGCAAAGGGACAATCTGGGGTTTGGCTTCACCGTCTGCGGCGAGAGAATCAAACTAGTGCAGAATGTTCGGCCAGGTAACGAACGCACCAAGTTTTCTGTTTTTAAGAAAAATCAATGCTTTTATTCAGCAAAGATGCATTAAAATGCTCAAAATAATGTAAATTAGTGCCGTTAAACAATTAATCGCATCCTAAATAAAAGTTTTTGTTTACATAATATAAATGTTTGTAGTGTACGGTGTATATTTATTATATATATATATATATATATAAATACACACAGATGCATGCATATATTTACTTACTTTACTTTTAGTCATTTAGCAGATGCTTTTATCCAAAGCGACTTACAAATAAGAAAAATTAACTAAAGCTATAAGTTAAAATTCTATAAATACTATATACATTTAAGAAAATAAAGAAATTAATAAAAAATTACAAATGCATACAACAACATTTCAAAACTAAACATTTAAATATAAACACAAAAATAAAGCTAAAAACAATTACAAATATTAGCCTAAGACAACAAATGGTAAGAGTATAATAATGATTCAAATGATTCCCAAATTATATTATTTTATTTCCATGTAGTAAGTTGAAGTACTAAAATAACTCAAAATTAATAACTAAAACTGAATAAAAAACTAATAAAATGACAGTTACTACAACTGTAACTGTAACTAAAATGGATAACAAATACAAATCAAACTACATTAGTTTATCAGTAATCCTAAAAAATAACACTGAGCCAAAAATATTATGTTTATGTTTTAAATATATTTACATATAACATAAATTATATGCATATAAATGTAGAAATCTAAATGCATGTAAATATTTTCATAATATATATTGTATGTTTGTGTCTTTTTATACACAGTACACACGCATATATATATATATATATCATGGTTTCCACAGAAAATATGGAACTGATTTAAAAATTGATAATAATCAGAAATATTTCTTGAGCAGCATATTATTATGATTTCTGAAGATCATGTGACACTGAAGACTGGAGTAATGATGCTGAAAATACAGCTTTGATCACAGAAATACATTACATTTTAAAAGTATGTTCACTTAGAAAACAGCTATTTTAAATTGTAATAACATTTCTCTGTTTATGAAATAAATGCAGCCTTGCTGAGCCAAAAAAGCCACACGTTTGAATGGTAAAGTACCTATAAACGGCACACGACTCGTAATCAGACCTGCTTTGTGCTCACAGGTGGAGCGGCGGTGAAGGCTGGAGTTCAGGAAGGAGACCGGATCATTAAGGTATTCTCCGTCACAACACGGGTTGCCATTGTAAACCAAAAGTGATACTGATTTAATTAATAATTAACCTCATATTTGTCATTCCTGTTTGCCTTTCAGGTCAATGGTTCAGTGGTTTCGTCCATGTCTCATCAGGAAGTAGTAAAGATGATCAAATGTGAGTTTAGTAGTTGTGTGTCTAGTAGAAATGAGCGATATTGGCTTAAAAAATATATCACAATGATTTCTGGTATTTATTGCGATAATGATATCAATGATGATAATTCAGAAAATCTTATGCTTCCACTAAGAGACAAAAACAAGTATTATCTTTGCTATTTTTACCCTGGTGCTTTGAACATTAGCGCGTGCACATGTAATGTAATGACTGTTTAATTCATCCTGGAAGCCAGGGGGCGCTCTTGTGCAGAAACTCACATATGCATCGCAGAAGTAATAGCACTGACGACGCTCCAGGAAATCCCTAATATGCTAGGGAGAGACATTTTAACTGAGGAAACTTGATGACAATAAACATGCGATTGCTCAAAATACACGTTCTTCAAGCAATCTAGTGTATTTTTAAAAGGATAAAGCAATGCAACGCTAATCGATTAGCCTTGATCACTGTATATACTGTACAATTAGTAATGTTTCTGCCTCATTCTGTGATACGAAACCACGTCTGTCACAAAGCTATTTCAAACACTCGACTATGTTATGAAGTTATTTTGTAGAAAAAGCATGTCAATAAATGGTGTCTTTGTTGGACAACCGTGCAAACCTGTGCTACTGTAGTACAGTTATTCATCGCACAGACCAAACCAGTTCCAGATTGCAGAAGTAGCTCCTCGTTTAGCGATAAACTCCTCAATTTCACATCCGCCATGTCGATCCGCATGGTCGCACACAGAAATGTCAACAACTAGACTTTACCGTTATTATCGCGGGAAGACTAATTCTTATCGTGGGGAGTATTTTTATATCGCAAACGATAAGATAGCGCCCAACCCTAACGTCTAGTTTTTGTAATTGACTTCGTTGCTGACATGTGTCCTCTTCCTCTGATAGCTGGGACGTATGTGGCATTGACTCTTCAGGGCCCGCCTCCTTCAGTGGCGTCCGTCCCTCTTCAGCCCCTCCCCACTGACCTCTCGCCCAACCACAGGACAGCACCGGGTGAAGCCCCGCCTCCTCCACCCACGCCTCCCACAGGAAGCATCACCCCGACTCAGAGAATCACAGGACCCAAACCATTACAGGTGTGCCGTGTTTTAAGCTTTTTAATGACTGTTATTTACAGCTGTATGGCTCTCTATTGGCTAAATGGACTATTACCTAAAGCTCAAAACGATTGCGCGTCTCTGTGTGAATGAGTGGCACGGTTTTATCTACTACACAAACTCAAGCACGCATGACGCTCGTGGTGTTTTCAGCGTGTGCCGTCTCACTATTAGAGGACATGAACACATGCCCTTCATCTCCAGAGCTGCTCCGAGGGTCACTTTACCAGCATGTCTTCAGATACGCACTCAAGCTGAAAGATCCTCTACAGCCCGCCAAAATAAAAGCTCGGGTTTACTTGAAGAAATTGTGACAGAAATATATTGCTATTACACAGGATAATGTGCTTCTCAAAGAAATAATAATAATACATAATGTTTTAGGAGTATTACTCAATTTTAGTCAATGTTTTAATTTAAATGTTAAAACTCTGTTTTGTTGCACAGTTTGCCTAAAAAAGTAAAATTAAAATGTAGAAAAAACACAGATTAACGCTTTCATTATTAAAACGCTGTTCTCTATTATTGATAAAATTGCTATATATGGTTACACTGTTAAAGTAAAAAAAATTTTTAAAAGGAATCCTTGTAAATTGTTACAATTCAATTTAATAAAACCTTAATATGGTGTCCAAAAAAAATTAAACAATAAAAATTTGAGGAGAACAAAGGAATATAGGGCACACTTGTTAATAAATGGTTAATAAATGGTTAATAAATGGTTAATAAATGGTTAAGTTGTTGACATTTTGTAAATTCAGTTGATTTTAAAGTTTAATTATACCATAAAAAAAAAGTATATATATATATATTATTTAAACAAGTTATGAATTTAATCTTTTCAGTCATTATTTTTGATTATTAAAAACATAATTAATCAAATGGAATCACTCAGATTTAAACAAGCTGCACAGAATAAAAAACTGATAGGGCACAACTGTTGTTAAAATTAATTAAAAAGTTAAATTGATTAATTAAGCCTTTACAATGAAATCCAGAAAATAACCGAATGGAAAACATTGAATTTGGGACAAAACACAACAGATGCCCTGATTAGTAAACTCCTTCATCATTGTAATGTGGCTCTTCGTCATCGGCAGGACTCCGAGGTGCAGAAACACGCCACAGAAATCCTCCGAAAGATGCTGGAGCAGGAGGAGGCGGAGCTACAGGTATCAGATCGGTGCTGAACATGAGCCGAGTCGTGTTTAAACCCATCATTAATGATTTCTCCCTGTGCAGCACCTTCTGGAGGAGCGGTCTCGAAACCCCTCGCCTTCATTAGAGGAGCGAATAGAAAGTGCCAAACGAAGAGCCAATCAAATGAGAGTGAAGATCCAGCAGGATCTGGTGAGATTTGTGCTTGGTGTATTATTTTCTGAAAATGACTCATGCTCAGGCCATGCAGATGTTTATGAGTTGCATTTGCATCAGTGTCTCAGCAATGCATGCTCTGCAGTGAATGGGTGCCGTCAGAATGAGAGCTGATACAAACATCACAATAACACACACCACTACATCAGTTAATGTTTTGAAGACAAAAGCTGAAACAAATCGTCAAACCATTATTTCATGCCAAAATATGTCCATAATGCTTCCATGATGGCATTAATTAGGGCCAAAAATAATGTAAGAAAAAGACCACCAACTAACTACAGTTGGGTTTTAAGAACTGGATTTAAAGGTACAAATAGTTGCATTCGGTTCCTTTCGGCTGTTTTTTCTGGTGTAATATTCAGTGTGAAACACATGTGAACCTGAAACCAGCCTAATCAGGGTTTCTTAGTTGATTAATTAGTTAAATCACAAGGTCATATGCCCTGCTCTGTTTCAGGACGGCACTCGGTCAGAAGCTGTCGCTAACTATCTCACGGCTGGAGAAGGTCCGTATTCGTTCATAAAACCGTGTGTTGAACACCAATCTGACGTGATTCATGCGCATTAATGGTGTTGTGTTGTTGTGTTTCTCCTGTTTGCGCAGGTCGTTTATCGATGGACTCCAGTGAAGGAGACGTCGAGGTGAGTTTCATTCGCTTTACGGCTTTTAGAAGAGACCCCCATCAAAATCGCATGTGTGTAAAATATGTATATAGGTAAAATAAGAATACATTTGTGGTATATATATCTGTATTTTGTATTTGGATTAAATAAATAAAGTGAATGTTACCATGTAGGCATATATTATGTGCAAATCACATTACATTCTAACATTGTAACATTGCAATCTTAAAACAAAAACAATGCTTTTAAAGCAGAAGTTACATTCACTAAACTAAAAATGAAAGTAAAAAAAAAAGCACAGACTAATTGAGGGGGTTTTGATTCCCCTTTAGTCACTTTACAGTTAGTGCTATCATACAAATACACTTACTTGCAGGTTTAAAATTCTACATTTGTCACATTTATATTGTCCAACAACAAATATTTCAGCAAAATGTATATTTTAGTCGAGTTATTGCACTCGTTCTGAACCAAGTCTGTGAAGTTTAGCAGAATATCGCCAAGCAAAAAAGCTCATGCACTTCTGACAGCAACATGGACATATTTCCATGCCTTTCTAGCATTTACAGATGGAGAATATACCGGTGAAATGATAGTTATGCATTTAGGGAAACAGCACATAGCTCAAAACAGCGCGTCTCTGTCAGCGGCACACGCAGCCTTTCTGTCAGAGCCGCCTTAAACTGAAGCTATAAACCATAGGCTACAATATTTGACGAGTTTGTTTTAAAGCCCTTCATATAAAGCTGTGTATTATGCACTTTCTCCACAGCAGTTCAGTCTGTGTCCTCCTCCTCCTGCGCTCATATCAAACTCGATATTAGCGGTATTGCTTCATACTGTATCGCTTATAAAATAAATCGATATATCGTACAAACTCCAAATACCACCCAGCCCTAGGACGTGTATGAAATCAACATCCTGTTTCATAACAGAAAGTCAGATTTTGATAACATAACATTTTCCTGAGATATTAATTTATGACATGCAATTAAAAAATTAGACATTTAAATGTCATTTATTAGACATTTATATTTAAATAAATATAAAATTATAATTTTTCCATAAGAGTGTCACTAAATTAATATCAGCAGTTTTGGAGACCGAGGAAAATGGGTAGTCCTGGTGAAACATCTCTGAAAAGCCCTGAATGTGCTCCGTGCAGGACATCCAGACTTACAACCGTGACATGTATAGTCTCCGAGAAGTTCACTCAAATATAATGTCCTCGTACGAGGCCGCAGGGTCTTAAGAGGTTCAAAGGAGACCAAACTCATGGTCTCCAACTCATGGCACCTTGGACAAATATCCCCACTGGCCTCTGACCATCATGGCCTCCTAATCATCCCCATACACTGATTGGCTTCATCACTGTCTCCTCTCCAGCTGTAGCTGGTGTGTGGGGGGGCGTTCTGGCACAATATGGCTGCCGTCGCATCATCCAGGTGGATGCTGCACACTGGTGGTGGTTGAGGAGATACCCCCCCTTCTATGTAAAGCTCTTTGAGTACTAGGGCTGGGCGATAAAACGATAAGCTGATATGTATCGCGATAGACACGTGATCGATATCAATAAAAATGTGTTCGATAAAACGCTCCGATATTTTTATTCTTCCACCTGTAGAAACAGAGGTGTGCAAGTTTGGTTGCATTAACAAAGGCACTCGCTCTCTGGTAACCTAGCAACTCACGCTAACAGCCAATCATGTAACCGTATGTGTTTGGTTGCGCCATATCATTGTCTCATGCTGGTCTGCTGGATTCCTTTTCATAAGCTGAGTGTGTGGTGAGCGAGGAAATTGTAAATAAAAGAGGAAAAGTCAGCTCGCTCAGTATGGCAGTGTTTTGGGATATTATAAGTCTGACCGTAATGAGACCAATGTCGCCTCCAAATTATGCAAGAGCTGGTGTGTGGTAAGACTGGTAATACCACGAACTTGATGTACCACCTTAGCCTCTCCACCCTTAGGAGCACAGTGTGGTCAACCAACAACAAATGTTAAGAGATAATTAAGTGTTCATTGTGACTTTAGACTTATGTTTACATTTTAATTATTTGAGTTTTCCATGGTTGTTGACATTTCTCCTCTCTTAATAACTGAGGGGATTATGATCAGAGGAAGGTTACGTTTAAAATATTTGTTTTTTAAATGTAAAATATTTTTTTTCCTGGTCCTTATTTTAAATGGGTCATAAAAAATATCAATAATTATCGATATCGACCGATATGAAACACTGATATCGTGATACAGTTTTCAGCCATATCGCCCAGCCCTATTGAGTACCCAGAAAAGAGCTATATAAATGTAACTAATTATTATTAAACTGTGCTCCCAAGCTTTTTTATGACATGGACATTTTTGTCCACTATGGACCTATGCAACTTTGTTTTAATTGACGCACAAGAGTTAATAAGGAGGTGAAACTCTACATCTCATGCTTGGATGGACCCAATATTTCCTTATATATAAGCGAGAGGACAACGAAATCCTCCTCACTGCTCGAAGACTCCTTTTAATATTGTTTTGAGTGTTTGTTTTCTTGCAACGGATTAATACGCATCAGACTCAGTGTGCAAGGTTTCTGAGCGTGACGAATCTTTAGGATGAAGAATACAAAAAACGTATGTTTTAGTGTGCAATGAACTTAAGACGAGCCCATCCAACCCTTTCCCGTCCCGTCCCGGTCTGTGTCTGTGTGTTTAGGTGTGTGAGAGTCCCTTCTCCTCCCCCTCCACCTTCCTCAGGACCCCTCTGCTCCGCCGGCAGGGATCCGACACACACACCTCAGACTCGGTGAGACACACACCAGACCCCCGTCACACACCGCACTGCTCTGTGCTCCGCCTCCAGTCTGACTCTCTCGTGTCTCTTCAGGGAGGACAGACGCAGATCATTGGGCCGGAGGAGGAGGAAGAAGAGGAGGATGATGAGTACTCCATCAACGAGGTGAGAGAGGTCCATTAAATACATCACTTATCGTAACTAATTATTACAAGCGCCTCCCAAAATAGGTTGATGAAACGCTAGTAATTCATTTAATGTTATAACTTAAATACATTGAAATAAAAACATTTACTAATAAAGGTGAAATATATTGTTCGTTTATTAGTAACGGTTTAAATAAGTTAATTAAAATAAAATCGCTTGCTTATAAAGGTGAAGTGTTTTAATGGTTTGAGTGCATGTTATCAAACATTACAATTGTGAATATGCGAATGTTTTGTTCAAATATTTGAAATGTAGTCATTAAATTATAAATATATATTTTAATAATGACATTTTAGTGTCATCCAGTTACTTTCTCTGAAAAAAAATGTTATTGTTTTTACTTTTTTAACTCAACAGTAAAATAAAATGCTATTAAATAGCTTGGCGAGTGCAGTGTTGACACTTTCCTGTTGAGATTGTCTTTTTATAACCAAGACCCTTTAATTTACTGCAAATATTTTATAGGACAGGGATTTGAATATGCACATTTATGCAAAGAGTACTCCTCGTCATTTTAAACGCATGCATTAAAGTGTATTTGGACTGAATTCGTAATAGCATACTGCTCTTGCTGTTTCTGCCACATCTCTATATCACAGACACAGTAATTCAGTGTTTAATTTTCATTTATATTTGAAATCCATGTGGTAATATGTATTCGGTTGACTTTCAGGTGTTCAGAGCTCAAAGCTAGTTATAAGTCAAACTCGTTTGGCAACATGTAAATGAGAAAAACAATGGTTTAGATTGCTTACCAATGCTTGTCCAATACTTATGCTCATGTCAGATAGTGGGCCGAACTCTAAAAGTGCTGAACTTAGCTGGTAAAGCATCTATGTGTTGAAACGGCTAATAATAAAATGTGACATTCTGTAGTTTTATCTCATATTCATCTTTTAATCATAATTGCAAATATCTTGACTACACAGCCAACAAAACAATTCATTTTTACTGTTCCAATACTTATTGAGGGCACTATATATATATATATATATATATTTAAATGAAATAATATGTATCATGAGAAAAGAATGATGAGAATGGGAAATGTTGCTTGGCATCTGTAACTCTTCCTCACTCTTCATCGCAGATGGACGGGCCGTTTCAGGACATAGAGCTGCTGAAGAGTCGTCCGGCTCACATGACGGTGTTCATGAGATACGTGTTCAGTCAGCTACTGGATCCAAACCCGCTGGTCAGTGCCTGCTCTTCATATGCAGTGTGCTTGTGTATTAACCACAGCTCAGTGAGAGTGTGTCTGTATGAGTTTCTCACGCGTGTGCTGTTGTTGTTGATGCAGCTGTTTTATCTGTCTGTGGAGGCGTATCTGGGCTCCAGCCCCAAAGACGCCCGTTCCCTCGCCCCTCAGATCTGCTCACACTTCCTGGACCACGATGCTGTGAGTGTCTCATCCACACACACACATAACCCCAGCACTGGTGTTGCTGTGTTTCTGAATTCACTTTTATATGACTGTCGATGTGTGTTTGTGTTCAGCCGGTGAAGATTAAAGTGCGAGAGGAGTTTCTGACTGATATAGGTGAGGTTTGTGCAGTTTTTCGATCTGCGTTAGACCAGCTGTGAGTGTGAAGGAGCTGTAATCGAGCGCGTGTGTGTGTGTGTGTGTTGTGGTTCCCGTAGAGAGTCGTCTGCATGCGCAGGAGGACATACGAGGGCCGCTGTCTGAACTCCAGCAGCAGGTGCTTCCAGATATTCAAGACCAGCTTCAAGACTACAGGTGCGTCTTCAGCTTCGGTGTGAATACAATCCAGGAAAACCCACCACATGGGGAAATTTGACCTATTTACCTATATAAGCTTGTTTTCTTTAAAACAATAAAGTGTCATAGCACCTGCATATCATTGATCTGTTGTTGATTGTCCTCATTTGGATAAAAGCATCTGCTAAATGATATCATGTGAAAGCTGTGTTAAAATAATCACCCTTTTATTTAAATATCTGAAGTAGGGCTGGGCGATATGGCCCAAAAAATTATCATGATAAATGTCAAATCTTTATTTATTTCAAGTTTAAAGCCAGATTTTTTTTCTCCAAAGTGAAAGTTGTAGAAATCAATACCCAAAGTAGTATATCGCGACCCAAAAAGCATTCAAGTAAGAAAACAAATAATCAAATGTAAAAATCACTTCAGTGTGTTCGTTAAGTTAAGTCACTTGTATTTATATAGCGCTTTTTTAACAATACAGATTGTCAAAGCACTATTAAATAGGAAAATATTGTCAATAAGGACAACAGCAAACACTCAATTTACAAATAAATTGATACAAAAGCAGTTCAGTCCAGAGCAGCGAGTGACTCTCTTGTTAGATTAATATTATCTATATAGCAAATCAATGTAATGCACAGATCTGATATAATGTTACACAACAAATGTTTTCCCCTAATAATAGTTCACAGATTATGTTTGCATGAATATTTAAATGCTGTATATGTGTGTATTTATCGGGAGAAAACGCACAAATAAAGATCATCGTAGATGTTTAATTACTGTGTGGAGCATTGGGATCACTAGACGAGGGCTTAATGGACTCATTTTTGTGAAAACCCCAAATCTGCATTTTTCACTGTTGCTGCACATTCACACTCATGTTGCCAGCACGGCTCACAAATACTCTTCTTGAGGTGTTGCTGAAGCCATTTCTTGCAGTTATCCCACATTTGTTAAAGGCTGTAACACACACTGTGGGGTGTGTAATGTGCTGTGTTGTGTTGTACCGCAGGAACAAGCAGACGATGGGTCTGGGCTCTCTGTTTGGAGAGAGCGACCTGCAGCAGTTAGACGGAGATGCTGTGAGAGAGCGGCAGGTGGTGGACAGACAGGTGCTGGCGCTCTGGGAGATCCTGTGAGTGAACACTGCTGTTCAGAGACGTTAAACATCAGCACTCGCTCCGAGCACATTTAAACATTTCAACTTTATTCTCAAAACATTTCGACTTTATTCTCAAAACATTTCAATATTATTCTCAAAACATCTCAACTTTATTCTCAAAACATTTCAACTTTATTCTCAAAACATTTCAACTTTATTCTCAAAACATTTTACTTTATTCTCAAAACATTTCGACTTTATTCTCAAAACATTTCAACTTTATTCTCAAAACATTTCGACTTTATTCTCAAAACATTTCGACTTTATTCTCAAAACATTTCGACTTTATTCTCAAAACATTTCAACTTTATTCTCAAAACATTTCAACTTTATTCTCAAAACATTTCAACTTTATTCTCAACACATTTCAACTTTATTCTCAACACATTTCAACTTTATCCTCAAAACATTTGACTTTATTCTCAAAACATTTGACTTTATTCTCAAAACATTTCAACTTTATTCTCAAAACATTTCGACTTTATTCTCAAAACATTTTGACTTTATTCTCAAAACATTTCGACTTTATTCTCAAAACATTTCAACTTTATTCTCAAAACATTTCGACTTTATTCTCAAAACATTTGACTTTATTCTCAAAACATTTCAACTTTATTCTCAAAACATTTGACTTTATTCTCAAAACATTTCAACTTTATTCTCAAAACATTTGACTTTATTCTCAAAACATTTGACTTTATTATCAAAACATTTCAACTTTATTCTCAAAACATTTCGACTTTATTCTCAAAACATTTCAACTTTATTCTCAAAACATTTCAACTTTATTCTCAAAACATTTCAACTTTATTCTCAAAACATTTCAACTTTATTCTCAAAACATTTCGACTTTATTCTCAAAACATTTGACTTTATTCTCAAAACATTTCAACTTTATTCTCAAAACATTTCAACTTTATTCTCAAAACATTTCAACTTTATTCTCAAAACATTTCAACTTTATTCTCAAAACATTTCAACTTTATTCTCAAAACATTTCAACTTTATTCTCAAAACATTTCAACTTTATTCTCAAGACATTTCAACTTTATTCTCAAAACATTTCAACTTTATTCTCAAAACATTTTACTTTATTCTCAAAACATTTCGACTTTATTCTCAAAACATTTCAACTTTATTCTCAAAACATTTCGACTTTATTCTCAAAACATTTCGACTTTATTCTCAACACATTTCAACTTTATTCTCAACACATTTCAACTTTATTCTCAAAACATTTGACTTTATTCTCGAAACATTTCAACTTTATTCTCAAAACATTTCGACTTTATTCTCAAAACATTTGACTTTATTCTCAAAACATTTGACTTTATTCTCAAAACATTTGACTTCTCAAAACATTTCAACTTTATTCTCAAAACATTTCAACTTTATTCTCAAAACATTTCAACTTTATTCTCAAAACATTTCAACTTTATTCTCAAAACATTTGACTTCTCAAAACATTTCAACTTTATTCTCAAAACATTTCAACTTTATTCTCAAAACATTTCAACTTTATTCTCAAAACATTTGACTTTATTCTTGAAATATTTCAACTTTATTCTAAAAACATTTGACTTTATTCTCAATTTTTTTTCACTTTATTCTCAAAACATTTCAACTTTATTCTTGAAATATTTCAACTTTATTCTCAAAACATTTCAACTTTATTCTCAAAACATTTCAACTTTATTCTCAACATACTTTATTCTCAAAACATTTTCAACTTTATTCTCAAATATTTCAACTTTATTCTAAAACATTTGACTTTATTCTAAAACATTCAACTTTATTCTTGAAATATTTCAACTTTATTCTCAAAACATTTGACTTTATTCTCAAAACATTTTCGACTTTATTCTCAAATATTTCGACTTTATTCTCGAAATATTTTGACTTTATTCTGGAAATATTTCGACTTTATTCTGGAAATATTTCAACTTTATTCTGGAAATATTTTGACTTCTCAAAACATTTTAACTTTATTCTCAAAATAGTAGATTTTAATTCTATTTTATCATATTTTATTTAACATTGTGTTCATTTGTCTACACAGACACAGAGGTCACATGACAGCAGCACACACAACATGAGGCGTCCGTCACGGATCCTCGCAAAACAAACCGAACTGCCGTGATGTCAAAACACTTCAGGTGTGTGTTTGTGCAAATACAGCCATGCTAACATGAGTTTTCTTTCCTTGCAGTTCAAAACATGAGGAGGACAGAAGGTATGGACCTTTATTATATTGCTAGCAGTGCTACAATCTATTAAACCGGTGTATTGTGTTACATAATATTGACTGTTATCCTCCGGTCAGTTCTCCACTAGCGCTCATGTTCATCTGTATCTCAGACACTCGGGCATTAAACTCAGAGACTCCAAAGTGTTTCCGGCTTGATGTCCGAGAAGGAAAAGTGGCTTCCGTTCTTTCCTAAAGCTAAGAAGGTAAATGTTTTATGTAGTATATTGAGTGAAATATAGATCTTACTGTATCTGCATAATGTGCTTCATATGTTCATACGCAGCTGAGCAGCGCGAGACGAGAAAGGGATGGAGACGACAAGAAACGAAATCCCATCATGAAGTACATCGGCAAACCCAGAAGCACGAACCAGTCCAGTAAACGCTCTTCTCTCTCTCTCTCTCTTTCTCTCTCTCACTCACACACACACACACACACACACAGACACACACAGACACTCACTCACACACACACACAGACACTCACTCACTCACACACACACACACACACAGACACTCACTCACTCACTCACTCACACACACACAGACACTCACTCACACATAGACACTCACTCACTCACACACACACACAGACACTCACTCACACATAGACACTCACTCACTCACTCACTCACTCACTCACACACACACACACACACACACACAGACACTCACTTTCACACACACACACACACACTCACACTCACTCTCACACACACACACACACACACACACACACACACACACACACACACACACACACACACCACACAGACACTCACTCACACTCACACACACACACACACACACACACACACACACACACAGACACTCACTCATGCACTCTCACACACACACACACACACACACACACACACACACACACACACACACACACACACACACACTCACTCAGCACTCACACACGCATGCACGCCACACACACACACACACACATACACAGACACACACAGACGCACACACACACACACACTCACTGCACACATACACACACACACACAGACACTCACTCATGCACTCACACAGACACACAGTTGTTTCAGCTCGTGTGAGTCGTTCAGGGTTTATTTTGAGCAGTTTCTTTAAAACTTTAGTTGGAAATGCTGTAGTTTGTATCATTTTCTGTAGTTTTTTTCTCATCGTTTGTGTTTATTTCTCCAGCGTTCCATGTTCCTTTGTCCCCCACTGAAGGTACAGCATTGTCTTTCCATTTGCATTTATTTGTTTGTTACTTTTACAAACCTGGTGAAAGCCCTTTCCTATCTTTTATTATAATAATAATTATGATTTAATTTTAGTGCTGTCAAACGATTAATCACATCTAAAATAAAAGTTTGTTTTGTTTGCATAATACATGAGTGTGTACTGTGTATATTTATTATTACACACACATGCATGTATATATTTAAGAAAAGTGTTGTTTATATATAATATGTAAATAAATACTGTATGTGTTTATATATACATAATATACACAGTACACACATGCACATATATTATGTAAGCACAACTTTTATTTTGGATGCGATTAATCGGCACTATTTAATTTATTATGTATATATTATATTATTTTGTATTTATTGACTGGGTTTTTGTGGGTCTTAAAAAGGTCTGAAGAAGATTTCATTCACCCGTCCACAAATTAAGGTCTTTAATCAGAGCAGAAAGCCCTAAATTCATTATCATGACATTAAATGTTGCGTACACTGCAAATTGTTTTATATTTTTCCCCCAATACAAATATCTAAACAGCCTTAAATCAAGACGCATGTGCTTGAGACACAAACTGATGATATGAAGGCTTGTTTTCTGAGAAAATGAACTCAATTAAGTGAGTTTATGCTTCAAATGTGAACAAATATCTTTATGAAGATATGAAACTTTTCCCTTTGAATTAAGTTGATTTTGAGCACATTTTGATCAGTTTCTCAGAAAACAAGACTATCTGTCATTTAGCTCATTTTTCATTTGGTCAATAATCTTTGGACTTTTTTTGGTATCAAATAAATGTAAAAACTAATGCTTCAAACTTTGCATGTACATTTAGAGACCATGTGTCTCATCACTTTATTCCCTTAATGTATTTAAAAGGTCATTTACCTGCAGAAACCCTGAATATCGTTTAAAGGTATAGAGTTTTTTCCGATAGTGAGACAATCGTAGTGTAGTTTTAGGACTGTTCTGTAAATATTGACAACATTACACAATTCAAATATGGTGCACCTCTTCTGGAAAGATGGCGCAGATTGACGCCTCGTCTTTGTTTCCGTGCACAGTTCGTGCGGGCAGCGTGAAGAACATCATCCAGCAGTTTGAGAATAGTTCAGACTCGGTCGAAGACGCTGATGCTGAGGGACAGAGACTGTCTTCCAGCAGCTTCGGAGAGGACAGCATGGACAGGTCTGTGTGTTTTATTCACTAATCATCATAATATAACCTTATTCATAAACACAACATGCAAATGCATTTGTTTATTGTGTTCCTCAGTCCAACTGTCTCGGTGCGTTTGGCTCGCAGCGAGTCTTTGAAAGCTCAGGGGGAGGGGCGTCGGCGAGGAGGCGGGGCGGGGGCGGAGTCTGTCCCTCGTTCTCGTAGTGATGTGGACATGGAGGACTGTGAGGAGAGGGAGGGGCCAGGACTGAGACTGTTACATCACAGCGCCTCGTCCTCCGCCTCCAGCAGCTCGGCACGGTACACACAGCAGGCTGAAAAATCATACAGCGTTTCAATATTTACATATACATCATATACACATTGCCCTTCAAAAGTGTGGGATCAAAGACAGGTCTTCTGGTTATCAAGGCTGCAAAAATGCAGGGAAAAAACTATAAATATTACTATTTAAAACAATGGTTTTCTATTTTAATATAATGTCAAATATGATTTATTAACAATGATGGAAACCGTTTTTGCTGCGTAATATTTTTAATGAAACCTGTGATCATTTTTTCTAAATTCTTTGAATAAAAAGTTTGATGCTGAAAATTCAGCTTTGATCACAGGAATAAATTATTGTTTAAAGTCAATTAAAATAAATTATTAATTTAGATTGCAATGATATTTCATAATATGACTTTTTTGTTTGGTAATCTTGATACAAAAAAAGCATTAAAACAAATTGTATGTGTATATATGTGCTGGGCAATGATTAATCGCATCCAAAATAAGAGTTTTTGTTTACATAATATATATGCGTGTACTGTGTATATAAATATGCACACATACGGTATATATTTTACTGTATTATAAAATATGTACATTTACTTATATTTATATTCATGCAATTTCAATTATATATCAATATATGTAATATATAAACAACATATTTTCCTGAAATATATACATGCATATGTGCGTATTTATTTTATTTATATATATATATATACACATACATAATAAATATACACAGTACACATACATATATTATGTAAACACAAACTTTTATTTTGGATGAGATTAATCACGATTTAATCGTTTGAAAGCACTAATGTATATGAAGAATATATATTCATTTGCAAAAATACTTAACTCAAAAATCGTGTTTTTTCATTGTGCATCCCAATTAATCTCAATCATACTGCAATTGGTTTATTGTTTTGTAGTTTAACATCAAAATACAGCTAACTAACACATTAAAACATAACATAATTCAAAATTATTATTGAAAATGAAAAAAAAACAGAGCTTTGCAAATAAGCTCTTCATATATGTTTATATGTAAAATGATACATTGGTTTTTAGTTGTATTCTGTATGATTTCAGATCTCTGGAGAACCCGACGCCGCCGTACACGCCTCGCTCTCAGCGCAGGTGATGCAGCGCCGCTCTCTCTCTCTCTGGTTCGTCTCTGTGCGTCCGTCTCATTCTCTGCTGTCCGTCTGCAGGCTGCTGGACGCTCCGCTGGCGCTGTTACCCGACGCTCCGGCTCTGGACGAGGACGTGATCGACTCACACAACTGGCAGGAGACGGTGGAGCCGCATGTGCTGGCGTCACTGTCCTCACGAGAGATCGACCGGCAGGCCGTCATCTACGGTACACGCACACACACACATGCACACGCGCACACACGCACTCATACACACACACACGCACTCACACACACACACGCACTCATACACACACACACTCATACACACATATACACACACACACACACACGCACTCATACACACACACACACACGCACTCATACACACACACATGCACACGCGCACACACACACACACATACACACACACACACACCTGCACGCGCGCACACACACTCGTACATGTGCGCACACACATACGCACACACACACACCTGCACTCACACACACACACACACACACACACACACACACACACACACACACACACACACACACACACACTCGCATATGTGCACACACACAAACACATATGCACGCACACATGCACAGGCACATACACACACATTCACACGTGCACATGCACGCACGCATTCACTCGCGCACACACACGCACGCATACGCACACTTACACACATGCGCGCACACGCTCACACACGTGCGTTGTTTAATAGCACTGGGCTATGTATTTGATGTATTTTTGTTGACTTACATTAACAAAGATACTGCAACAAATGTATCGCTCATAGTTATTTGATATTTAATGCATTAACTAAGGTTAAACAGTGAGACCTTACTGTGAAGTGTTACCAAATCACTAACAATATCCAACATTTCGTCGGATATTTTTACAGTGAAATCTCAATACTTCCTCTAATTAATAAGCAGCCTTAAACTGTGTGAAACACGAGAAGCCAGGGGTGTTTTGACTCTGATGGGGATATTTTACATCATATCCGTGAGGCGTCAGTCAGCTCTGTTTCTCCTCAGGCGGCCCCAGACATGCCTTCTCCTCATTCTGAGGCTGAGATGTTAACATTGTGTTTTAAGATGAGACGTCTATGAAAACTACACCAGTCAAAGTCATTTATGATCTCAGATGGCCTCAAGCCTCAGACTTCAGCGTGTTTATGAGTAAAATGGAAGAACGTGAGCAGTTTTAGGAAACTGTAACCTAAATCTAAGGTTGTTTAGAGACGCGCACGTCCTGAGATCACTCAAAACTGACTGTGTGAACGGACTGAAATTACACTGTCACACCCTTAAACGATTCTCTGTGCTTGGTGTGTTTTTCATGGAGAAATCCTGAAACATTGCAGCAAAATCAGTCCATAATTATCATTTAATTTACACTTTATACTATGTTTTCATCCACATAGACGGGATGTTGCACAAAAAGCCAAGATACACCAAAAAACCTAATGTGCTTTAAAAAATATGCATGCACTCAATTGAGGCTTGTTATTATAAAAAAAATCTTCAATTTGTATGCTGTATCTAAAGATTATGTTCCACACATCAGGCACCCGAATGCAAGATAACGTCTGTTTCGTTTCGTCTGTGTGCTTTGAGGCTCAAGTCATTTATCATATAGGGGAAAAAAGTCTTGCTTTCATTGTTGTCGATACGTTGCACCAGTTTCCCAGGAACTGATACATTTGATCTTTTGAACTCTCAAGATGGAAACTGTGTTTATTCATTTATAAAAAAAAACTTTGCTTCACGCGGTACTTTTGCACACAAGTTAAATTAACTTTGTTTTCTACGATTATCACAATTTTTGGGCAAAGTTAAACTCGCAACTTTGTTTAATGTGATATTCAAATTTTTCACACGAGTTAAATACTCAACTTTCTTTAATGCGATATTACAATTCTTCACTCAATTTAAATTCACAAAATTAACTTTAATCACATTAAAATTTTCACATGTTAAATTCACAACTTTGTTTAATGCGATATTACAATTCTTCACTCAATTTAAATTTTAACTTTAATCACATTAAAATTTTCATGTTAAATACACAACTTTGTTTAATGCTATATTCACATTTTTTGCATTTGTTAAATTTGCAACAAATTTGGACAAATTAATCTTGCAATTTTATTTAATCTAATATAAAAAATAAAACAAATCCACAACTTTATACAATATCATATTTTTTTTCATATTAGATTCGCAACTTTGTTTAATGCTATTCATTTTTTTGCATATATTAAATACGCAACTTTGTTTAATGCTATCTTCAATTTTTTTGCATTTGTTAAATTTGGACAAATTAATCTTGCAACTTTATTTAATCCAATATAAAAAAAAAAGTTAAATCCACAACTTGATACAATATCATATTTTTTTCGCACAAGTTAAATTTGTGACTTTGGATAGAAACCTAGTTACTGCCCTGTCCTATTATAGTAAAATACCCTAAATTGTACAGATGAATTACACTAACCTATCTATTGCAAATAACACCGTTTTACTCAAGCTACATTTCTCCACCTTCTCTTTTCCGTTAGCATGGTTAGCCTGCTAAGCTAGTATACTCTACACATAAGCCTGTAGAAGGAGTTTGGGCTTTCATTGCCTAACCCATAATATTTTTGGTAAATAAAGCGTTAAACCCCATTGGGTTGCATGTATAGTTTTATTTTAGCGTCAGACACGCTGCTTGTTGAGTTTATTTGTCATGAATGCGTGTTGGTCTGTAGAGCTGTTCACCACGGAGGTGTCTCACCTCAGACGCCGCGGTTCTGGATCAGGTGTTTTATCAGAAGATGCAGAGCGTCCTCAGTCCAGAAGAGCTGTCCTGTATCTTCCTGAACCTGCGTCAGGTCTACGAACTGCACGGTCTGTAGTCACTCATGGGTTTGGCTGTGTATGAAAAGCAGAATATGAACTTTGAATGCAATCTGCTCAATACTGAGCAAGATCTGCTCTTTTGTAAAAATGCATAAATGTAGTACTAAAGTAGTTTTTCTATCCAGCGAGCTTATGTGAGGCCATGAAGAACCGCAGAGAGTCACCGATCGTTCAGGGCATCGGAGACATCATGCTGGCCAGAGTGAGTGTCTCGGTCCTCTTTCACTCTTTAATGAGAATAGTTCACTAAAAATATATATAAAAAACTGGAAATGTCCTCGATCTCAGTTCATCCAAGATGAAATGTAGCATTGAATCAGTGTCTCAGCAATGCATGCTCTGCAGTGAATGGGTGCCGTCAGAATGAGTGCTGATAAAACATCACAATAATCCACACCACTACATCAGTTAATGTCTTGTGAAGCCAAAAGCGGTGTCACTTTAAGAAACAAATCCATCATTAAAGCATGTTTACCTTCAAATCATTGCCAAAATAAGACTATAATAACGCTTCCTCCAGTGAAACGTCATCTGGTCTGAATCAGGAGAGAAATCTGCACCGGTTACAAACCAAAACAACATGTATGTGAGGGGATTTCGATGTGAGCGACCAACAAGAGATGACTTTTTCACTGGAGGAGACGTTATTGTGGTTTATAGAGTTGTATTTTAGCCAGAACTGAGTTTTCAGTTAAAACAACTTAATTGTGGATTTGTTTCTTACAAACAAGCATATTTTGTCTGATGGACTGGAGTGGTGTGGATTATTGTGATGTGTTTATCAGCTCTCATTCTGACGGCACCCATTCACTGCAGAGCATTCATTGCTGAGACACTGATGCATTTCTCCAAATCTGATGAAGAAACAAACTCCTCTACATCTTGGATGAACTGAAAGGGAGGATATTTCCAGCAAATGCTAAATGCTAATTCGTTTAAAAGCCATGCTTTTGCTCATGAAGCACATGAGTGACTCCGTATGTGTGTGTTGTAGCTGGAGGGAGAGGCTGGAGATCAGTTTGAGGAGCAGGTGTCTCATCTGTGCAGTCAGCAGAGTCCAGCGCTGGAGCTCATCAAGAGCAAACAGCGCAAAGACCCTCGCTTCACACACCTCATACAGGTAACGCATGCATCAGAGCCTTCCCAGATCATCCGTGGGTCACGAGTGTGTGTGCTGACGCGCTGTGCTGTTTGTCAGGAGTGTGAGGCCAGTCCTCACTGCCGCAGGTTACAGCTGAAGGACCTGCTGGTGGCGGAGATGCAGCGCTTGACCAAATACCCTCTGCTGCTGGACAACATCATCAAATACACCGAGAGTGAGTGAACACACACCGAGATCTGCTCGTACACCTTGTGCTGGCACTAAACCTGTCATTTTTGGAAAGTGGGATTTATGCATCATCTGAACGCTAAATATATAATATGTTGTTATGGTAGGACAATATTTGAAAACATTGAATCTGAGGGTGCAAAAAAATCTAAATATTGAGAAAATCACCTTAAAAGTTGTTCAAATTAAGTTCTTAGCAATGCATATTACTAATCAAAAATTAAGTTTTGATATATTTACTAAATATCTAAATGAAACATGATCTTAATATCCGAATGATTTTTGGCATAAAATAAAAATGGATAATTTTGAGCCATACAATGTAATGTTGGCTGTTGCTAGAAATATAGCTGTGCTGCTTATGACTGCTTTTGAGCTGCAGGGTCACATATGTACATAACTAAAAATATTAATATTTGTGATCTATTAAATCTCTAACCTATTGTGTTTGGTAAATTTAGCATTTAAATAAATCTCCAACATGAAGTTATACGATATCGGTAAAAGATGACTGATGATGGTTATAATTGGTGTTATTAAATGCAATGTAATTATTTTATTTTTAATAATGCAATTATTTCCACATGACTATACATTAGTATTATTAATACCAAACATTAGGGGTCATTAAGATATATAATATTTTGTATGTTTAAAAATTTACATTTCAAGTAAATATTGAACTTTCTATTAATCTCAAAAATCTAGAAAAATAAAATATCACAGATTCCACTAAAATATTGTGCAGCATAACTGTTTCAACATTAATAATAATCAGAAATGCTTCTTGAGCAGCATATTATTATGATTTCTGAAGATCATGTGACGCTGAAGACTGGAGTAATGATGCTGGAAACACAGCTGCGCATCACAGAAATTAATTAGTTTACATTTCTGTTAAATTGCAATCATATTTATCAATGTAATATTTGTGTGCAGCGGCGTCTCCGGACCTGCAGCTGCTTCAGAGAGCACAGGCCCGTTGCCGTGGGATACTGCAGGTCGTTAACGAGGTCGTCAGAGAGACGGAGCACCGGCATCAGCTCAGCCAATACCAGCGCAGGCTGGACCTGACGCCTCTGGAGCGGCTGGCCAATCCCGTCGCAGCACAGTTCAAGGTGCGCGCCGCCCCGTGCGCCTCATTAATGCGCTAGCATCGCTCGTCATGCTGTCTGCTTCTCTCCCACAGAACCTGGATCTCACCAGCAAGAGGATGATCCACGAGGGGCCGCTCACCTGGAGAGTCAGCAAGGACAAAGCCGTCGGTAAAGACCGCTTTAATAGACTAGAAATCCCCATAGTGTGCTAAAACACATGACTGGATATCAGTATTTGTGCTACAGTAATATGTGTTAATGCACAGTTTTGTAAAGACAGTTTCTTTTCTGTGTTGACTTCAAAAGTTTATAAATAAAAATATTATTCAGGGATGCAGTGTTGCGATAATATATTTCTTTATTGATTTGCTTACTTTTAGTATTTAAATAGGAGTAAAAAAATATATATTTGTGTATTTTGCCCTTTGCATTACACATTATATTATTATATTTTTTTTTAGCTGTTGCACCAATGTTACTTCAGTATCATCGATATACTAATATATTTTTTACATTTTGTATTTTGATTTATATAAATATATATAAAGAGTTAATTTGCTAAAACCGATAACTGTTATTAACTATTTATAAAAATCATGTTTTTTTTCATTGTGCTCTCCAATTAATCTCAATCAAACTTCAGCTGGGTTAAATAACTCAAAATACAGCTAATTAACACAATAAAAACATATTTTTGAGTTATCTGCTTTTGAATATAAACTGTGTGTGTGTGTGTGTGTGTGTGTGTGTGTGTGTGTGTGTGTGTGTCTGTGTGTGTGTGTGTGTGTGTATGTGTGTGGGGGTGCGGTGTGTGTGTGTGTGGGAGGGGGGGTGCGTGTCTGTGTGTGGGTCAAAGACGAAAAAGGGTTTACACATAAAAGCAAGTGTAATACTGCTTTAAATTGTTGTTGTTTTTCCAAAAAAATTGTTAAAGTTTTCTGTTTAATTTAGTTTTTCTGAGCAAAAATATATATCATACATTTTCCCTGATTTACAGAAAGCAGCCACTAAAATATCATTCAGTGTAACAATCTTGTCAGGCACATTTACAACAAAAATCTATTCATGACATTAAAAGACTAATTACTTTATCCACAGATATTAATTGTAATTATTATTTTAAATTTTACACTATTCTAGGTTTCGCCCATTTTCAATAATAATTGTCTAATTTTAAAACACACAAAAAAAATTATGCTCCCCTATTATTTTAGATATTTTAATAGTTAAATTTTTTTAAGTCAGAATAAACATGTTGTTGGGATTTTTACATAAATATTATGTTACACTGAATGACAATCTAACATTATTTCAACCAGATTTTGACATTTTATTCTCCAAAAACATATTTGAAACCTTTAAAGTAGACACTTTACTTACATTTAATGTAGGGGTGGGTATAGATTAATTTTTTAATCTAGATTAATCTAGATTAAAATGGCTCATTTGAATTTGCCAAGGCATTCAGAATATGTGTGCTACCCAAATAATGACTAAAAGTAAGTCTTTGAGAACGGGTTTCTCAAGCCAGGTGGGCGATTAGACCAGGGCTCATCTCCTGTTTCCAAATGCATCACAAACTGCTTGAGAAAGCTGTTCTACTATGATAATTGGTGATGAAAATAAATTATGTTCAATAAGATGTACTTGTGTTTACTAACTGTTTATTCAGTTAAACATGAATTTTGAACTGTAGGCCTACATAAGAGGTCGTGATGAACTGTTTACAGTTTCCATTGGGAAGCTTTAAAAATAAATTTTCCCTGAAGCAAACCCGGCGGCTTCATAGCTGCATCCATGTTAGCACGCCACGCCTGATGTGGTAATTTCACAGTAACGTTAGGCATACACACAGGTTCAAGCAGAGGGTGACACGAGTGAATTCTCAAGTTCACATGAGACCCAAAGCGCATCCTGTTTGCTTAAAAGCGCAACGCTTCGTTGTTATTCTGAGTGCACACAAATAAACGAGTCTTTACAGATTCGAAAGATGTATTAGGCTACTTTTATCTGTATGACCAAAATGACGGAGATTTTAAGAGCAAGTGAGCGCACCGAGCCTGTCCTGCAGCAAACGCTGCCCACACAAACACTTCAATAGCATTTCTAGGTTAACATCATATTGAGCGGCCATGTAAAGTTGTTACTACATACATCTTTCAGATGAAAAGCCATATTTGAGGTTGATGAATGATAGTGAGCGTTTGGATGTCCTGCCCGATTGTATTACCACACAGACCAGCCGTTAACAATCTGTCCATCACGGACTGCGAGCCTCTAGTTCAAGACTCGCTCGCCCCCTACAGTGCAATTCGCCAGGTATACATCCGCGCTTAAAATATCAGGGTGAAAGTCATCATAGCTTGCGTAGTATAGACCCAGCTCCCAACCCAACTTTGAGAATAGATTAACGGCGATATTTTTTATCGCCGATAAGAGTCTAACGTTAACGCAGCACGTTAACTAACGCCCACCACTAATTTAATGTGTTTCTATGGACATAAAATCACATGCGGACATCTTAACATCTTTGACGTGCGGTGTGTGTGTGTGTGTGTGTGTGTGTGTGTGTGTGTGTGTGTGTGTTAATTTCTATCAATATATCATAATCATAGAATCAGAGTTTTATTGCCAATAAAGCATAAAAGGAATGTGTTTGTGTCACAAGCTTCCAGTACACAGACAATAGAAATAGGTTGAGAATAAAAAGATATATGCAGATAAAAAAAATTGAATGTGGAAAGTTGTGCTATAGATGATGGATTATTAATATCATAATTAATTTGTATTATTAAAATCTCTGTTTTATATCATCTTACATACATGACGTTAAACTCTTAAATTGTAAGTCAGTATCTGCTGAATATTATACTAAAACTGAATTGAGAACGGTTGCCTTGGCAAACGACTGAAACCAGATAAGTTGAAGTTGTTTATCTCAGTTAACATGTATTTGTTTCTGTATGTTTTAAGAGACGTTTCTCCTCGTTTGAGTCTGGAAGCGTTCGGCTGTAAGTCTGTGATTGTGTCCATGTTTCAGAGGTGCAGGCGCTGCTCTCAGATCTGCTGGTGCTTCTTCAGCGGGGTCCAGACGAGCGCCTGTCCTGCGCTGTCCACACGCCGCTGGGCGGAGCTCCGACCTCAAGATCCCTTCTGCCCAATCCTGCGCCTCGACCCGCCCTCGTCCGGCCCGTCGCCACAGGTCAGGCTTCAGAGAGCGATCCCATCCAGATACAAGTCTCCTGCCAGGCAGTCCTGGCCAGAATAACAGCACTGAACGTCTCACATAAACACATCACACACACGTAAAACCAGACCAATAATAAAGAATAAAATCTTATCCAACATCATATAAACATATTTACAAATGGAAGCATCATAACACTCTGCATTTCTTTCCATAACCTTGGACCATAGGAGGTTAATATCAGAGATTGTAAATATAAGTTTACCTAATAATGTCTTGGCGGTAAATAGTAGCGTATGCATGTTTCTCCTTTGGACCTAACAATGATGGGAACGTGAAGATGCTTTCGTCACAAATCATATTGCAGCATGATATGTGTCCCTGGAGCACAAACAGGGTATATTTGTAGCAATAGACAACAATACATTGCATGGGTCTAAATTATACATTTTTCTTTTATGCCAAAAATCATGAAATCATGTCGCAGGATATTTTGTAAATTTCTTACTGTAAATATATCAAAACTTAATTTTTGATTAGTAATATGCATTGCTAAGAACTTAATTTGAACAACTTTAAAGCAGTTTTTTTCAATATTTAGATTTTTTTGCACCCTCAGATTCCAGATATTGGAAAAGATGATTTATTCAGCTTTCTGATGATGTATACAACTCAATTTCGAAAAATTGACATTTTAAGACTGGTTTTGTGCTCCAGGGTCACATTTATGCAATCCGACTTTAGTAAGTATAAGTTTGCATGCAAATAAACCACATCATCATGAGAGGAACCGACTTTAGCATTTCTTTATACAAAAAAGAAAACCCAATTTAGGTCTGAGCTTTTTATTTAAAGCTTTTCAATATGATACATGAACATAACATATACCTTAAATTAAAAAGGCTGCATGGGCAAGACTCCGAGATACTTTCAGATATGAAATGAACTTCTGTTCATCTTGCAGATAATAAAGCGCCACGTGATCAGCACTTGGAGAGTCAGATCTATGAGCTGGTGGCCGGGACATCCTCAGAGAAGAACACGTGAGTCGCTGCTCAACCCTCATTGGCTTGCTATGCTTGATTGACAGGATTGCAGCCTATCAGGGGCTTCATTTATTCCTGCTGTCTTTAATAGTGGACAGTTATTATAAGCAGTCTACTACATCTAAAACCATGTTTTTCTAATTCTTTATGCATTTGAATGTCTAGTAACTCCCTTTAATTCGATGTTTCCTCACAGTTGGAAAGACCTGCTGGAAAAGACAATCGGCCCAGGATCGAGCAAACAAGGATCACCAGCACCGTACGTCACACCATCAGCTCATAAACACTGAACACTACAGCCATGTCCTCACTGCATCTGATGAAATCATGTCTGCTCTGTTTCAGGTCGTCGGATGCGCGTTCAGCGGCCAACGCATTAGGTAAGAGATGAGGGTTTATAACTGGAGATTCAAAATATAATGGCACTACTGCTCAAAAGTTGGAGCAATTATTTTTTTATACCAGGATGCATTTAATTGATAAGAAAAGTGGCAGTAAATGCATTTAAAATTTCACAAAATATTTCCATTTCAAATAAATGCTGTTCTTTTGAACTTTCTATTAATCAAAGAATCCTGAAAAATAAAATGTGTCTGTTTCCACAAAAATATGAAGCAGCACAACTGTTTTCAACATTGATGATAATTAGAAATGCTTCTTGAGCAGCAAATCAGTATATTATTATGATATCTGAAGATCATGTGATGCTGAAGACTGGAGTAATGATGCTGAAAATACAGCTGCGCATCACAGAAATAAATTACATTTTACTATAAATTACTATAAGAGACAGTTATTTTAAATTGTAATAATATTTCACAATTGAACTGCATGTTTGATCAGATGAATGCAGCCTTGGTGAGCAAGAAGACACGTTTAAAACCCAACCCCAAACTTTTAAATGACCACAAATGAAATGTATGCAAAATTGCTGAAATTACCAGTTATTTTACACAATATGGGGAATGTTATTAATCATAGATAAGGCTGTAGATCTCTTAATTTATGATTGTCTTAATCCGTGTTCCATTATTCTGCAGAAGCACTGTTTTTGTGGCATTTCATCAAAATGCAATAACCTGCAAAACTAGTTTTCCATTAAAGCTATGTCTCAGATATGCATCACATTATTGAAGGAACATGCATTATTAATTCATAAGAAGTGCATTTACATTTAAGCATTTAGCAGATGCTCTTATCCAAAGCGACGTACAAATGAGGAGTGTAATAGAAGCAATCAGACCATCGAGAGAGCAGTGTACAAGTGCCATGACAAGTCTGAGTGATTCTAGCACAGAACACGTAGCTAGGGTTATTGTTTAATATAGAATAGGTAAGTGTTAGTATTAGTTGGTCAGGTGCTGGTGGAAAAGATGTCTTTAGTTGGTTTTTGAAAACGGCTAAAGACTGTTTGAATTGAGATCGGGAGGTCATTCCAGCAGCTGGGCACGGTCCAGGAAAAGGCCCGTGAGTGATTTGGTACTTTGGGATGCCACCACAAGGCATATAATCTTCTGTAGGGCGATAAGTTTGCACTAGCGGTTTAGGTATATTGGTGCAGCGCCAGTGTTGTCTTGTTGGCACATCAGTACCTTGAATTTGATACGCCAGTGTAACCTGATGAAGAAAGGGGTAACGTGAGCTTTTTGGACCACTCTGGCTGCTGCATTCTGGATCAGTTGCAGAGGCTTGATAGTACATGTGGGAAGACCTGCCAAGAGAGCATTACAATAGTCCAGTGTGGAGAGAACACGAGCTTGGACAAGGGCTCTGACAAGAAGAGTCTAATCTTCCTCATGTTGTAGAAGGCAGATCTGCAGGACCGGGCGTGGTAGCATTGTGGTCTGTGAAGCTTAAATGATCATCGATCACAACTCCGAGGTTCCTGGCTGTCCCAGCTGTATAGAGAAGTTGTGGTGAAGTGATGGGGCTGAAGGTGATGGTCCTTCATCCAGCTAGAAATGTCACTCAGACAGGCTGCAATGCAAGCAGCTACCGTCGGATCATCTGGTTGGAAAGAGAAGTAGAGTTGAGTGTCATCAGCATAGCAGTGATAAGAAAACCATGCTTCTGAATGACCTGTAGATGAGAAGATAAGTGGTCCAAGCACTGAGCCTTGAGGAACCCCGTAGCAAGAAGTTGTGACTTCAAACCTCACCCTCCAAGACAACCTGAAGAACCTATCTGAGAGGTAAGACTCGAACCACAGGAGTGTGGCTCTCCACCTTCTGAGGGTGGACAGGAGGATCTGGTGGTTAACTGTGTCAAAAGCATCAGATAGATCCAGCAAGATGAGTACTGAGGATTTGGAAGCTGCTCTTGACAGTCTCAGGGCCTCAGTAACCGAGTAGGGCAGTCTCAGTTGAGTGGCCACGTGAAGCCAGATTGCTTGTTGTTGGTTCTGTGCAAGAAACAAGAGAGTTGGTTGAAAATAACTCATTCAAGTGTCTTTGCAATTAATGGAAGAAGGGATACCGGTCTGTAATTCTCTAATAGTGCTGGATATGACATGTCCCGCCTCTGTTAGATGTGTCTCTGGAGCAGGACTCTGCTAGTGAAGATGAATTAGAAAATATAAAACCGTTTCATTTAAGTTGATGCACTAAATCTACTAGAAAATCCATCGTGTTTGTGGTGCAACAGTATACAAACATGACTGTTCGGGTATCACGGTATGGTTTCGGTACAACAGGAGGGATAATATTATAATATATATATATATAAATAAATACTAGGTTATACAATTAACAACAGAGCCCAAACTTAAATGTAATTACATTTTTTTTTTTAAACTGTATAATCAACACTCAGCTTTTAAAAAAAACATGTATGGAAACATAAATTGCACATAATGCAGTTTTTAAATTAACTTAATAATGAAATGTATATTTTTTGTTGATGTATATTAATTTACTCAACAGCTGTATAGCTTGTTTCATTACAGATTTATTTAAACATAAATTAAGACATCAGTAGCAAGTAAAGTAAAATATAACGAGTTTAATATAGCAAAATGCTCCTCTCCAGACTTAATTTGTTTAGAGAACTAACGAGCTGTGGACACTGATGACTCACTTGCTTATGTCTTTCCACGGTTGAAACACCGATTACATGAGATGTTCATTTTGTGTTAAAACTAGCAGTAAATGGCATCGTTTGAACTAAACAGTGATCAACATCAAAGTGTGTCAAAACGATATTTATTTGAATTTCCTGGAAGTAATTTGAAAGATGAGACTTTGTTTCTTATCAAAAGTAACAATATATAAAACTGGTAGTTTCCAATGCAGTTGGCTAGTTAAAGCAACACGCCACTATTTTTGAAATAGGCTCATTTCACGACTCCCAAGAGTTAAACAGCTGAGTTTTACCGCTTTTGAATCCATTCAGCTGATCTCCGGGTCTGGCGGGAGCACTTTTACCGTAGCTTAGCATAGATCATTGATTCTGATTAGACCGTTAGCATCTCGCCAAAAGGACCAAGAGTTTCGACATTTCTCCTATTTAAAGCTTGACTCTTCTGTAGTTACATCGTGTACTAAGACTGACGGAAAGTTAAAAGTTTCGTTTTCTTTGCAATTTGAGCGTCTGAAAGTAGTCCCAAGCTAGGTAACTAGTTATGATATAGCTAGGGACTGCTTTCAGGCGCTGCGTAATATCATTGCGCCTGAACTTTTCATTTTGCGTCGGTCTTAGTAGAGTCAAGCTTTAAATAGGAGAAATTTCAAACATTTTGAGCGAGATGCTAACGGTCTAATCCGATTCAATGAGCTATGCTAAGCTGTTGCTAAGTGCTCCCGCCAGACCCGGAGATCAGCTGAATGGATAAAAAATTGTAAAACTCAACTGTTTAGCTCTTGGGAGTCGTAAAATGAGCCTATTTCCAAAAATAGTGGCGTGTTCCTTTTAAACAACGCTTTATTTGTTTGGCACACATGCATACTGAACCGAAAGACCCACACAGACATTTTTTGGTACGAATACGTGTAACGTTACATTCCCAATGTGTATATATAAAATATGCAAAAGCTAATATAAATTACAGTAGCACATAAAACAAAGCTACAATTAAAATTAACACTGAAAATACAAAAGTCAAAACATGAAAAAATTGTAAATAAGTAATACCAGAATAACTCTGAAATAACAGAAATGACCTAAAATTGCATTATGAACAGAATTTCTGTCCATCCAAGATGAAATAGCAAATATGTTGCACATATAACTGATAAAACAAAACAAATAACGCTGTTCTGCTTGTTTTACTTCACTAATTGACTCTAAAAGTTTTAATTTTCCTCGTTTTCTCAGTGGAAACCCTCCGTCAGCTGATCTTCAGAGACCTGGAGGATGGGTGGAGTCAAGATTCAGACGACACGCCCACAAACGAGACGGCCAATGAAAAGAGTCCCTTTACAGACAGACCGGGGGCGGAGTTAGCTGATCCCGCCCCGTGAAAGTCCCGGCCAGTGGGGAGGAGCCTGTAGAAGCTCCTGATCCCGCCCCAGCGGTCAGTGTGGGGAGGAGCCTGTAGAAGCTCCGCCCCTGGAGGTGCTGCATTCACCTGTTCAGGTGGTGAGGAAAGGTAAACGCTCGAGGATCAGCAGCTTTATGATCATAGTTCTGGAGCTAAATATAACACAGTGATTCAAATGTATCAGATTTATCATCAGTATTTACCGTATTGACCGAATATAAAACGATTGTGCCATGAAATACGTAAGTAAGTGTGCTGTAAAGATCGCGAAAGTGAAACGAAGAAAAGCGGCATGAGTCGTGACTCTCATGTTAGCATGATGGGACCAAACTAAGTGATTTTAAAGCATAAGACAGATCTCAGATCTGAAGACTACAGTAAGATATCACTTCTACTGTTAGTGACATTTTGGTAGGCTACTATGAGATAGGCTACAAAAAGTGTGTATTTTAAATGTGATTGTTGGTACATTTTACCAGTATTTACCATACTTTCAAAAAAAAAGTTTTGGGGTCAATACACGGTTTATTTAAATTTGTTTCAGCTTTATTTTGATTAACAAAAATGATTAATGTGTTTGTACACCGAGTCTGAAATTTTCGCACGTAAAAGAATAAATATAACCTCGGGTTGTGTCTGCCTCAGAAACTTTCATCTGTCATAAAAAAACAATTTGATCAGCTTCGATTTTCTGCATTTTTGCATCGTAACAAGCATTTTGATAGGAAAGGATGACGAATATGAAGAACCCGACCACAGTCAGACTCGGTGTGCAAGGACCTTCAGTTGGACTGTAATTTCAGAGAATTGAAGCGTTTGTGTCTCTTTCCCCTCTGTCTCTCTCTGCATGTGCTCAGAGCTCACTGTGATGAAGCTTATGTGATTTAACACACCTCTCTCTCTCTCTCTCTCTCTCTCTCTGCTACTTTTCTACAACACACTCTTGCTCTCTCTCTCACACACTCTCACACACACACACACACCCACTCACTCTCTCTCACACTCTCTCACGCACTCGCTATCTCTCTCTCTCTCTCTCTCTCTGCTACTTTTCCACAACACACTCTTGCTCTCTCACTCTCACTCACACACACACACACACCCACTCACTCTCTCACACTCTCTCACGCGCTATCTCGCTCTCTCTCTCTCTCTCTCTCTGCTACTTTTCCACAACACACTCTTGCTCTCTCTCTCACACACACACACACACACCCTCTCACGCACTCATCTCTCTCTCTCTCTCTGCTACTTTTCCACAACACACTCTTGCTCTCTCTCACACACACACACACACTCTCTCTCTCACACTCTCTCACGCTTCTCTCTCTGCTACTTTTTCACAACACACTCACTCACTCACACTCTCTCTCTCTCTCTCTCTCTCTCTCTCTCATATGTATTGCTGCTGTGGCTTCTTGTACTTGTCTGTTTCCAACAACACGCCATCTATCTTTCTGCACACCTCTCACACACACACACACACACACACACACACACACACTCTCTCTCTCTCATATGTATTGCTGCTGTGGCTTCTTGTACTTGTCTGTTTCTAACAACACCCCACCTATCTTTCTGCACCTCTCTCTCTCTCTCTCACACTCAACACACACACACACTCTCTCTCTCTTTCTCACACACACACACCTCTCTCTCTCTCTCTCTCTCTCTCTCTCACACTCAACACACACACACACACTCTCGCTGTCTTTCACACACAGTTGTGGGTGCGGGCTGTTCTCTTCCTGATGACATCACTGATGATGTCACCGCCGGCCAATCCTCTCGGGACGGAGGTGGGGCTACTATATGTATATTGTACAATGTTCTCGGCAGATGCATTCTGGGCCGGTTTCCTGTGAACAATTGTGGCTGGTCTCAAGCTTCATGGCTTGTGTTCGGTCTCGGCCGACTGTGAAATATAACCCGGGATGAGATTTGGTTTCAGTTTTGGAAACCGGTCCTGAATGATCTGGAAGCAGTCCTTCTCTCTTTCTGTTGTTCCTCATGAACCTCAACGATTCATCATCGTTCAGCGTGTTTCTTATTAAAATCAATAACGTGACTGAATATGGAGAAATATTATATAAAACTATCATCAGCTGTGATGTTATACGTCAGGAAGTTACGAGATGTTTATTAAGAATCTCATTTTTATTTTTAATGAATTTAATTGTTTTGTAAGGTTGTCGATGAATATGTTTTTATACATTACTTGTAATATATGCAATATATTAATTATATTTATTTTAATAATTTATTTTTTTAATATAATATTATTAAAAAAGATATATTATTTAATAATTTTTATTTCATTATCAATATTAATTTGTCTTATATTTTAATTGCAGTAATTTTGTATTATTTTTGTCTATTTTAACATTTTTGCTTCGTTTAATAATTCTATGTTTGCTTTTATTTTTCATATTCAGTTTTAGTATTTAAACTTATTTTACTTGCAAAGTCAAGATTTCTATTTTTTTTTTTTTCATCAAATATTTATATCTTATTTTATTTGTATTTTTTATTTAATTTAATGTATTTATTTTCAGTTTTATTCATAACAATGTTTTGTTGCTTTTATTAATTTTTGCTTTGTTTAATATTCCTATTTAGTTGTTATTATTTTTTAAGTTTGTAAGTTTAGTACTTAAACATAAAATTATTTTAAATTAATTGTCTAGGCAACATTTCTAATTTTCATTTACTTTAAGTTTTCAGCTAGTGTTTAGATTCAATTTGATAAATTTGTGTCATTGTTCTTTTTGTTCTTTTTTTTTTTTTTTTTTATATGTTTGTGTATTTAGTTTTAGTTAACAATAACACTGTCGCTGTGCTGCTTCCAGGAAACATGTTTTATCTGGTCATGCCCAGAGATGACTCGGGGTCGAGCACTCTCACAGACGAGAGCAGCACAGACGAGCTCAAAGACTCCGACCGCATCCATCAGACTCAAAACATCAACGAGGAAGAGGAACCGGAGACGCCCTGCCTCTCTCCAACTGACCAATCGCTGACTGAGACCCTGAGACTCGGCCAATCACAACCGAGCATGCAGCGACATGTCATCAAAAACGTGGACGAGATCTTCAACACCATGGAGGAGCTGATGAGGAAACTACAGCACCTGAGGGTAAAACACACAATACTCACACACACCTCAAACACACAGACACCACACACCACACACACCACACACACCTCACAAACACACAGACAACAACACACACCCACACACACACACACACACACACACACACACACACACCACACTCACTCACTCACACACCACACTCACTCACTCACACACCACACACCACACTCATACTCCACACCACACCATACACGCTACACACCACACCACACCATACACGCCCCCCACACACACACCCACACCCACACACCACACTCAACACCACACTATACACGCCATACACACACACACACACACACCACACTCACACACCACACCATACACGCTACACACACACACACACACACTCACTCACCCACACACCACACTCAACACCACACCATACACACACACACACACACACACACACACCACACCATACACGCCACACACACACCACACTAACACTCACTCACTCACCCACACACCACACTCACACACCACACCATACACGCTACACTCCACAACATACACACCACACACACACTCACACACCACGCCACACACACACACACACAAAATATACTATACAGTCTAACCAAAAAATCATTCAGACACCAGATATCACTTTTGATAATTTGTTCCACTAGTGGGTGCAGGACTCTATAGTTCATTTATGTTAGTGAGGATAACAAAATAAAGTAAACTGTGACACATTATACCCAAAAATTATTCATAGAGTGGACTATCAGTGAAATGTATAAATTTTGATTTGACGCTTTGACCTGAAGATGTTTTGTTTCATACCTTTCATCTGACATCAAGATTTATTTGTTCTGACACAGTCTAACTCTGAGTTCTTGTCATATTTTATAATCTATAAACTGTGATAATGTGAGAAATACTGAAGGTGTCTTAATAAATGTTGCTTTGACTGTATATAATGCATTTAATACACTCAAGCCTACAAACAATAAATAAAGCATGTTTCCATACGCAGAAAAAATGGAATGCAAGAAATAATGTCAAAAAGATACATTTAAAATTTAACGCATTAATACGCTTTAATATTTAGAATTTGCTGTACAGCTTTTTCTGATTTATATATATATAAATGTATCTGTTTCTTCTCACCTATTATTTTATGATGTTTTATCTTGTGCATATATTATTTAAAATGCACTATAAAATGCATTACAGTATTATTTGTTGTACAGCTTATAATTTATGCTGGTTTAATATAAATAAAGGTAAAACTAAATTTTGGGGGAAATATTGTATGATTTTTCGCCTTTTTTGGTCTTTTTGTGGCTAAATTGTGCTCTGAAGGTATTTTCTATGAGATTCAACCTGACGCACATTAAGGATACAGCTGTAAACCGTAAATCTCCGTGTTTCTTCTGACCTGTTGTTGTAGGACGTTGAAGCCGATCACTACACACTCCTGAAGAGATTAAGAGAACCTCTTCCTGTGGACAAAACGTCCCGCGATCTCGTCTCCAAGCCTCCCGCAGCGGTCCGAATGCCCTCGCTGGACCGCGGAGCCGGAGACGGTGAGGAAAACGTTTAACACACTTTAGCATTATGACAAAAATCATAATCAAGGTTATTTTGGTCAATATTGCAATCATGATTATTAGTGGGCCATATGACCAAAACTTTATATGAAAGATTTATTTCAAGATAGTGATGTATACCAAATATATATTTTCTGTAAATAAGGTTGCTATGACATCTATATTTTAGAGACCAGCGAAATGTCACGATTCCCAGAGTAACTAATATTAATAAAAAAGATACAAATTAATCAAACTTAAGACAGTTTTTGTCAATGCAAGTCTAAAGTAGCTATTCAGTTAACTAGAGAAATTGAATAACCTAATGTAAAATAATAGTCTTCACTGTAATAATTCAACCTCCTTTGTTTCTTATTAAAGCTAAAAAAGTCCTTCAGTCAAGAGCAGAGAGTGATTTTGTTGTTTGATTATTAATATAAAGCACACCGTCGCAGCAGGAATATAGCGCACTGTCTCTTTAAGAGCCGCATGGATCCAATTTACTGTCACACAAGTATTTTCATCCACAACTCTTTACGTTCATTTATTACATAACCGACAATGGTTTACATGAATAATCACCAAGTGCCACAATGAAACAAACTTTTGCGTGTATTTGAATGTTTAGACGCTAAAAGATGACTTTACATGTCCGTGTTGTGTTGTGTCTCGGAGCGCATACACCGTAATCACAAGCGCATGTTCTCTGTCATGCTCTTAAAAACATAAATACAACTTAAATAAATCAAGCGCGTCCCATTTTACTAAAGTCTCGTTACATGATTTTACTGATTTGTACATGAAATTGGGCTTTTATGGAGGAACAAAAGAGCACCGCTGGCAATCGTTTTATCTCGATTACTGTGTTTTTATAATCGTTGGAGGCTGAAATCAAAACTGAATTTCGATTAATTGCACAGCCCTACTTTAGCAAGTTTAAATCCATTTTGCAGAGCAGAAATTGTGTATAAAGTCATGTATTTAATATTTCTGTATTGTTCGTTCAGGTAAAGAGGGGGGCGTCTCTCAGCCAGAAATCCAGTCCACAGGTTTCTGACGGTTTACACTGGACCTCCTGGAGGACTTTCATCTCACGCACACACTCACACGCTCTGCACTCTATGATGTAGCCCCTTCCCAGCATGCCTTGCGCCTGGAAGCGCCATCCAGGCTAAATTATGTGTTGTGTGTGTCAACCACAAATCCGTAAACTTGGGACGGACGACCCTTCGGCCAGCGCTGAGAAAAGAAAGGACGAAAAAGAAAGTAGTTGCGCATTCGAGAGAGAAAATTCAATGTTGTTGACGAAGAACGTAATTGCGACGCGCGAAGAACAAGAAGTGAAAAGCGCAAGTGGACCGTGAACTAGCGCGGCTGAAGACATGACTCTGTCCCGCGAAGGAAACCCGGCACTTTACCTGCTGTTCGTCCGTTTCTCCTCCATTCAGCTCGTCAGGAAACACGCCAAGTAAAAACGGACGATTTTTTCCAGCCGCGCATATCGTGAGCCACGGATGTACGGCGTTGACAAATTAAAGTTATTTTGCACTGGGACCCCTGTGGAAATAAACACCGGGGTTGAATAAGGATGTCTCACGAATATCAATGTTCGTTCGTTAATATCGTAGCTTGTATTTCATTGTGTAACACTATGCGAAAAAAAGTTTATTTGGACGATTTGTGCTCAAATTCACTTTTTTTTCGGTTTGTACGCACACTTTCGCACATTTCGTAACTGGACTCCGGTTTATATATATATCGTACCGAAAAAAGGGGCGTGTCTATGAATTCTGACATCATGTGACCTGCAAGCTGACACAATTGTATTACGTGTAAACTTTTGTCGCACATTGTTTGCGGTAGTTCGTTTGTAGCTCAATGGCTGCTTGAAACACAAATGAAGGGATCGGGAACTCTAATAATAAAAACTACGTAAATATTACGTTTGCGTCTTTATAAGCGTTTAACTCGTACACCTAACCTGCCAAAGGAGGATTGTTACCTCACCTCCTTGTTTGGTTTTGTTTATTATTTTAGTTTTTGTGAGTTTGTGACTACAGTGCGCTGTTTTTATGGCGTATTGAATTCGGCGGCGGAGGCTTGTATGGGTAGCTACTGTTAACTCAGGTGGAGAACTCTCTCGTTAGCTTTAACTCCATCTCATGCGTCGTCTTTCGTTCCTCCATCTTCTGCGTTCGTTCGTACTCGTCATCGGCTCGACGATTTGTACGCTGCACAACGGAGAAACACACACTCGTGCGAACTACTGTACGTAAACCTTTGATTTTATGTGTATTGACATTCATGTAATATAGTCGACCGCCTGTTTTACGTTCATTTTCTGTAAAGCTCTAGTCGTTTCTTTCATTTTATTTTTGTAGATATGACAAACGAAAAGATGTGTAAATTATTTTCTCTCCCTCTTTTTTTTAAATTGGTGAGATTGTTAGATGCACAGAAGGAAAATGAAAACCAGTGTTTGAAAAAACTCATTTGTTTTGTGAAATTAAAAATGTTTAAAAAAACTTGTGTTTTTTTGGTGGTGAATTTTATTCTTCTTACATTTCAGTAACTTTATCTCTGATACTGAATGACAACGCGCTTTGGATCTGGCCTTTGAAAACAGATTGATGCATGAAAATTAATATCTGCCAATTATTGTGGTTAGCACTGATGATATACAGTGTGAAAACATTAATTTTTTTAGCATTTTATAAGCACAGGAATGCAGCTTTTATTGAATTGCTCATTTTCCAACATACTTTTTTTGGATATTATATTTTTAAAAGGCTAATGTCAGTTCTTGTGGAAATATTTGAGGATTTATTTTAATATTTCATCTTGTAATTGTATACAGTTAATTAATTACTATTTATGTTGGTCAAAACGACTGTTTGCATGTCACCTTTTAGATTTTTGCTCTTTCGAAAATTACATTTTGCGTAATTTGTGAAACTACTGTTTATTTTGTGGAGCAATTAAATAAGAGTCTCTCTCTCTCTCTCTCTCTCTCTCTCTCTCTCTCTCTCTCTCTCTCTCTCTCTCTCTCTCTCTCCTCTCTCTCTCTCTCAGGTTTGCATTACACAACATTAGATATATCAGGCCCTTTCTAACGGAGCAAAATACAACCAATGTAAGTTAAATGAACTCTGAATTGTTAGAGACACAAAGCATGCGTCCAAACAGATATTAAACCACATAAATATCCCCTGAAGTAAAAAGTGTAACGACTAGCCCTGGTTTATTCTAATTTGAAAGGTTGACTGTGTGTCATCGAAGGAATGGTGCACTTTACCTGCTGTCTTTTCATGTCTCCTGTCATCATCATCCATTCAGCTCGTCTCAGCCAAGAAAAGCAGACATCTCTCCTCCTCCTCCCTCTCCAGCCAGCTCATATCCTTGAGCCACGGATGTCTGGCGTTGACAAATTAAAGTTCTCTCTCTGTCTCTCCTGTGAAATAAACCTCTCTCTCAGTTCAACAGCAATTTTTGCAGTGTTCGTTGGGTTAATACATAGTGTTTGATAATCTAAGTTTCATGTGTGTTAACACTATAAAGAAAAAAGTTTATTTGGGCGATTTATCGCTCCAAATTAACTGTGTTTTTGTAGTAGATCGCACAGGGCTGCATTCGCACATTTGAGTTAACTGGACTCCTCCACCTCTTATATATATGTGACAGAAAATAGAGCGTGTCTAATGGTCTGACATCATTTTCACGAAACTGACACAATTGTATTACGTGTTTAATACTTTTATGTCTGGGCACATACGTTTGCGGTTTCATTTGGATAAAGCTCAATGGCTGCTTGAAACACAAATAGTTGGTGAAGGATCGGGTGATCTCACTTCTAAAAACTATGTAAATGTGCGTTTGCAATGGTGCTGGTGATATCCGTCCTCCTCAGAGTGGTTTATCGGTCTGCCGGAGGTCGTCAATCTCCTCTCTTCTCTCTCTCCTCTCTCTCTCAGGTTTTTTGAGGTTTGATAGATATATCAGTCTTTTATGGCTGTAGACGAAATATTGGAGGCTTGTATGGGTAGCTAAATTAACTCAATTGTGAGGAAATCTTTAAAGCATTGGCTTAACTCCATGGTCATCGTCGTCTCCTGAGTTCAGGTAACCTGCGTTCTTCGTAATCGTCATCGGCTCTAGATGGCTGATCGCTACTGTGGAGAAAAACACATTAATCTAATGGTATCCTGTATTGGCTCTGTTGTCATTTTAATATCAATATTGACAAACTACCAATATAATTGAAATAAGATATTTTTTCATTATTTCGTTAAAGCAGTGTTTCTACAAGTATAAATCTAATATTTATAAGTCGTTCTTTAATTTTCCACAATTAGTATTTGTAGATTTAAATAAGCGATTATAAATTATGTAAATATACGGGTTCTTTAAATTATTGTTCTCTCCCTCTTTCAAAATGTTTTATATAAAGGCAAGGCAAAATAAGGTATGGTTGCACAGAAGGAAATGAGAGGTTGTGTGTGTGAAAAAAAACTGTGGGGGTGTGTTTGTAAATTTTGAGAAAATGTTTAAAATTCAATGTGATGTGTTTTGGTGGTGAATTTATTCTTACATTACATTGTGTGTGAGAAAGTATGTGTGTGTGTGTGTGAGAGAGATGCTGTGTGGATCTGGTGTGTGTGAAAACAGAGGGGATGCATGAAATTAATATCATAATGTGTGTGTGGGTGTGTCCATGATGAGATGTGTGTGTGTAGAGAGAGATTGTGTAATGTTTAGAGCATTTATATAATGAGAGCTTTGTGTGAATGTGTGCTGTGTGTGTGTACTTTTTGGAAATCGTTATCTTTTAATGTGTGTGTCAGTGTGTGTGTTGAAGATGGTTGAGGATTGTGTTGTGTGTGTGTGTGACAATTAGTGGCGTGTGTGTGTGTGTGAGTAAGTGTGAATCATGTACGTGTATGAGGGTCGGGCAGCGACGTGGGGAAGTCAGACCTTTTAGATTTTTGCTCTTGTTGAAATTACAGGTTTGGGCGTGTTCTGAAACTAGCAGGTTTCTGAAGAACAATTAAATAAAAAGTGAAAACATGTGATAGTAAAGCCAGGTCTCTCTCTCTCTCTCAGAGAACTCCTCACTGAACTACAGATAAGCCCTCTCCTCTCTCTACTCATCTCTCTCCCTCTCCTCTCTCCCTCTCCTCTTTCGGTCCCGTATCCCTAATCCTCTCTCCTCTCTGATTGTTCCTTAATTCGCTCTCTCCTCCTCTCTCTCTCCTCTGATCTATCCTCTCTCTCTTTGATCTCCTAAAAACTCCCCTCTCAGTATATCTCTGGATGGTGGGTTTCACTACTAGGGACTCTATTGTCCTCTCCTCAGCCTCTGATGTCTCTGGTAGGTCTCCCTCTCTCTAATAAAACAGTTGTCTCCCTCTCCCTCTCCCTCCCTCTCTCTGTCTCCTCTAAAACAGCCTCGGATCACTCTCCAAATCTCTCTCTCCTCTCGGACTCTCCTCATTTAGAGCAGGTTTGTTCCTGCTCTCTCTCCACTCTCTCTCTTCCCTCTCCTCTCCCTCTCCTCTCTCTAAACTCTCCCTCTCCTGGGATGAAAATCTGAAGTCTAATGAACGTTTTAGCTCTCTCTCTCTCTCTCCCTCTCCCTCCTCTGATCCTCTGTCAATCCCTCTCAGTCTCCTCCCTCCCTCTTTCCCTCTGGTGTTTTCTATTCTCCTCTCTCTCAGCCCAGTGATCTCCTCCTCTCCCTCTCCCTCTCCTGATCAGTTCTCTTAGTCTCCTCGTCCCTCAGAATCGCTCCTCTAATGATATATATCTCCTCTCTCGTCCTCCTCCTCTCCTCTCCCTCCCTCTCCACTCTCCCTATTTCCTCTCCTCTCCTCCTCTCTCCCTCTCCCTCTCCCTCTCCCTCCTCCCCTCTCCCCTCTCCTCTCCTCATCCTCGGTGATTCTCCCGTGAATCTCTCTTCTCATCCCTGAATGTCACCGCTGAATCAGTCTCCAGGTGATTCCCGTGGCATCGCTAATGATAATTATTCACTGGATGCTGTTCCCTCTCTCTCTCTCGTCCCTCTCTCTCTCGTCTCTCTCTCTCTCCCACATCTCCCATCTCTCATTCATACAATCAATACACACTGTGTCTCCCTTTAGCCTCCTCAGTCTCTCTGGTCCCTAAACATTTTCTCTAAACTAAATCTCCCTCCTCTCTCCCTCTCCCTCTCTCCTCTCTCTCTCCTCATCTCTCTCTCCTCTCTCTCTCTCTCATGCAAACTCGGATGTTTTCGGCTGCATTGGACGTTTTAAAAGCGATTGGTTGTTCGGTGTTTGTATTTAACTCTAAGCGGAACCCATTGTAGAGACCTCCACCAAAAATACTTTTTAAACGTTTAGTTAATATTTTTGGTAGAACGAGAACCGAGTCTACGTATTTGTTACTTTGTTTTGTTCGGTTACGTTGTATTTAGGCTACTGTGTCACGTCGAGTAAGGTCCCATGAAGGCCCTAAAGCCTCGGACTCTTGTAGGCGCATGCGGCGGGGGTGTAGTGCATGTCACGCGGAGTAATTGACGCCGCCAGTCCGCAGCTTTGAGGCCCGCGCGGTGCGATGAGCTCAGATGTCTTCTGTACCGTCTCTTGTACCTTCTCCTAGGAGACTGTAACCCGATCACTCCATCGAAACACTCAATGTACGCTCATTTATAAGCAATTAGACGTTTACAGTATATTTTCCATTCTTCATAAACGAAAGTACAGTGTAGGTGATTTGTAGGCTTCACTTGGTGCCTGTAATATACCCTGTGACACTTGAACGTGTGTTTGTTCAACTGTGTTGTTGTTTAAATAGGTCAGATGAGACCAGGAATAATGGGTAACTGTATAGACAGGCCTGGGACAGGTGTCTTAGTTCATAAATCACCGCTGCCACGCCTCACCTTCACAGTTATTACTGCAGCACTGAATACATGATCACCTTCTGCACCTTTACAGTAAAACTGCAGTGTCGTGTCGTCCTGGATTCATATGTTTAGATGCAATCTCGTACACGCTTAGTTTGGGAGCATGGACTTCTTCAGATTTGATCTGTTTATCAAGGTCTGTCTGCTGATTTTAATGATGTCTCGTGGTTGTGCAAAGATTTGATTTACTTGTACAGAAAGCTGAGGTTTCTTACTAATAAACATTGTGCATAATATTGTGGCAATGCCTGTTTTCTTATTCTATAGCAGGAGCGTCCTCCCTATTGTCCATCCTATTAGTTATTGGTCATTCGATGATTCATTTATTTTAGTTTCAGGTTGTTTTGCACATCACACCTTTATCTGAAGCATTTACGAGCGCTTCCCACATAAACGCAAGACTTGGCAGATGGGTGTCTCGTTTAAAGATGCATTAGTCAAATGTTGCTTCTGTAACGATGTATGAAGCACAGATCACACAGAAGCCACTTTTAAAGAAAGAGCAGCTTTCTGTGGGTCAATGGGGCAAAATCTTGACCGATTATGTGGATTCCTATTGAAATGACTGGGTTTCACTTGCAAACATTCACCGATCAGCATTAAATGACCAACCTTAAGTCTAAAACCTATATGTGACTGTAATAATTCTGATTCAACTTTATGAATTATTGAATGATTTGATTGCTATCTTGTACAAAAAACACACGTGAAAAGTCACACTGGGTCAAGACTGCATTGTGGAGACTTTTGCAAAACCTTTACAAACATTAATCTAGTTCCCCTCAATCAACAAAATCCTTACAATGTAACACAATATAAAAGTAGACCTTAAATATAAAATGTAGTGGCTTTTATAATAAACGTAGAGTCTGTGGAATGCATGTGGAAATTGCTCTATACACAAATAAACCTAAAGTGGCAACAGTTGACTTGTTGCACTGATCAATATTTGCCATCATTAACCAAAATCACAAAGTATAAAGATGACAAAATGCATGAAGGTAATTAATGATAGCACTGTTGTGTGTGTGCTTTATGTACTTGATGCTAAATACATTTTTGCATGTTTTATTTAGATGATTAAAAACGGTTACTTGTATTTTGTAAAACCTGGTAGTCTAGACTAAATGATACTGCTCCAGAAACCTATATTAGTTTCCAGCACTTCTTGATTGACAGCCGGCGTTAAACGCTGACGGCCGAGAGGAGACTGATGGGTGACACATGTTCTGAGTCCGTCCTGGACAAATGGTGTCTTATCAGCTCTGTAAACAACTCCTGACGGCCCACACACACGTGTGTGTTTGTGCTTAAACGCTGTCTGTGCGTCTCACATGAGTCCTGTTAGCACACAGAAATGTGAGGGGTAAGAGCAGAAATAGACGCAGAGTGCTGGCTCTTATTTAGATAATCAGATTGAGCCGTTGCTTAAGAAACGGGCAAAACAACTCGGCGCGTTTGTTGAAGGAGACGATGCAAAAACAGACGAGTGTTATTCCTCGTGCCGGTTTGAGTTTTATATGTTCGTATATGGTGGATGTGTAAAGGTCAGAAACACACTGACCCCTCACACATTCATTCCCATAGAAACAGCCAAGCTCGGTTGCTGTGGAGATGACAGGCGACGGCTGGGGAATGTGTGTGTGTGTGTGTGTGTGTGTGATGGGGTTTTTATGGAGATGCTGAAGTCCTTGTGCAGGACGCTCGGCTGAGATTAGTTACTAAAGTTTCTTGATGATCTTAAAGTGTTACAGAAATGCTTTAGTTCCCATGCACCGCAAAATAAGTCTTTAGAGTTACTTCAAAACGATTAGGAAGTGTGTGTGTGTGTGTGTGTGTGTGAGATGTTCAAACACAATGGCCATCATTCATTCACATGAGCAGAACGAATTTCTGTGGAAAATCGTCGTTTGCCTGAATTGTTGTGATTTAATTGAATGAGACAATTTACGTGAGAATGGTTTAAATACAATTTCCGCAGCCTGTGTTTCACAAATGAAGCTCTGTGTTTTTACACCGAGGTCAAGTGTTGGGTTTCGGGTTTGAATGTGTAAGTGAATTAGTGCTGCGTTGTACTGAAGAAAAAGGCGATATGCGATCATTATGAACCCTACTGTTGTGTTGGGGTGAATCTAACCTATACTTGATTTTCAAGCTGCTCGAAATGCTGGTCAAACTGTTCGTTTCTTCTTGTATTTTGGTGAATATTTCTCATTTATGGTCGTGAATATGCATGCAAAGTTTCAACACATAGACGTGTTTTGGAAACACTGTATAAAAATGACAGATTTTGTGTTGACCTCCATTGGTTTGCATGCAATTTACCAAAAATCAGTGCTTTAAAAACCATAAAGAGTCAGGTCTAGCGAACAGAAGACTTTCATTGTAGCTTGGCAAACTCTAAAATATGAAATGCATGAGTGCTTATGAAATGTAAAACACAAAGTTTCCTCAAAACGGAGACTTGTTTTCTCCGTTGTCCGAGAAAAGTTTGTTTCTTTTGTCAAGTTGAGTTTCATAAATCTGTTAAATGTTGTGTTTGGTTTGTTAGTTGTTTGGATCTCAATTACTAGTCTGTTGCAACTAAAATAAAAACTGTGAGAGATTAATGTTACCCTCATAAGGGTGAGAAAGAGGCTAAATAAATACAAATACTTACTTATTTGCACCTCAGTGTAGATTTTGGCGAATGAAATGGAAACCAGCATGGGTTAATAACACTTAACATAAAGGTTGTACCCAGTTTTTGAACATAACAGGAGGGTTAAATAAAGTGATATGCAAGCAATTTAGATGTGTAAAAGCTATTAAAAAAGCAATGTACACTGCAAAAAATGCTTCACTTACTACAATGTTTTTGTCTTGTTTCCAGCCAAAATGTCTAGAAAAAGAATTTTTAAATAAGTAAAAATTGTCTTGTTTTCAGCCGAAACAAGTCAAAATGAAGTGAGTTTCAAATAGGGCTGTGCGATTAATCGAATCGCGATTTGAGACGTTGTGATTTGCTAATCTCAAAGGCTGCGATGTGAACGCGATATTATCTGTCCCAGAGCAGATGCATGACTGCCAAACCCAAAGAGTTACGCACCTCCGTTCTCCCCGATCAGCACCGCGTAAACGCCCACCATTTAAAAAGAGTCAGACCGAAAGTTAAAACTAAAGAAAAACTTCTGTAACTTCAGCTTCGAAATGATTGACAACGAACAAAAAGGGTCATTTGCAAGATATGCGTCACAATGCAATTTCAAGAGCTCCCTTTTCGGTTCTGCGTTCAGTACTGGAGAATAAAATATACATTTGAGATGCTTTTATTAGTAGGCTACATGAACGTTATCTTACACATTTTATCTCCCCAACAGATTAATCTGAAATAAAATACATTTCCCACTTGTTCTTAAAATCCCACATACTTAAAAATGAATAAATCAGCCCGTGTAACATGTAATACTTGAATAATTGACTAAAGAAATACAGTTCTTTATTTATAAGAAATAAACAAATCTTTCCTGTGAAATTCTGTAAAAGTAGTTATCATTATAATCTTCCCTGCAGAAAGGAAACAACACACAAATAACAGTAGAACCCCTCCCAAAACAATAGAAAATGTAATGATTTAAGGGTTATAATGGCATTTGTATTGGTTTTAATGTAAGCTATAATGGTTTCTTACTGGTATTTGATGCGTTTTGGTGGGATGTAATGTAGCAGATGGCAACCAATAGAACAGCAGTAATATTCCTATTGGACTAATGCCCACATTTTTTTAATGCTTTTTATGGAAATTAATAAGAATTTGTGTGGTTGTGAAATTATGGTTTCAATTGCATTTTATTATTATTTTTCAGCAGGGTAATGATACTCATACTTTCCTGCACATTATTGACAATATTTAGCTGAAGCTTGACTTTGCAAATTTAAAATCGCAACATCTGTCAAAAAAATCGCAATGAGATATTTTCCCCAAATCGCACAGCCCTAGTTTCAAACCCACAAAAAAACAGATTCATTTGCTTACCCCATTGGCAGATTATTTAGCTTGTTTCAACCAAAAACACACTTAATTTTGACTTGTTTTTGCTGAAAACACTAGTTTGGACTTTTTAGATATTTTGGCTGGAAACAAGACGACAAATCTTGGTAAGAAAAGCACTTTATGCACTGTATATTTTTTGTAAAAGCAATTTAAAACTTCTATTTGAGAATGTAATCTTTGACACTTGTAATTAACTTGAGTTACACATAGCTTGGATATTCAGTAACTTTTTGAAGTATGATTTGTTGTTGCGATATGCATATTGTGATTCATAAGCGCTAATCGTCCGTGGTTTCCGTCACAGGTCCGTCCTCTCCTCTCCGTCAGCCTCCAAGATAGATTCTCTCAGGAGTAAAGTTGAACTGCTGAAGTTGCCGTTGAATCTGTCGTCCAAATCCATCTCGGAGCGCAAGACTCAGCTGGGCGGCACCACCGAGCGCTCCAGGGGCGGAGCTGGGGCCCACAAACCCCGCCCACCGGCCCCAGACATGGACAACGAGTCGCAGTACTCGGGCTACTCCTACAAGTCTTCACATTCACGCAGCTCTCGCAAGCACAGGTACACACTAATCACATATTCATATAATGATCCTGCTCCTGCAGAGCTCAGCCCTCATCAAACACGTCCGTCTGTAATTATAAGAGCTCCTGAGGATCTTAACGAGCTGCTTCAGGTGTAGCGGAGATAGAGCTGAGCTTAGATTTTCTTATGAAGCCTCATCTGCTCACCAAAGCTGCATTTATTCAACCAAAAATACAGTAACATTTTATAAAAATGTAAAATAAGTGAATATGTGAAATGTAATTTATTCCTGTGATGCGCAGCTGGATTTCCAGCACCATTCCTCCAGTCTTCAGTGTCACATGATCTTCAGAAATCATTATAATATACTGATTTACTGCTCAAGAAACATTTCTGATTATTATCAATGTTGAAAACAGTTGTGCTGCTTCATTTTTTGATTCTTTGATGAATGGACAGTTTATTTGAAATTGAAATCTTCTGTAACTACATAAATTAGGGATGCGTGATATTGTATTTTTGCCGATATCCGATATTCTTCAACATTTATGCCAAAACTGATATATTTCCTTTTGTTTGGAAACAACACTAAGTCTCTCTTATGTGGAAATCATAAGCTAATTTTTATTTTATTTAAATTTTGGTTAGTTTTTAACAATAACTTATTTGTTAGAAATAGATCAACAATAATTAAGTTCCTTTATAATGACAGTACATTGAAAATAACTATATATCGATCCCTTTTTTTATATAATTTTCAGAAAGATGCAGTAGTAACCATAAAATTAAATTTTAATATTTAACATGTGTAGATGGTCTTTTAATGCTCATAATTTGTTCGGTGTATATATATGAAATTATTCAATTCACAAGTGTCATGTTTGTGATTTTATTTTGTATTCATGTAAGCTTCTGACCTTTAAATCAAAACATATTCATGGTTTTATGACATAAATTATTGCTTTATTTGATGCCGATATGTACATTTAAAGCCATTATCGGCTGATATCGGGCCGATAATATCGTGCATCCCTATCATAAATGTCTTTACTGTCATTTTTGATCAATTTATTGATTCTGGCTTTAAAAAGGCGTTTATTTATTTCAAGCTTCTTTAGATGTAGTTTAGATGCGGTTTGTTCACCTCTGTTGCAGTGTAAAGCTTGTGTTGTGACCCGTCCCGTGTGTTTCAGGGACCGGAGAGACCGGCATCGCTCGAAGAGCAGAGACGGCAGCAGCAGAGGAGACAAGTCTGTGACCATCCAGGCTCCTGGAGAGCCGCTGCTGGACGCCGAGTCCACACGCGAGATGACCGGGTCAGTGCACGCTGCACAGGAGTAGTTACTGTGTTACACCAATTTACCAAAACACCTTCAGAAGTAAAACATCACAAATACGTTCAATCTTTGGCTTTCAGCCAGACATAGAGATGTGTGCGAAGAGGTTAATATCTACTCTTTTATTGCTTATTATTACTATATATTCTAGCCCTTTGGCCAATGTGTTGTTTTTAATGGTGCTATGTTAATATAGCAAAGTGGAAAATGTGTCATGAAACTAATGTCACTTTACAACAATATTATTGTTTCCCAAAACAGCACCAAAAAGTACAATAAAAGAACCATAAAATCAGTCCATGTGACCAATGCTAGTTTAGTAGTATTTATATACTATTACAGTCTTTTTTCTGTGGTTTTTTTTTTATTAGATTTTTGCATTTTTATTAGGGTTTTCCTAGGTTTCTTTTTTTTGTATTTTGGGTTTTACTACTTTTTGTTTTATTTTTAAATTTTTTGAAATAGTGTGTGTGTGTGTGAGAGAGAGAGTGTGTGTGTGTGTGTGAGAGAGAGAGAGTAGTGTGTGTGTGTGTGTGTGTGAGAGAGAGAGAGTGTAGCGTGTGTGTGTGTGTGAGAGAGAGTAGCGTGTGTGTGTGTGTGTGAGAGAGAGAGAGGGAGAGAGCGTGTGTGTGTGTGTGTGTGTGAGAGAGAGCGTGTGTGTGTGTGAGAGAGAGAGAGAGAGTAGCGTGTGTGTGTGAGAGAGCGTGTGTGTGTAGAGAGAGAGCAGTGTGTGTGTGTGTGTGAGAGAGAGAGAGAGAGTGGTAGAGAGCGAGAGAGTAGCGTGTGTGTGTGTGTGTGTGTGTGTGTGTGTGTGAGAAGTGTGTGTGTGTGTGTGTGTGATAATATCTTTTTTTATTATTATTTTATTTGCTTTTGTCATTTTTCTAAGAGATATATATATATATATATATATATATATATATAAATTTGTAAAGTGTTTATTTAATATTCATATTTAGCTTTTTATTAAAAATGTGAAATGTTGCTTTGGCAGCTAGCTGAAACAAGTTTAAGTTTTCATCTAACATAAATATTTTATTTCCGCTTTTAGTTATCAAGCATTATTTGCAATGGTTTTAATTGGCATAAACAGCAGTGCTTGTGACTCATGAGCATCATCTGATGCGTACGATGAGAAGCGCACTCATATTTCAGCCGTCGCCTCTCAGCATCACTCACAGCCTCTCTCTTGACCCCCCTCAGGATGATAACTGGGGCGAGACCACCACCGTCGTGACCGGGACGTCCGAGCACAGCGTGTCTAATGAGGACCTGACGCGGGCGTCTAAAGAGCTGGAGGACTCGTCGCCGCTGGAGTGCCGTCGGTTCGCGGGGCCCGTGCTGAGCGGCGTGCTGGGTCTGTTCGCGCTCCTGACGCCGCTGGCCTTCCTCCTGCTGCCGCAGCTGCTGTGGCGTGACTCTCTGGAGCCCTGCGGGACCCCCTGCGAGGGCCTGTACGTCTCGCTGGCCTTCAAGCTGCTGGTGCTGCTCATCTCGTCCTGGGCCCTGTTCCTGCGGCCGCCCCGCGCCACGCTGCCGCGCTTCTTCGTCTTCCGCTGCCTGCTGATGGCGCTGGTCTTCCTCTTCGTGGCCTCGTACTGGCTCTTCTACGGCGTCAGGGTGCTGGAGCCCCGAGAGCGTGACTACAGGGGCATCGTGGGATACGCCGTCTCGCTGGTGGACGCGCTGCTGTTCATTCAGTATCTGGCGCTCGTGCTGCTGGAGGTCAGGCACCTCAGACCGGCCTTCTGTCTAAAAGTGGTTCGCACCACAGACGGGGCCAGCCGCTTCTACAACATAGGCCACCTCAGGTGAGTACCGCTCATTACTAACGTATGTACAGAAACCTGTGGCTCCTGACACTATATTGAGGACTTATGAAGCAAAACGATCGGTGTGTGAAAGAAACTTGATGCTCCATAGTGATGTCTGGCCAAACGATTAATCACATCCAAAATAAAAGTTTCTGAATATATGTGTGTGTACTGTGCATGTTTATGTATATATAAATACACACACATGCATGTGTATATATAGTTATATATGTGTTTAAGAATTTGTATTTATTTATATATGCATGCAAAATATATACTGTATGTGTGTGTCTTTATTTACACATAATAAACATGCACGTACTGTGCATACATATATATTCTGTAAACAGAAACTTTTATTTTGGATGCGATTATTGTTTGACAGCACTAAACTAAATAAATGCACATTATATTAATCAAATTTAATTAATTAAATGAATTTACCCCCGATAAAAATGGTTTGTTTATTGCGTTTAAGGACGATGCTTGGCACGTGTTGCTCTTCAGTCTGAAACACACTCTAGTATGAGCTGCACAATTCATCCAATTTATAATCGCAATTACGTAATCGTTCAAAGCAGCAATTAATCGTCCAAAATCCACTTGTTCTGTGTGCTTAAGATGTGTTATTGTCTTTCTACATGTTATCTGAAGGGTTTTCCCATTGTTTTAGTTTCAGTATAGCATTATAATAGCATGCATATTTCTACTTTTTATTTAAAGAAGAAACCAATCCAAAGTATAGTTCACATTTGAGGCTTATAGAAAGTTATTGTTTTCATCTAAAAATATGGCATGCGGTTGCTTCAAACAGTGGTGTAAACATCATTCAATGTAATTTGTGATAATCGTTATTACAATTTCAAGGGAATAATCGACAATTATGATTTTTGCCATAATCGTGCAGCCCTAATGTTTAATTTCCTTAAATCCCAGTGTTTGTGATTTGATAACAGCACTAAGCCATATTGCAATCTCTATTTTCTTTCGATGAAATCATGCACCTCTGTAATAAATCATAATGTGATGAATGCTGTTAATTCAGAAGTGTGTATGTTTTATCTCAGTATCCAGCGCGCGGCGGTGTGGGTTCTGGATCAATACTACACTGATTTCCCCATCTACAACCCTGCGTTACTCAACCTGCCCAAGTCTGTCCTGTCTAAGAAGATGTCTGGATTTAAGGTGTACTCGCTGGGAGAAGGTGCACCAAATCTTTCCCAATTTACAGCTATCTTGGTCTCTGTTTCACACGTTCAGCTGATGAGTGACTGGTTTTTCCTCTCCAGAGAACAACACCAATAACTCGACCGGTCAGTCTCGAGCCATGATCGCCGCCGCCGCCCGCAGACGAGACAACTCTCATAACGAGTACTACTACGAGGAGGCCGAGATGGACCGCAGGGTCCGAAAACGCAAGGCCAGGTCAGAGTCCTGAAGAAAAACACTTGCTGATAAATCATTAATATCTCACCAAACGAAGTGAAACATTACTCTTACGTTAATGACAATCTAATGAATATATAATCTCTCTGTATTAATCAGAATTTAAATGGAAAGTGTTTATGACATTAATCAATGCAGAAAATCTGACGTATGGATGTTGTATTATTTGTAGTTAAAGTTTTAGTGCTGTCAAATGATTAATCACATTCAAAATAAATGTTTTGTTTACATACTATGTATGTGTGTATTTATGTATATATATAAATACACATACATGCATGCATATATAAAATATTTTTTTCGTAAATATTTACATTATATATAATATAAATATTTTCTAAATATATATTGTATGTGTAAGTATTTGTATATAAATATACACCGTACACACATATATTATGTAAATGCTTTTTGGGTGCGATTAATAGTTTGACAGAACTATAAATTGATATCTGTATTTATTCATTTGATATATTATTTATTGTAATATTATTATGATTATTATTATTGATTTATATTTAGTTTTTTTTTTAAACATTTTTATTTAATTTAAATTTTCTGAGTAAATTGTGACCTGGATATATGTGTCCCTGGAGCACAAAAGCAGTCATAAGCAGCACGGGTATATTTGTAGCAATATCCAAAAATACATTGTATCGGTCAAAATTATCAATTATCCATTAATGATCCAAAAATCATTACGATATGAAGTAAATATCATGCTCCATGAAGATATTTAGTCAATTTATTACCATAAATATATGAACTAAATTTTTGATTATTAATATGCATTGCTAAGAACTTATTTTGAACAACTTTAAAGATGATTTTCTCAATATTTAGATTTTTTTGCACCCTCAGATTTTCAAAAATGTCCGATCATAACAAAGCATACATCAATGGAAATAATATTTATTCAGCTTTCAGATGATGTATAAATAAGACACTTAATTTTTGTGTGTGTAACCGCATGTATTCATGTTTTCTCCTCTGGAGATGGTGTGCTCACTGTTGTGTTTCTCCTCCCAGGCTGGTGGTGGCAGTAGAGGAGGCGTTCACTCACATCAAAAGGCTTCAGGACGACGAGGCGGCGGCGTCTCCCAAGCACCCGCGTGAGGTGATGGACCCTCGAGAGGCGGCCCAGGCCATCTTCGCCCCCATGGCACGAGCCATGCAGAAATACCTGCGCACGACGCGCCAGCAGCCCTACCACAGCATGGAGAGCATCATCGCCCACCTGCAGTTCTGCATCACTCACAACATGACGCCCAAGGTCAGCAACACACACAACTCACCCGTCCACACCACAGCTGCTCTCTCCGGGTCTCTCACAATATTCAGACAGCTTATTACATGTGTGCCATATAAGCAGACTTTACTGTGTGCTATATCCCACAATGCAAAGTGCTCAGCAACAAGAAGTAACATCATTATGGTTTTTAACCTCTTTCTTGACTGAACTGCTGCAGCTGAAGGCATTTATGCACAAAATTGGATTATTGGCTTTATATCCAATTTGCACATAATCGGATTCAGAAATTTGTTTGGCATTGCATGGGAAATTTGTTTTATTTGATTGAAGTTTTTTTATTATATTTTGATAAAGATTTAGTTTTTATAAAAAAAAAAACAGAATTTAAAAGTGAAATTGTTAAGAGTTTTTGTATTTATTTTATGTTAATGTTCTTAAATTGATATTTAAATGAAGTTTAATTCATTATTTACTATTTATATGATCCTTAAATTTCTCCAAACAATCCTCTTTTTCTTTACATCGCAAACAAACTTTACCTGCATACATTTAAATAAGTGTGTGTGAGAGCGCGTGCGTGTGAGAGCGAGTGCATGCGAGAGCGAGTGCATGCGTGTGTGTGTGTGTGTCAGAGAGTGTGTGTGTGTGTGTGTGTGTGTGTGTGAGAGAGAGGCGTGTGTGTGAGTGTGAGTGTGAGAACGTGTGTGTGTGTGTGTGAGAGAGAGAGAGAGAGAGAGAGAGAGAGAGAACGTGTGTGTGTGTGTGTGTGTGTGTGTGTGAGACACCAAGTAAGCTTTTGTGTAGTAGATTAATGCAGAACATTTGCAAAGTTTTAGGAAAGTATTTTTTTTAACTGTTATTAACTTTTTACATAATTGGATTCAGAAATATTGTTCAAATTTGAACATACTGTTTGGAATTGCATGGGAAATTTGTTTTATTTGATTGAAGTTTTTTTATAATATTTTGATAAAGATTTAGTTTTTATAAAAAAAAAAACAGAATTTAAAAGTGAAATTGTTAAGAGTTTTTGTATTTATTTTATGTTAATGTTCTTAAATCGATATTTAAATTAAGTTTAATTCATTATTTACTATTTATACGATGCTTAAATTTCTCCAAACAATCCTTTTGCTTTTTCTTTACTTCGCAAACAAACTTTACCTGCATACATTTAAATAAGTGTGTGTGTATGAGAGCACGTGCGTGAGTGTGTGTGTGTGTGTGTGTGTGTGTGTGTGTGTGAGAGAAAGTGTGTGCATGAGAGTGTGAGAGAGAGAGAGTGTGTGTGTGTGTGTGTGTGTGGGTGAGTGTGTGGCGTGTGTGAGAGAGTGTGTGTGTGTGTGTGTGTGAGTGTGAGAGAGTGTGTGTGGGTGTGTGAATGTGTGGGTGAGTGAGTGAGCGCGTGTGTGAGAGCGAGTGCATGCGAGGCGAGGAGTGCATGCGTGCATGCGAGCGAGTGCATGCGTGTGTGTGTCAGAGAGAGTGTGTGTGTGTGAGAGAGTGTGTGTGAGAGTGTGTGTGTGTGAGAGAGAGCGCGTGCGTGTGAGTGTGAGAACGTGTGTGTGAGAGAGAGAGAACGTGTGTGTGTGTGTGTGAGACACCAAGTAAGCTTTTGTGTAGTAGATTAATGCAGAACATTTGCTAAGTTTTAGGAAAGTCATTTTTTTTAACTGTTATTAACTTTTTATTAACATTGTTACATTTAAATGTATTTATTATTCTAATAAATATTACTTAAATATTTTGTAATTTTAATAAGTTAAATATTTTAGCCTTCTTTTCTTTAAAGGTGCTGTATGCAGGATTTTGACTCTAAAAACATAAAAATACCATAATATGTTTGCAGATATTTAAGTTAACATAACATGCGTTCAGTCCCGGAACTTCTGTGTTTGTTATGGTTTGTGAAACCCGCCCACTGCCAGGTTACCCAATTGTATTTCAGCACCCCGGGTTGCCAGTTGGTGGGAAACACAGCGTATTACATGTCATCCATCATCATGTGTGCTCGTGCCTGTTAGTGTCGTCAATCTGGCAACCTGTGTGTGTGTCAAGTCTGAGGAGGAGGGGCTGGTGGCCAATATTTACAATATGGACTGAAATACCTAGTTCAACCGCTAGGTGTCAATCCTACATACAGCACCTTTAAATCACGAACAAACATTTGGGCCTTTTTCTTAAATGTTTTTATTTATTTATTTTCATGTCTATATGGGTAGAAAATACATAATGTGCCCAAAGACCTTTTGTCATTTCTATATGCATGTTAAAGTGTATATTTCACATCCTTCTACTGGTCAATGTTTGCTTTTTCATGTTTTTAATCAGCTTTGTCCATCACTAGATCATAGCACACAGTCCTGTGTTGTGTTGTGAAGTAAAAGAATGAGCAAAATGCCGTTTGAAGTACTTTTAGATCGAGTATAGCATGCAAATAAGCATGCACGGTGTGCTAAATGTCTCCGTGTGTGCCCAGGCGTTTCTGGAGCGGTACCTGTCCCCGGGCCCCACCATGCAGTACCAGCGTGAGAACGGCAGGGGGCGCCAGTGGACTCTGGTGAGCGAGGAGCCCGTAACCTCAGCGCTGCGGCAGGGGCTGGTCTTCTCCCTCCGCCGCCTGGATTTCGCTCTGGTCGTCACGGTGACGCCCCTCCCCTTCTTCAACCTGGGGGAGGAGTTTATCGATCCCAAGAGCCACAAGTTCGTCATGCGGCTCCAGTCAGAGACCTCGGTGTGAGACGACCCTAAGAGACTCAGGACACAACCACTCGTTTTTTCTCTCTTAGATATCACTTTATATCAATGTGTTTGTTTTTTACACTACATGAACTACTTTGATCTAGAGACCGACTAACTCTTATGCATTTCAGCTGTGAATATAACGTGTGTCACGGTCAAATACACGTCAGTGCTGCACACTACGGACGATTTAGCAGCAATCCCAGGTGTCATAATAACACTACACACACATTCATGCTCCAAAAACCCGTGTAATAATCACTGTGAAGTGATGGAAACACTACAAGATTGTAGCGGAGCAATCAAGTGCTTTAATTATGATTGTCAATCAAAACAAAGCACAGGCGAAGCATGTTTGTAACTCTGTATCTGTCGTGAATGTCTGAAGACGTCGTATGTATCGCAGTACTTTATTCTGATGAACCGAGGGGCCTTTTATATCGCTGAAGCGCACCAGCAAACTCACTGACTTTCTTCAAGACGCTGTGGTTTTTGTAGCGTTTGATTGGTGCGTGACCTTTCAAATTTGACCTTTACATGCAATGCAAAAACATGACTGTGTGCCAAATGTCATCTCTGTGCCTCGGCGGCCGGCGTTCTCGTGGCTGCACACACACACCTTGCTGGTTAAAGGACAATGAGTCAACTAGTCCTTCCCATTTCCCAAACCCAGCTTCATTGTAGTTTGTTCCCCCCTCCTTCGCCTTTTGTACAAAGCTCATTTGTCTGTCCCAGGCGCGTGTACGTCAGTGAAACGATGTAGGTGGTGATTTTCAGGCCTGATGCATGCATACAGGCGATGCGCTTTTGTACTTTGTTTTTACTTTGTATCATTTTTTTGTATGGAAGTTAAGCTAATCTTTTAACATTTTCCCTTTAAAAAGATGGTTTGTGGTAAAGAGATTTGTAGATTTTTGGTTATTGTGTGAAGACCTTTTTGGCAATTCATAACGTTAGAACTCAAAATGTTGCAGCATTGTTTTTTTAATAAATAATCGACTCTTTTACAGAGTTTGGCTCCTTTTTATAGAAGCATGTATGAAGTTGAATGTCTGATAGCAGGATGTTGATGCTGTACTTTTTTGGACACGAATTTTCAAAGGCCACCTCAAACAAAAATAGGTTTTTAAAACCGTGAATTTTCTTATCTAGGTATTTATTATTGGTTAAGGTTTTTATATATAGATATATAACGTTAACTCTGTTTCTACCCAAATTAAATATTTTAGAGCTTGTCTGCATAACTGCATAATGTATATTCATTATAAAAAAAATACTCGTGCTCTAAGATTGCATTGACTGATGTTAGTTTTAAATAGAAATACATAAATAAACAAATAATCTGGCACAGTGCCAGAAAACATAACATGTCTGGAAATAAAAGAAATATACTTTACAGTTTGAGTTAAATTGCCACTTTTAGGGTATGAGCCAAAACGCTATGATTGAGTATGTTGCTTATGAAAATGAGCTGTAGCTCCCGGAGAAGAGGGCGGAGCTTCAAGAGCATTAGGAGTGCTAGCCTTTGCAAATAAACATTCCACGATTAGTACAAGCCTGATACCTTTACAGAAAACATACTCTGTTTCAGTCAGTCATCTGATTGTAATGTGAATAATAACTTCACGTTTGCACAGACAAGGGAGCACAGCGCGATAAAAATAACAACATATCTGGTCTCATGGGGCATGGCATGATATCACAAACCCACAAACCATGCTATAACAAGAGCCCCACCCATTATGAGCTCAACAAACTCAAGTAATCGACTCACATTGCTTTCATATGCAACTTTTAACTACCACATTCATATTCATGATCATTCGTGAAGACAGCACCAGTGAAAACAGACAGAGACAATGATAGCTTTAGCATCATTAGCATTACAGAGTGCCAAGAAGCTCTTTCAGAAAGGCAATTTGGAAAACAAAAGCATGATGCTTACTTTGTCTGGAGCTGACGTTTGCGCACGAAGCGTTGGTATCGATCCCTACACGTATTGGGGACTTTACCGATTTTTCCAGGACATTTCCTCAGACAATGAAACTTAACCACAGTGTCCTCAGCTCAGATGAAGGACTCCTATGTGCGTTAGTGCATCCCAAAACACAACACTTGAAAAGCTTTTTTACCATTATAGGCTGGTTGTTAGTACACACTGTGGCCACACAACGGTGTTCAAACACCGTATAAAAGTGATTTTTTTTTTTGCATAACAGGTCCCCTTTAAGTCATCTTGACTTTGAAACAGTTGCTTTAAAAGGAACAGTTTAGCCAAGTTTTCTTTCCCTCGTGTTGTTTAAAATCAATGGTGTTGGGTTTAGTGGTAAAACTGTGATGCTTCTCTGTATTCAACTCTTCAGAAGTAATATACAAGTTGTGTGTAAGAAACATCATGTTCAGACAAGCCATTATTCAGTTACTTCTGTTCCACCAGATTGTTTTGCATTCAAATATGGTTCCTCAAATCAGTAACACTAAACATCAATGGTTTAATATAATGGCTAAACGCACATGATGTCTGACAGGTAAACAATGGGATGATTTAAAGTGAACAATTCATTTTAGGAGCACAACAGATTAACGTTACAGTCAGTGTATAAAAGAGTGACAAACATTTTCAGCAAAACCACGGGATTGAAACAGCATTTGGATGATTCGTTTATAATTTGCTGTTGTAAGAACACATCAGGACTAATGCGATGGATAAAGTTCAAGCTTTAGTTTCAGTTGAGAGTGGGCGTCAGTCACATTTAAAATGAGACAACGTGGGTGATGAAAAGGAAGTGTCTCGTGGTTTAGGGGATGTACATGCCTTTTTTTAAAGCTAGAAAAATATATGCTAGAGTTACGACTGACGTACTAACACTGTGTCAATCACATATAATGGGGCAGTCTCTTTATTTGCTTTCCTAGAAGTGTTTCTTCAAAACCACCAATGCTTCCTACAATACGCCAATGTTTGTACTTTCCACCAATCATGAAATATCAGCTATCACATGATGCATGATGAAGGGAAACGTGTTTACCGCCACACTTCCTAATTTGTTCAAACTAACTGTTCGCAGCATGACTCTGACGGAGTCAGTTGGCTGTGTTTTTAGATAAGGAGTCCCACAATCAGAAGCGGCGTGGAGGAAAGAACCAACGAGCGATGAGTCTATGTAGAGTTGTGCTGCTGTGTATTGCCTGTATCCATCAAGGTGGGTTGACTGGAATTCATTCTAATATCATGCAGGGTTGATTGTGCTATTGTTATATTATAGTTTGGTCCTTCGGGTGAGATTATTGTAGAATGTTTGAGAAGAAAATACAATGTTTTTCAGTGAAAAACAAAGAAAGTGAACCTAAATTCTGCTTCGTTGGAAACCGGCTGTTTCCCTTTTCTGTGAAACAACAAAACATTTTCTCCCACATGTTAGAACGTTTTTGCAAATCAACGAATCTGTGTTTCATTTTTTGCAGTGCGCGGCAGAGAGGAATATATTACTGGTTACAGTGGCCAATCAGTGGTCCTGAAATCTGGAGCGGACCCGTCATGGAATCTCACCAGAGTTCAGTGGTCCATTTATAAGAACACCACATACATTGCGAGTCTAAAGGATGGCGATGTGATTATATACAATTTCTGGAGACATCTGGGCCGACTTGAGCTCAGCAAAGAAACTGGAGATTTAACAATCCTTAATGTGACAACGGAAGACAGCATGACATACAACATGAACTTACTCACCTCCGATGAAAGGCGTGAACAAGATAAAGTTCATCTCACAGTTCAAGGTAAGCAGTCTTGAGTTTAGTTAACAATCTACTTCTGCTTAATGACTGTCGGCCTGATTGAGTAACTGATATAACGTCCTACAGAAAGTCTCAAGACACCAGACATCCAGAGCAAGATGCGTCATCTCTTCCATGACAGCCAGTGCTACATTGTCCTTGAGTGCATTGGATTTGGCCAAAATGTGAATTTGTCCTGGGCGCCTGATGGCGAGTTCAACGGATCGTATATTTCAGGAATCCCAAAGTCTGTCATCTCTCCATTGGTTCTTTTTGCTTCATTTAGTGGCAACAGAAAGGTGACGTTTAACTGCACTGCCTCCAATGGTCAACAGACAGTGACCAGGCAAAGGACAGTGGGATGTTCAGGTGGGTCTCACCAACACATTGTTGCTTCTTTAGGATGCTGTACATTACATATTAGGTCACATGCTTCACGTTGGAGCTTCCAAATATAAGCTGGACATAAGCTAGTCCACTTAAACTCCAACTTCCTAATTTTTTGAGTCATTTGACCATATTTCAAAATTCCAACATTAGCCAATCACTAGAACCAAGTTCCTTCCCTATACGTTGATATTTTTCAATAATCCATTTAGTTTGCTTACACTAAACTTCTAGCAGATGTCCATCTCGGAGACATCTATTTGACGTCTGCATTTGCATCTACAAGACGTATTTTTTAGTGCGATTTCTCATCTGCAATGCGTCTCTTAAGATGTTTCCTATAAGACAGCGGTCCCTCTGCTCCAGGCATAGCAGGGCAACATTGGGATTGTCCGTGGTGACAGGGAGTGGGAAAAAGGTAAACAAAAACCTGTATGGGTCCGTTCTTCTGTCACAGGTCGATGAGGCACAAACACACGAAGACAAAGGAGATAAATAAAAGGGTAATTTAATTAACAAATCCAGGAGACAGGCAAGTACACCGACATAACATAGACGAGAACGGACGAAGACTAAGGGAGAACTGAGGACTTAGCATGAACCAAACAAAGGGAACTAATGAGCTAATTAAGACAACAGGTGAAGTGAATGTCTAATTAAACAGAATGAGGAAAACTAGGTCAAAGACAGACATGGAAAACAACAGAAACGTGACACTATAATTCAGAGTAAAATAGACATTTTGCTAAAATATTTGTTGTTGGACATTAAATGTGCCTTTGTGGCATTTTAAACCTACATATAAGTGTATTTTTATGATAGCAGTGACTGTAAAGGGACTTGTAATGGGTACATCAAATGTAAGCTATCCTTAAAATACAGTCATTTTAAATGTATTTTAATTTTTAATTCAGAGATTTATACTTTTCATTAGTTATTTTAATGCTTTAAATAGGAATTTTAGATTGTAACGTTCTAATGTTCTGCAAATCTATAAAGGTATAGCTGTTATAAAACAGGTTACTATAGACCAGGTTAGTTTCCCAGCATAAGTTGCCACAGTGACTAATCTTGATCTAGGCCTATGTTAAATTTACTTTAGGGAACCAAATCATTTAACAACGAGTCAGACTAACTGAAATAAGCCTGGCTTATTTGGTCAACTTGTTTCATGAAAAAGTGATGAAGTTGCTTTAGCATCGAATTGTGTTGAATGGAAATCGGATCGCACTGCATCGTAACAGATGAATGGTATCACATCGCTAGCTGATTCTTATGTATCTTTAATGTATCGTATCGTTGGCTATGCATCGAGATGCGTATCGTATCGGCCTGAGTCATGAGATGCACATCCCTAGTGTTGATCAATAGTCGTGGGAGGGGCTGGGTCTGTGTGACGTACATCAGGCCTGAACTGTGAATGGCTTGATCTGAGAAAGGGGTTATTATTTTGGGGGATTTACAAAAAAAAAAATCACTGTGTGGATTTCTATCATTATGGGGTGGATGTGTACTCACAATTCCAAACACCATGTAAAAGGTGAATTTTGCATCCGATGACCCTTTAATGATCAGCATTGCCAGATTCATTTGAACTGCTTGTACTCTTGGTGCATTGGAGTCCTCCTGGGAAGTTCGTATTTACAATTTGGGAAGTCGTAATTACCACATCAGGTGCATTCAAGTCACTTTGGCCTGAGAAGATTCATAAAATTCAGCTATTTTTTTAACTCTACTTTGAAAACCAGATACTGCATTAATTGCATCTGTCTGACACACTCTCAGCTTGGAAACCCAGGGCTTATATACATTTAAAAGTTTAGTAATTACGACTTTGTGCTGGCATTCAAGTGCAGTCGACTCTTAAATATGATCTATCCAACATGACTTGAACCAAGTGTGCACGCACATGTCCTGAAAGGTGAAGCTAAAACATTTCAATCTCTAGTTTAGAAAGGGGTACCAACACATCTATATCGGTCATAACTTCTGCAGTGAAATAGCACATATACTGCACAGGAGGGAAACTCACTTGTGTCGAGGGCCCACATTTGCGTGCGCTATTAAAATGTACTTTGCACAGCTGAACGTTTGGCTGTATGCTTGCTCTACTCGCTCGCATCAAAACATGAATACACTTTGGCCTTGAGGTGTGAATTTTTGAATGCAAAAGAAAGAGGTGACGTGAGTTTCAAATACATCAAACCTAGCTTCGGCTTAACACATCTATTCAAACCTTGAGCTATTTGTATTATTAGCTTTTGGTAAAATGAGTTAAAAAGTATGAGACAGATGTAAGTTGTATTTTCAAACTTTGACGTGTTGCTAATACCTTAAATGTTATGTACTTTGTCTAAAAGAGTCTTAAGTAAAAGCCTGCAGAAACCGTGATCATTTGAAAATGTCCTTTACTGACAGCTGAGAGAGCAAAGAGACATTGATCGTAACAGAAGTGGCCTGTAACTTCACCGCACTCGACACTTTAACAGGGCAAGGCCTTTGAAAAGCGACACATGCAAACACATGAAGAGTTGTTTGATTCTGTTTTTTTGTTTTTCTAGAGACGCAGAAGTGTGAAGTCTGCACCGTTTGCAGTCCGTGTGCTTCCTCTGTGATATGGAGTATTCTAATTACTGCACTCTGCTTTCTCTCTGTATATGCATTTACAAAGAATAAAGGTAACGAACATATCTTGTAATCAGCTTTACAATGCAACTTAAACATGACTCATATTGTCTTTATGAACTGTAATTGATGTTTTCTAGAGAGAATTCTAGCTGCTTGCTCTGAAGGTCCCCTCCATTTCATCCAGAATATACGGTAACAACACACCACAAACATCACAGATGTAATGGACTGTTTACCGCGGTACTTATCCTGGATATATATATTTTTGAAGCACCACCAGTTTCAGTCCTGGTCTCCGTGGTGTTCACAGGAAACAAGACGCGGCGTAAGAAGAAGAAGAAAACTGAACAGTGATCAGCATTCGTCTATGGAAGGACATCTGGCACTATTGACATTGTTTGTGTTTTTTAGTTTCATTTGAAAGGAAACTATGTGTGGAGGACGTGTTGGCTTGACCTCATTGGATGCAGTCTGTGAAATGTCATCTGTCACCTGTGTGAATGCTCATGTCTGGTACAAGATTAAAAAAAATGGACGCTGTTTCCAAAATCCATTCGGCTGAAAGATCTGAAGGCTAGTGCTCCTTTTGAACGGACATGATACTTCTGGTACTCAGGGCCGTATTACCATTGGGCTAGGTAGGGCTGAAGCCCCGGGGCCCGAGCAAGGAGGGGGCCTGTGATTGGCTGATTGACTGGCCATCTGTAGCACCAATCGCCAAAGTCCCACCACGCCCCCCTCTTAGCGCTATTATTTAGTGGAGCTTTTCCGTACATTCCATGCATTACTATTAGAGATTAAAACATGATATCTGAATTTGGTTTACCAATCAAATGATATGTGCACGTATATAAATCAGGTGATCGCTGCCTCATATGTCTGCGTTCACCTTCACTCAGATCTGGAAATGGTCGCACAAAGAACAATATTTGATAAGTAACAATGTCAGCAATTCTGAGAGAGAAGAGCTCAATAAAATAAAAACTTAAAAGGCAAACAACAGAGAAAATATAAATGAGTCAGTCAGCTATCAGGTTATTTTACTAAAGCTGATGCAGTGGAAGTTGCTGGAACTGAGTGGAGCAGAAGAAAACACAGCATCATCATCCTCACAGAATTTAGGTTAGTTTGATTACTAAATAGATGGATGTGTAACGGAGGCCAGCGAGTAGATGCTGTGCAGGTAAACCTCACTCCCCTGATCTCAAGAGACGCACTAGCGACAGACGCTACGGCTGCAGTCTTTAGCCTCCTTGTTAGCGCGTCCGCCGGAGCAGGCGAGGGGGACCCGTTACAGATGTATATTGCTTTTTTATAGTTGAACAAACTCGACATATTCGCTTAAGGGTGGGGAGAAAATCCGGTAGAAATCCTATCAATCATTTAGCGCGTTATGATGTAGGCCAGGGTTCCTCAAATCTTTCCCTGGAGGGCCAATCTGCTGCAGAGTTTAGCTCCTGATCAAACTCACTACCTGTGATTTTCTACAGATCCTGAAGACGCTGATTTGCATGCTCAGGTGTCTGATTAGGGTGAGAGCTAAACTCTGCAGGAGTGGGCCAGATTTGAGGACGCCTGGTGTAGGCTGAGCTTATCATTTAAATGCGTTTTAAGCAAGCAAATCAAATGGTTTTAAACTGTTCATAGCCCCGGGCCCAGTGTGCTCTTAATGCGGCCCTGCTGGTACCGATGGCCTTTAAATCTTGACTCAGCACGGCAGCTTTTTTATTGAATAAATTGTCTTGCTGCTTTTCTCAAAAATGCATGTGAAACATATTTTCCCATGTAATTTCTGGTTGTTGTGATCTAGCAGTATGTACTCGGTGTGTCATGGTAATTGCAGCAATGACATGTCTGTTTGAAGTCATTGTGAGGGCTGTTTTTGTCTTGTTAATGGGAAGTGGTCAGTGTTACCTAGAAACAGACACTTGACAATATGTCACACACTGGTTTCATTAAAAGGATGTTCCACTGAATTTTAACACTTCTTCAAACTTTCCAGTGACTTTATTTCAGAATAATTTCAGTTTTATTTACATCATGCTTTTCTTTGACTCATGGTCATTTTACAGAAAGAACATAAAAAGACAAATCAGAGCAATACATTTAAACCAACACAATACAAGGGAATATCAGAGTAACTTATTTTAACTGTAACTTTTATAACATGCTATTTTGGCCAAATGACAGAAGAAAAAGTGCCCTTAAAACTCCAATAAACGTTACAACAAAGTTTATGAAAATGTAATGCAATGCATTTACTGCCTCAGATGTGACTGTTTTAATGTTGCAAAACACTCATATGTCTGACATTCGCTGAACTCCACTTCAGCTTGACTTTTGTACATTTCTAATAATATAATGACACATGCAACAGTCTTTTATAAAACCACAATGTCAAATTTGACACCACAGTGTTTAATATATTGTTTTTAAATCCTGAAAACTATTGGCTTTACATCACCAGGTCAGGTTTTACTTTATTTTGGTATGAGGCCTGCTTGGAGCAGCACTTGCAACAGTTTTGTGTCTGATTCACGGAAGTATCACGCCCAAATATTCTACCTCTAAATATCATCTATAACCACAGCGAAAATAAATATCAAATCCAACTAATAAATATCACGTACAAAACTGCATGTGTAACTATAAGATCATCTCAGAGCTCAAACAAGGTCAAATATTCAATAACAGGACAGAAAATTGCTTATTACTTCTTAATTATGTTGGGTTTTTTAATGTAAAAATCTTGATAACATTATAAGTGCACCTCACACTGAGGCAGTTCATGACCGCTTTAAGTATAGGTAATACTTTAAACTGACATTGTTCGTGACAGAAGTTCACCGCACTGGACACTTTCACAGGGCAGAGCCACTGAAATGTGACACATGCAAACACATGAAGAGCTGTTTGATTCTCTCACGCTTTTTTCGAGAGGTGGAGCTTATGTGTTAAGTCTGCACCGTTTGCAGTTCGTGGAATTCACTGCGGTCCTTTTGGTTTTAGCATATGCATTAACAAAAAATAAAGGCAACAAACATTTACATGCGATGTGAGTTCTGAAAATGTACGGATGTGATTCGGTTCGGTTCATTCGGTTGCTTAAATACAGGACTGACAGCTTTTTTTGGTAACACTTTATTTTGATGGTCCCTTTTGAGCATTGACACTACGTAATGCTGCACCTACGTGTAAACACACTCTCATTAGAGTATTAGTAGGCTGTCTGATTAATATCTGCTTACTCTTTGTAGTGATAGTCTCCCAACAGATCATCTACTGACTGTAAGTAGCTTTGCAAGTACATGCCAACCTATTCTAACCCTGACCTACCAGTCTACTAATACTATACTAACACTGTGATGAGCGTTAGCAGACATGTAGGTGCAATGCTATTTATAGTCATCAGAATGTGTTAAAGGAACCATCAAAATAAAGTGAAACCCCCTTGTCTTTTTGCTGTTGTGTGAATGTAACGGATGTATGCCAGTAAGGGCTGTGTGTAAACCTCACTCTCCTGACCTCAAAAGAGGCGCTCTAGCGACTGACGCTAGAGGCCGTAGCCTTTGGCGTTACTTGTTAGAGCGCCCGCCTCCCGCGCCGGAGTCCTGGGTTCGCGACCCGCTCGGTGAGTTGGTGCGGACCCGTGTCGGGGGGGTTACATTGGTGCCGTGACCCGGATGGGAGTGAGGTTTAGGGGGGTGAGTGTAACGGATGTATGCCAGTAAGGGCTGTGCCAGTAACCTCACTCTCCTCGTGTCGGGGAGGGGGTTACATGAACGTGAACTCTTAGTCAGGTTAACGACATATTCAATTTTTGTCAGGAGTGAAAACGAGGCTGTGATAGAAGGAAAGTCCGTTCAATGATTGTACTGTTGTTTGACAACATACCTATTATTCAGCTGACGAAAAGTCTTTATAGAAAAAAAATTACTAAAAGTAGACTTCGGTGCCTCCCAAACGGGATATATGTCCCCTGAAAGGCACTTCGGAGTGAAAACAATCATGGCCGCCATATTGAAGAGTTCCAAATTGAAGTGCTCAAAACTGTCCGCTTTAAAGGGCCCTTGGGAATGAAGGATTTCGAAGGGTACAACTGATCGACACTTCGGGCTCCCATAATCCTTTATGCAGATTCTTTGCATGATGACGGCGCCTTCGTGTGGGCACGGGATGATGAAATAGAAGGGCACTTCCAGAAACAGTTGTTTGGTCCCCTACACCCTTCAACCCTTCGAAGCGCTCACTCCGGAGGATAAAAACTTTGGAGGGATTAGAGCATAGGGTTGAGCCCTTCTGAATGAAACACAGGGAAAAACTCCTTTTTAGGGAAAATTAGGATCTATCCCACACAGCCTCCTTTTCATCCTGGCGCCTAAAGTCTATAACGATTGTGAGACGACTTGAGTTTTAGAGTGACGGCTTCAATCTTAAAGCGTTATGTGAGAGAAGTTTTAAAGGGTTAGTTCACCCAAAAATGAAAATTAGCCCGTGTTTTACTCACCCTCGAGGCATCCTAGGTGTATATGACTTTCTTCTTTCAGATGAATACAATCAGAGATTTATTAAAAATCATCCTGGCTCTTCCAAGCATTAGAATGGGAGTAGGTGGGTGTTTCTGTTCAACAGTCCAAACGTAGTCAAATAAAGCGCACGCATCTGTAATAAAATGTGTCTCACACGGCTTCGGGGGTGAATAAAGGCCTCCTGTAGCGAACCCATGCATTTTTGTAAGACAAAATCCATATTTAATATGATGTAAACACCTTTTTATCACTTCTGCTGACTCATACGTTATGGCCTACCTGGTCTCGTGGCATTTATGTACCTGGGTGCACTTTTTAGCGAGATGTGAAATTCGTACCAATAACTACATATTACTGCAGTTTCCAAAAGAAACAAACACTAGAGACAGTAACAACTCTGACACCTTTTATTCCCTTTCACACACATTTACAGTTTCAATTAAAAAAGCATAATTTTCACACAATTACTTGAAGAATATCATGTTATGACTTCAAAACAATATTAATATGCTGGGAGATTTGAAAACGAATGGTTTTGACCGTTATCATCGCACATATCCAGCCTCGTATCTATGGGTTTTCATAGATGGTAAGTTTGTTCGGTAGCTCACGAGTACGGAGACGTGTTTGAGAGGCGAGGAGCTCTGTTGCGAACCTGTGTAACTATGGTTCGACGAAACAGTTCAAATCTGCATATAAGGAAGTTCAAATAGCACGACTGAATCAACAAACACATTTTTATATCGGTTTTGCATTTGTCAATATCGGCATAGGTTTAGGGTTGGGTTTGGTGTAGGGAATATTTCCAACACAATAGATAGCATACATTTTTAGCAACTGTCCCCAGATATTTAAATTCTGAACCGCCGCGATATGTTCCTGAAGCAACTTAATAAGTACACAGCAATACGTTCCTATATCAACATAATAAAATGTGCTAGGGTTGAACCTGTGTTTTAGCACCACTCAGTAGACATTTCTCTTTGAAACTACGGTGAAACGTGCAGTAAGGTACATAAAACGGTCTCTAAAAAGTGCACAGAGATACAATTTTTATGAGACCAGGTTGGTTACAGCGGATTTATTTGATTACGTTTGGACTGTTGAACAGTAACACCCACCTACTCCCATTCTAATGCTTGGAAGAGCCAGGATGGTTTTTAATATATCTCTGATTGGATTCGTCTGAAAGAAGAAAGTCATATACACCTAGGATGCCTCGGAGGTGAGTAAAACACAGACTAGCTTTCATTTTTGGGTGAATTAACTCTTTAAGGACATACAGTAGATGGCGGGTCAAGCGTCGGGCAGATGAGTTGGATGTATTAATCATCTCAGATGTATGGCGAGGAGTTGTGAAAGAGAAATAATGGTGCTGATGGAAACAGTGGTATTATTTTGAAATATTAAGTGACTTGTCGGTAAATGCCTGACAGTGGTGTAAATATAAAGAGGGGAAGTGACTGAATCAAGGCTATCTATATACTCCTACACGGACAGAATTACACGACAAACTGAGCTCACAAGATGGATTTAACTGGATCAATTACAATATTCAAACTGTGAACATACTAAACATGTTTAAATACCCTAAAAGCATGCAGAAACTATACATGTTTATTCTTGTTATGTTACAGATTCACTAGATATGTAGAACAGACAACCGTAGAGTGTGATGGAATGATGTATGAGGTTAAAAATAACAACTTCAAAAACGTCTTCACTTAAATACTTCAGGGGGGTGTTCCAGAAAGCAGGTTATGAGACATACGTGGGTATGTTTAAGAGTAAGTAAGCGGTTAACCTCAACTTTCGGTTCCAAAATCGGAGGTAACTTTCAGGATAAGTAATCATAGCACCTTGTTCTCTGAAGACAACCTGCTCCGGAGTAGATTCTGTTTCAGGTTTAGCTTACTTCAGAGCAGGGGCGTCGCTAGTGACAGAGTGCATATGGCCCAGAGGTCTTATATATACAACTTATATATGCACAAAAATACGGAAATGCACATGTTATTTTGAACTAAGTTATGCGCTAGTCAGATGTGTAACTCGTGGACGCACACTTGGCTTCCCGTAACAACGCGCTGAAACACGGCAACTAAACCCAAAGAATTCACAACGTTTTATTATAATAATGTTCTCATTAGAATATTATATACACGACAGTCCCAATCATAGTTATTAGTTGTGCGCTGCTGTTTGAGCTGCATGCGCTGAGCTAAAGATGATCACCGGCAAACTAAAGCTCTCTATTAATTAACCAAACACATTCATATGAGATAAAGCAGATATGCATCAAATAAACACAATATTACTACATACAATTGCACAAAAGGCTACAAATGCACAAGTGAACTTAACTGTCATGGAGGTGTAGCTCCGTTGTGGACGCGCTCAACGCACACACAAACACAGCACACAAAGATTGCACAACGTCATTTACAGTAATGTTCTTATCATAATTTTATGAAGCCTTTATGACAGACTTGCTCTGCACATGTTGCATTTAAGTGTATTGTCCTTTTCAAAGTGATTCCAATCATATTTCAAGCATTTCAAACCCATCACAGCGCACATCTGAAGTGTCTCTGAAGGAAATAATGCATTATTTATCAGCTTAAAGATATCGGGCCGATAACCGATAACAGAAAAATGGGCATTTATCGTCCGATACCGATATGGTGGCCGATATATCGTGCATCCCTATCAGTTTATTTGAAATTGTAATAATATTTCACTGTATTTTTGAAGCTTAAAAGAGCTTAAAAGAGAATCTTACTGAGCCCAAACTTTTGAATGATACTGTGAGTAATGTAATATTGTGTTGCATTGTGTATTCTGCACACTTTATAAAAACAATTCTACATTTCATACACAGCACATTTAATGCAGGAGTTCAAAGTTCAACCAATGAAGCCAATAATGCACATGTGAGGCTGGTTAAGCGATCCAGAAAGGAGAGGACAACACGCTGCACGCAGCGTCTGTCTGTCACTCACAGGACGTGCTGGTAAGGGGAGGAAGTGCTGGGGCGGACCGCAGGGGGACGCTCAAAGCTGATTTTGTCATACAGGGTTTGAGGCTGCAGGGGGAGTAAATGTGTGACGTTACAACAGATTCCAGAGAAACACTTCGCAACAGAGCCGGTAACTTCTCCAAACATAGCTGTTCTCAGTCTCACTGATTCACCGTATGCTGACTGTGCTAGTCTGGCCAACTCATTTTCAGGAGAAGTTGCTAAAAGCAGGTTGATTTGCTAAATGTTCCTGTGGCTCAGTGGTTAGAGCATTGCGTTAGCAGCGCAAAAGGTTGTGGGTTCAATTCCCAGGGAACACATACTGATAATAAAGAATAACCTGAATGCACTGTAAGTCACTTTGAATAAATGCATAAATGTATGTGATGTCCTTATGTAACATGACACAAAACTGCATCATTGAGTAGACTACACGTTGAAATTACTCAAATATCAGCAAAGAATATTATTTGAAAATATGTTCATTTAGATTTGTTCGTAAAAATAAACATTTAAATATGTATTATTTGTAAATAAATATGATTTAATATTTTTAAGTATAACATTGGATTACTGAAAAGTTACACATTTTTGAACAATTACATCTTATGTGTTCTCCAAATAATTAGCAAAACTACACATAATTAACAATTACAGGTTTAAAGCAGTGACTTGGTAGTACGTTAAATGCTACACTAAGGAAAGTCCATTAAATTAGGCACAGTGTAATTCATATGTTAATATGAATACATTTTCTGTATACATTTTTCACCAGCATATTTTAAATGACACAATGCATTTACATTTACATTTATATATTTACATTTATGCATTTAGCAGACGCTTTTATCCAAAGCGACTTACAAGTGCAGTCAGGTTATACATTTTAATCAGTATGTGTGTTCCCTGGGAATCGAACCCACAACCTTTTGCGCTGCTGACGCAATGCTCTACCACTGAGCCGGCTCAGTGGTTAGAGCATTGCGTTATATAATATAATACACAGACATATAAATATATAATACACAGACAGTGTTCCTGTGACACTTGCTCCTGTGATTTAGACAGATAGACAGATTCTGATATAAGATCAGGGCCTCATTTATTAAATATAGCGCAGAAACCATCCTAAATGTGATCTTACGATCATTACTCAGATATGCGTATACGTGCGATTCATAGAATGAACCTACGAACAGAAAACACGCGTCTCTTTCAGATGTGAAATCTATGAATCGCAAACTATCTTAAACTTGCGCAATTGAATGGTTTCAGCTCTCTGCCTTGTAAACGACTCCTAATTAATATCATTAACATTTAAACTATCACCAATCATTATAATTTAAAACAGCGAGCTGCAAGAACAGCTTGTATTTGAAAAAACCTGCAATATTGCGATAATAAAAAGTGCGTACGTCTGCGTACGCCTGACGTGACGCTAAGCACTTTTCACGTCAGAGACCGTCTTTATTAATATGAGCGCTGGCGTGGATTTAAGCGTACGCCTTTATAAATGAGGCCCCAACAGTGAACCTGATTAACAATTATAGGAACAAACCAACAACTAAGGTGTTTCATAAATGAACAATGCATGCCTTATTTACCATCTAAGTCAATTTTCAAAAGTTGCTAAATACATTTTAAAAATTGCTGACAAAATTTGTTGCTAGGTGCTTTTTGGAGAAACAAAAAGATGCTAGGGTAGTCTGACAAGTTGCTAAATCTAGCTACAACATTGGTAAGTTGGCAACACTGGACTGTGCCATATGGCCGTATTCATTTAGCCTGCTATGTTATGTGCAATAATTATGATTTTGTTGGTAGAAACTGTGCTACGAGCATAATTTATAAGCAAACAAATGGATGACAGCAGTAATGATGCATGCATGCAAGTACACTTACCAAGTTTTGTGAGAGTTTTAAGTCATCCACCGTTTCATAAATGGACATCCCATTTACAACACTTTCAGAGCGTTTCTGTAATAGATTAAATCTGGTTAGCTAGAAGTTTATCAGCATTTCTATGCCACAAATGAGGTTTTATGCATCTGAAATAAAGTTCATATGTGTCTAGGAAGTAGAGGCGTACACTTTCTTGTAAATATACAGATTATTGGAGTGTGTTGCAAGAAAATACTGTCTCTCTACCTCAACATTTCATGTATAATTCAATTATTTGTGAAATTAATAACCACTTTCTGAGTAAAAATTGTTTCATCAATTTTTTAGTCTTTTTTTTCTCAGAAATTCCTGGAAAATTTCACAAATAATTACAAAGAAACAGCAAGTAAGACATTGCACACTGCATAAAACATGACATTTTGGAGTAAAAGCGACTGAAATAGTATTTTGTCAAATTTACTCCAATAATCTTTATTTTAATGACAGCTTAGAAAAATGATCTGAAATCTTCTCGTAGAAACACAGGAACCGTAAAAAGCAGATATGAAGCCAGAACTGAGCGGCTCACCTTTCCAGCGGCGTCAGCGTTCACGTCTTCATAGATTGTAATACCAGCCTCACTTTCTCCTGGTCCTGGATGTGTGTGAAAACAGCCGTGAGGTTGTGATTGACATGCTGTGTATTGTCTGTGCACACTCACACTTGTTTAACTCACCTTTATTGTTCCTCCACCTGCAGCACACGGCGAGCGCTCCACTGAATATGACGACAGCGATGATACCGACACCTACAGCGATCAGCAAATACTCCTGAGGAAGACCTGCGTGTTTGCACAGAATTATTAGTGCTCTTTATAGATTCCACATGAGGCTGTATGATTTCTTACTCATGAGAGAATTTAAGAAGTTCAATATTTTATTGCAGAACTATACCTGATGATATACTTGAAGTGTTCGTTTTGCACTCTACAGTCTCAGTCGTGTACTTGACGCTGAAGGTGTTGTTGGCGGTGCAGGTGAGTGTAGCTCTCTGCTGGACCGAGGCTGATATTCAGGTGAGATCCTTGAGTCTGGATCTGATGACCGGTCCAGATGTAGGAGGAACTCTGATCACCGGACGCCAGACACCGGAGATGAACCATGCAGATGTTTTGTGATTGCGGCCAGGTAACATTGTACTCAATCTGAACATCTCTGATGAGACCTGTAAGAGAATAGTATCCCAATTATATTAGCATACTAATTTCTTCATAAAAGGAAGCATTTATTTTAGTTGAATGACCTTCTTAAATGTGTTGTTTTATAATTTGCTGTTTGCATCCTAACAGCATTGATAGAATACATATCAAAATCTGAACATATGTGATGCAATTTGTAGGAGAATATTATGCAATTCAAATTATATTAGCATATATTGCTTATATTAGCATACATATTTCTTCATAAAGGAACCATTTAATTTTAGTTTATTGACGTATTCAGCGTCAGTTCTTATTTTGTTGTTTTAGAATAGCATCATAGAACTTGCATCTTAAACAACATTGACAGGAAAAATATCAAACAATTAAACTCACCATGAACATGGAGCACAATTAATGTTGTTTTATATTGTGTAGAGTTTCCTTCTGCAACAATAGAGAAGCTTCCAGAATCCTGCAGTTTAAGGTCTGATACTGTTACACTAATATTGTCTTTATTCATCTTTAACCTTTCATGAAATAAATCAGATTTGACTTTTTGAAATCTTTATTTCGATACTCAGCAAAAGGAGCATTATTATATTCCACTGTACTTCAAGATCATCTTTTGGATAATTAGCAATTAATTCCAGTGAGTCTCCAACAGCTTTGTGCACAACCTCTGGATCTGGATCAACACACGACCCTACAATACAGAACAATCAACAAAACATGCTTACATACTGTTATACATTCATGCCAGATTCAACATAAGATAACATGCATCCATCAATACACCTTATTAAATACCAGTTTGACAACAGCATCAACAAAACCCATTAAAAAAAGAAACAGGAAGTTGATAAATAACACACCAATAGTATCTCACAGAGTTTGAGTCTTAGAGACCGTCTTACACTTCTTATGAGGACGGCTCCACAGCACCATCAGCATGAATATAAATGTATTCCCAACATATATCATAATCAGTTATCAGTCAGATTGGAGCACAAATGCCTGTAATAGCATTTAAAATGCGTATTTGCACAGTGACTCCTGCTCTGTGTCTGTATTTGGTTACTCATTCATGCTCTGTAAGGAAGTGTTTCACAGCAGCACTTCCACCACGCAGCGATAGTTGTTCATTTTAATTTTATTTCATCATATCCACTTATTTACTCTCCCTCAACAGCTGCATGTCTTTTTGCAAATATTGCAAGTTTTTGCCATTTTGGTGAAATAATACCAAATGACAAGTCGACATTAAACCATAGGTTTTTTATTATGGTGAATTCAGGACAAATTGTTGCCATTGAGATGACAAATGTCCAAACTAACCTGTTCTCACACTGTAATGCTGGTTGCAACATAAAAACGGTCTGTTACAGCTAGCCACATTCTCTAAAGATAAGGCTTGAGGTTTCCTGAGGCAGACAGCCTTTTCACAGATGAAATACTGATATTACCTCAACATGCATGAACATGAACATAAAGTAAAGTAAAATACAGCTACAGTCATGGCCAAAAATATATGCACCCTTGGTAAATATGATCAAAGAGGGCTGTGAAAATAATCTGCATTGTTATTACTTTTTTTAAATTTTTTAATTCACAAACATCTAAGCTTTCATTGGATAATAAGAATTTAAAATGGGGGGAAATATCATTATGAAATATCATCTCAAATACACGTTAGACACAATTATTGGCGCACCTAGAAATTATTGTGAGTAAAATATATTTGAAGTATATTTCCATTCATATTCACAACTTTGAGCACTCCAGGGTGATTATGAACATGAAATTATTAAGTCATGACTTCCTGTTTCACAGAAATATAAATAAGAGGAAAAACAAAGCCCAAATTCCCTTAATCCAAAATCCCCATTTCCACCAACAGGGCAATAATTAATCATTTCCAATCATGATAAAATGTTACGAAGCTGCCTGGAAGAGGACGTGTGTCTATATCGCCCTAATGCACGGTGAGAGGAGAGTTTGAGTGGCTAAAGACTCTCCAAGGACCACAGCTGGCTTTAAAAAACCTTTAAAAAATAGTCAAACAGCAGCTACATCACCACAGGTTGTTCGGGAGGGTTTCAAAAAACATTATCCTCGCTCTTACAAAAGCAAACTCCAGCATATTCAGTTGTCAGACACAACTGGAACTTCAAATGGGACTGGCTTCTATGGTCAGATGAAACTAAAACATGAGCTTTTTATGAGCAAACACTCAAGATGGGTTTGGTGAACACAGGGATAAAAGTACCCCATGTGTACAATGAAATATACTGCTGTATTTGTAATGTTGTGGGCCTATATTTCTGCTGGAGGTCCTGGACATCTTGTTTAGTCACATGGCATCATGGATTCTATCAAATACCAACAGATAAAACATCAATAAGTGACTGACTCTGTTAGAAATCTTATAATGGGCCATGTTTGGATCTTCCAACCGGACAATAATCCAAACACAGACCTCAAACACAACACAAAACCAAGCTTTGACTGGCCATTCCAGTCCTCTGACCTGAACCCTGTAGAAACTGAGTGGGGTGAACTGAAGAGAAGAAGCTGTGGAGCTGGGAATCTGAAGGGTCTGGAGAGATTCTGGATAAAAGAATGGTCTCTGATCTCGTGTCAGTTGTTCTCGAACCTCATCAGGCTTTATAGGAGAACAATTAGAGCTGTTATACCGGCAAAGAGTGGTTTCAAAAAGTATTGGATAAAAGGGTGCCGTTAATTGTGGCTAATGTGTATTAGAGAAAAACATTTATTTCATAATGATACCCCCACCATTTTAAATTCTTATTATCCTATGAAAGGTTGGATTTTTGTGATTTTTTTTTATAAATAAAAGATCAAAAGACTTAACAATGCAGATGAATTTTCTCCAGCCTTCTTTGATCATATTTACCAAGGGTGCCGATATTTTTGGCCATGACTGTATAAGCATGCATTATACTTAGTTTTGTATTTATTAAGCAAACATAGTTAATTTAATTTACTATGCCACATGGAATCATTGTATATATTATCATTACATATATGGAAGCAAGAGCAGTTTTCCAGATGCACATTCATTCCCCGTACATACATAATCGTCTTACAACCTGTCGGTTAAAACCTCCTTTCTCGAGTCACTCACCTTGGAGAAGGAAAACCAGAAGAAGTCCTAAAATGGAGCAGCAGGACTCTTGAAAGACGTTCATGTCCAGAAGTTTAGACGACAGACTGGCATCCGTGGCAGATACAGAGAAACAGACTTCCTCATACCAACTGCTCTGCGTCTCTCAGTTTGTGCATATCTGCAAAAATAACAACACACAAAAGAGCTTTGGTGATGAGACCTTTAAGAAGCGCTTTCTGTAAGCTGAGCTTGAGGTTTAGGGGCTTTCTGGTCTCGAAATTAGTTTGCACCTCCCACCATCAGGATCTAGTGCAAGAGCGCAGGCGTTTCATCCACCAACACTGCAGTGTGCGGGAAGTGAAGGTTCAGCATTTACATGCACAGTACTATAAATGACCAAAAGTTCTGGCAGCTCACCGGGAGCGAAAGTGAAGTGAAATCCTAGAGCAATAAGGAAGTTTTACTTACAAAAGAGACTCTGTTTGTTAAAGGTCCTGACGTGGCAGAGTTGAAACAGCAAGCTTCATTTGCTGATGGAGCTGTGAGAGAATAATATTAGCTTGCATATGGTGACCACAATGTAACCAGACTCATCTAACCACACTCTAACTGGGCACCAGTGGAAAGCGACTTTCTCACCATCTCAGCATCTCACATTCACACGAGAAGGCGTAAAACATACATATATCTTCAATTGGCATGTGCAAAGACACACCCTTTGATGTTTCTACATCAGATCAGTTTTTAGACTGAGCAGGACATTGCAATGCAACGGCACTGAGTCCACCAGAGGAAGTGAAACTCGCTCGACAGCGGTTTTAGCTCTGATGGAAAGCATTAGTCAGGCGGTCAGTAAAGAGTACGGCCCAGCAGGGGCGGACTGGGGCTAAAAAGTGGCCCTGGACTTTCTGGCACAGAGCGGTACACCGTAAACCCACAGGCTAACAGAATTCAGAAATAAAAATGCTATCAATTGTTTTTTTTATAATTTAAATTATTAAAATTAATAATTCATAACTGACAGACTTTTACATTATAATTCGTCATTTCTGGTTTATATGCCAAATATTTTTTTACACATCTTTTTTAATATCACTAACTATCATAATATCAGTCCATATGACACAATGCTCTGCTTAAAAGACTTGGAATGCCGTGCAGAAGGTGGACTGTTTTTTATGGCAGTGGATACATTTTTTATTTATCTGAGTATTATTGTTAAGAATGTCTTAGCGCTTTATCTTTCGATGCCGTCCGACTGTTCTCAGTCCTTGCATGGGCCCATGGAAAGTGTTATGAACATGAAGCCAATTGTCTGTTCACAAATTTCTCCAAAGTTAATTGTCTCCTAGATTAGATTATATAGGCCTAGATACATTGTAAGGGGGTGGTGCAGTGGTTTATCCAATAGGGCAAACATTACATATGTGTGTCATCATAAAAGACAAAAACGTGTCATATAGAATGACATATTTGCAGAAAGTTTTGGGAGAAGGATAACTTATTTCCAGATGCATCCTGTTATTCTTGCCGACTGAGCTCAATAACTTTCATTAGGAAAAAAACAATGAAGACAGGAAACACAGATAGGCAAACTCACAGAAATATTTGGCAGAGAGTGTAATATAATCTAACAATTATCTTTCTGCTTTCTGCATTTTTACTTTATCATAAAACTAATTCTGCATGATTTATAAACTTTTCTACTGATGGGGACCAAAAAATATCCCCACAAGAAAAAGGATTTTAAATATTGCCGTGGGGACATTTTATCCCCATAATGTAGGGTTTACCAGGAGTACACACACACACACACAGCCACCATTGTAATGCAGCGAGACAAGGGCTGTGTCCAAAATCGCCCCCTAGACAGCCATTTGTAGTAGATGTTATTGGACACACTCATTCAATCCCATAATGCATCATCGTCTCGAATGTACAACAGGCCTGCATCCCAATGTGCATACTACTTACCTAAATTGTATGTGATATTAGTAATATTCAATACTATTTTGGGCAGATAGGGTGGATAGTATGCACATTGGGATGCAGGGCAGGTGTATACTTAACAGCTAGAAAATACCCATAATGCACTGTGAGGGTCGTGTCTAATGAATTCCCATTGTCTCGTCAGAAGATGGCTCCTGCAGCTGATTCATCCATTTCCCAAATCGCTGGTAGAATGTGGGTACAGCATAATATACAGTAACACAAAGAAGTGAGCACACCCCTGAAATTTTTGTAAATATTTTATTATATCTTTTCATGTGACAACACTGAAGAAATAACACTTTGCTACAATGTAAAGTAGTGAGTTTTCTCCATTTTTTCTCCCTGTTGTCATGTGACTCGTTAGTGTTACAAGGCCTCAGGTGTGAATGGGGAGCAGGTGTTTTAAATTTGGTGTTGTCGCTCTCACTCTCTCATACTGGTCACTGAAAGTTCAACATGGCACCTCATGGCAAATAACTCTCTGAGGATCTGAAACAAAGAATTGTTGCTCTACATAAAGATGGCGTAGGTATACAAAGATTGCCAAGACCCTGAAACTGAGCTGCAGCACGGTGGCCAAGACCATACAGCAGTTTAACAGGTTCCATTTAGAACAGGCCTTGCCATGGTCGACCAAAGAAGTTGAGTGCATGTGCTCAGCATCATATCCAGAGGTTGTGTTTGGGAAATAGAGAAATGAGTGCTGCCAGCATTGCTGCAGAGGTTGAAGGGGTGGGGGGGGGGGTCAGTCTGTCAGTGCTCAGACCATACGCTGCACACTGCATCAATTGGTCTTCATGGCTGTCATCCCAGAAGAAAGCCTCTTCTAAAGATGATGCACAAGAAAGCCCGCAAACAGTTTGCTGAAGACAAGCAGACTAAGGACATGAATTACTGTAACCATGTCCTGTGGTCTGATGAGACCAAGATAAACTTATTTGGTGTCAAGCGTGTGTGGCGGTAACCAGGTGAGAAGTACAAAGACAAGTGTCTAGCCTACAGTCAAGCATGGTGGTGGGAGTGTCATGGTCTGGGCTGCATGAGTGCTGCCGGCACTGGGGAGCTACAGTTCATTGAGGGAACCATGAATGCCAACATGTACTGTGACATACTGAAGCAGAGCAGGATCCCCTCCCTTCGGAGACTGGGCCGCAGGGCAGTATTCCAACATGTTAATGATCCCAAACACACCTCCAAGACGCAGAGGGTAAAGGTGATGGACTGGCCAAGCATGTCTCCAGACCTAATCCCTTTTGAGCATCTGTGGGGCATCCTCAAACAGAAGGAAGGTGGAGGAGCGCAAGGTCTCTAACATCCACCAGCTCCGTGATGTGGTCATGGAGGAGTGGAAGAGGACTCCAGTGGTAATCTGTGAAGCTCTGGTGAACTCCATGCCCAAGAGGCTTAAGGCAGTGCTGGAAAATAATGGTGGCCACACAAAATATTAACACTTTGGGCCCAATTTGGACATTTTAACTGAGGGGTGTACTCACTTTTGTGGCCAGCGGTTTAGACATTAATGGCTGTGTGTTGAGTTATTTTGAGGGGACAGTAAATGTACACTGTTATACAAGCTGAACAATCACTACTTTACATTGTAGCAAAGTGTCATTTCTTCACATGAAAAGACATAACAAAAATATTTATAAAAATGTGACGGGTGTTCTCACTTCTGTGAGATACTGTAAGTGTAGAGTGGGGTAACCCCCCCCCCCCCCCTATTGTTTTCCCCAAAATAACCACACTATAAAGTCAAAACGACGAGACGAGAGTGATGTAGAAGTTGTCACCACGAAGGTTACACTTGGGATGTATCTGAGATAATCTAATTTTCAGCAGTAAGACAAAACAGTGTTTTAAAGCTTGTTGTTTTGTAGAACATCACAGTTATATATGATATGAGAACAGTAGGGCCTGTAGATAGAGTACGTGTTATTTAATAAATATATTATTATATTTTCAGTATTATATATTTATTTTTTTAAACATATTCAGTGGGGAAAAATGCCCCTGGGGGAAAATGGACAATTACTGTAGTTATTCTGTTCTGAACATCAAATCCTTTGTTTTCCCATCAAATGAATGCTACCTAGTTGGTTGACTAAAAATATTTGGACTTTATATTTAAAAATGACCTCAAGTTAGCATCAGCTAGCTAGCATCAGCTACCAAAATGTTTCAAAAATATTATAATTTGGTAATTCACAAATAAACAAATGAAACTGACCGCACTCTGATTTTGCTATAAATGTAATAGCAAAATATAAAATATAAAAGCTCATATAAAAGCTCATATAAAAGGTCAAAATATAAAATATAAAAGCTCATCTCTTTCAACTCTACTTGACTACTAAAAAAAAAAAAAAAATAATTATTTAACTTTTTTTCAAAATCTTCATCTTTCTCTTTATCTTTCTCTCCTTCCCTTGCTAGCTTGTACTTATCTGAACAATGCCTGAGACTTGGTGTTATTGGCACTTCCTCTGTATGTTTGCCTCTTCAAGATTAATCGCTTTATGTATTCCCCAATTGTAAGTCGCTTTGGATAAAAGCGTCTGCTAAATGACTAAATGTAAATGTAAATGTAAATGTTTAAAGCAAATTGCTTTGTCTGACTGGGGTGCATTTTACCTCACCCATGGGTATGTTTTGCTCCATAGGTGGGGTAAAACACCCCCTGGTACAATTTTTATTTTTTTGTTAAAAATCTAATAACATGAAAACTCTGGATATTTTTTTTCATACTTTGTTTATAATTTATGTAATTGCCACTAAAACTATGATAACTTTTCTGAACACATTTAACTTTTGTTTCACAGAAAAAAAATGACACGATCCTTAAGGGGGCGTTTTCCCCACTCTGCCCTACATTTATTTTAATTGATTAATATATAGTTTAATTGTGGTTTATATGTGCAAGTTCCAATGACAGAGTTCAATATAAGTCTTTTCATTACTACCTGAGCTGCCAGTTTGCTAAGTTTACAAATGATTACTAAACAGCAAGAAGAAACCGTGCTAAACAGCAGCACTTCTGGGTGTTTTTCATTCACTCGATTCACTCGCTACATTACAGTGGACTAATGTAGGGGATAGTGAATGAGGGGGTGATTTCGAACACAGCAGAGGTCAGATGTGGGAACATCCAAGTTAAAATTTCACATTTCCAACCTCAGTGAGCTCCAGCCAATCACACGTCACGTTCACATTAACCACATGATGTCCCAATGATACAATAAGAGCATTTCCTTATTTTGAAAATGCTTTTCGAAAACAGCTGACAAATAGCAGAAATGTAGGTATCTTTATATAAACGTAATGTCTATGTTACGGTTTGTTTTCAAGTTTGATATAAGATAGCTCCGTATTATGCTCGCTGGAAGTAGGATGCTGCCATCTCGGAAACTACATCAAACGAGTCGTCTCGCTGAGGTCGGGGTTGATCGGTCTGCAACAAGCTCACTAATCAGATGTCCAACTTCAAGTGCCGTTCCAGATGTTATTTACAAGTAGGAAGTGGGAAAACTCTGAATTTCGACACACAACCCAGAATCATTTCACACGTACATGTTTGGCACAGGATTCTGGGTTAACAGTGTAAAAGTGTAACATCCCAAGTAAAAGCAATGCTAACCTATTTCTAAGTTTTGAGTGTGAAATATTCCTTTTCCCAGGGTTTACGGTGAGTTAAAGGTCCTCTTCAGGGGAAAATGTAGACCAAGGATTCTTACTCTGGCCCTAGAGGTCCTCTTACCTGGGCTGTTTCCCAAAAGCATCATAAGTTGATCGTAGCTCATTGGTTTCAATGGGTTTACGATGTACCTAAGCTTACGGTGCTGTTGGGAAACGCAGTGCTGCAGAGTTCAACTCCAACCCTAATCAAACACACATGAACAAGCTAATCAAGCTCTTCAGGATCACTGCAAAGTTCCTGGCGGGTGAGATTGATCAAGGTTGGAGGTGAACTCTGAAAGAAAGTGTACCTCAAGGTTGATGGTGCGAGTTGAGATCCCCGGATGTAGGCCATTCTGGTACTTCCAGTTGTAAAACCTGCACCTGATGTAGCTGCTGTGCCATCTAGTGGTTTAAATGTGTAAATGTGCTCGTGTAAAACAGAGGAAGGTCTTATTCATTGTTTCTGGTTTTGTATGGGAGATTCAGAAGTTTTGGGTTATGGTTGAACAAGTACTTAATGTTATCTTAGCTATTAATATTGTCTGTGGCCCAAAACATATGATGCTTGGTATGTATGATGGCATTATCGTAGTCAAACATAAAAAGACACTTTGCAACTTCCTAACATTTTGTGCAAGAAAATGTATCCTGTTGAAGTGGTTAATGGATAAAGCCCCTTCACAGGCACTACGTCTCATTAAATTACTCCAGTGTTTCTCAAACCTGTCCTGAGGATCCCCAACCACAGCATATTTAACATGTCTCCCTCATTTAACACTCCTGATTTAACCCATCAGCTCGTTAGTAGAGTCTGCAAGACTTGAAATGAGTGTGGCCTATGAGAGAGACACACAACATGTGTGTCCAGGACAGGTGTGAGAACCACTGGAGTAATTAACCTCTGCTTCTTATAGTACAGATGTTATATTTCATAGAAGGTGGGATCCATGTTTGATATATATGGGCTTAAACATATCCTCTATTCATATTCGAGGGTTTGTTTAATGAGGTTTAAATATGTAAGTCATATTATTTGTACGATTATGTCATTCCCCATTTCATTTCTTTCTCAGATTGATTTATTGGAGTGGTGAGCCATAATAATAATATTTATTATTATTATTATAATTTTATGATCCTCTTTTCTATTTTCTGTCTTGTTCGATTTTAAGTAATGTGTGTGGTGTTTGAAAAATTAATAAACATAACAAAAAGTAGTTAGTGGTTTGACAATGTGCACAAAACAGTGTTTTAGATTCACTGAGCAGTACGTGACACATGCAATCTCATCAAAATAAACAAGTAAATGTGATAAATAACAACGCTGTATCAACTGGTGTCTTGAACAGATTTTACTGTTGTAATTGTGCCCACGTTTTTGTTAATATGTACAGATCTAAAATTGCTTAAGTACATATCATAAACTTTTTGTAAATGATATAATCCTTAGAGAATTTAAGCATTTAACTTTTCACACAGAACCGTTGCTCCTCAGATTTCTCCGTGCACACTACAGTCTCAGTCGTGTACTTGACGCTGAAGGTGTTGTTGGCGGTGCAGGTGAGTGTAGCGCTCTCTGCTGGACCGAGGCTGATATTCAGGTGAGATCCTTGAGTCTGGATCTGATGACCGGTCCAGATGTAGGAGGACTCTGATCACCGGACGCCAGACACCGGAGATGAACCATGCAGATGTCCTGCAGCCAGATAACACTGGACTCAATCTGAACATCTCTGATGAGATCTGTAAGAGAATAATATGAAGAAGTACTTATATTAGCATACTAAACTATTTAACTTCATTTAAATGACCATGGACGTATTCAGCGTCAGTTCATATGTTATTTTATAATTTACTATTTGCATCCTAACAGCACGGACAGAATAAATATCACATAATTAACTCACCATGAACATGGAGGATAATGAATGTTGTTTTATATTGTCTAGAGTTTCCTTCTGCGATGACTGAGAATCTTCCAGAATCCTGCAGTTTGAGGTCTGATACTGTTACACTAATATTGTCTTCATTCATCTTTAACCTTTCATGAAATAAATCAGGTTTGACTTTTTTAAATTATTTTTTCGATACTCAGCAAAAGGAGTATCATTATATTTCCACTGTACTTCAAGATCATCTTTTGGATGATTAGCAATTAATTCCAGTGAGTCTCCAACAGCTTTGTGCACAACCTCTGGATCTGGATCAACACACGACCCTACAATACAGAGCAATCAACAAAACATGCTTACATACTGTTATACATTACTGCCATATTTTTCATATTTAGATGTGTATTAACATATTTAACAATAAATACCAGTTTGACAACAATATCAAAACCAATGAGAAAGAAAAGGAACAGGAAGTTGATAAATAATGCACCATTAAAAGTCTCTCAGTGTTTGAGTTTCTGCTCTCAGCACAGACCGTCTCACACTTAACACACGTCTTCATGAGGACGCTCCACAGCACCATCAGCATGAAGATCACTTTATTCAGAATCAGATATAATGTGTAAAGTGTATTTGCAGTGACTCCTGCTCTGTGTCTGTATTTGGTAACTTCGTGTTCTGCTGGAAGTGTTTCTCAGCACCGTGTCACTCATTGACTCTCAGCACCTCAACAGATGAATGTCTTTTTCTAAGTGTTGCATGTTTTTGCCATTTTGATGACATTATATTTTTATTCCACAGCATTGAATGACAAGTCAAAATAAACCCAGAAATAAATGCTTTTCAATTAGTTTAATGCTGGATGCAACAGAAAAGCAGATATTAATGGCACCTTCACTAAAGATAAGACTTGAGGTTTCCTGAAACACTGATGTGATCTAATTGTTCATGATCGTTTGCTTCAAACAGTAAAATTATAATACACAATATATTTTAATTCTAAAATCACTTTACTGCATTAAACACATTTAGCTTCATATTTAATACTCATTTAAAATATTCATATGCATTCCCTATACAGGAATACCTGCTGTATTTCTCGAGTCACTCACCTTGGAGAAGGAAAACCAGGAGAACACCTAAAATGGAGCATCGGGACTCTTGAAAGACGTTCATGTCCAGAAGTATAGACGACAGACTGAGACATCCATGACAGCAGATAGAGAAACAGAAGCGAGAGAAACATCCGTGACAGATACAGAGAAACGGAAGAGAGAGAAACAGACTTCCTCACAACATCTCACATAAGAGATAAGCATTTCATCAACCAATAGCTGGGTCATTCGTCATTTGTGGTGGCAAGTTGTGTCCCTCTACTTTACAACAGTTGAAATAAACTTTAAATACCAATAAATCATAAAATGTTTGCATGTTTGTATTCTGTAGGGTAAACTAAATTTATGCACGGTTAATAGTTAAATGTTTTGTTTTAAAATATATATGTAATTGAGTTTTAGAGATTGCATTTGTAAACAAAATATTGACGTTCCCACCTTAAACAGAACTGATTTTGTTCAAAATGACACCATATCAGTCTGTTCTTCGATTTAATTTGAAGTATATTGGGGCCTTAATGCTTCTTCTGGCGGCTTCCTCGGTTTGAAGAAAGTGGGTTGAACTTCACAATCACCTCCAAGTGGGAGGAGCTTTTGCCACAAGTGGGTTGGACTTCACTATCACCTCCAAGTGGGAGGAGCTTTTGCCACAAGTGGGTTGAACTTCACAATCACCTCCAAGTGGGAGGAGCTTTTGCCACAAGTGGGTTGGACTTCACAATCACCTCCAAGTGGGAGGAGCTTTTGCCACAAGTGGGTTGGACTTCACAATCACCTCCAAGTGGGAGGAGCTTTTGCCGCAAGAGGACTGGACTTTACAATCACCTCCAAGTGGGAGGAGCTTTTGCCACAAGTGGGTTGGACTTCACTATCACCTCCAAGTGGGAGGAGCTTTTGCCACAAGTGGGTTGAACTTCACAATCACCTCCAAGTGGGAGGAGCTTTTGCCACAAGTGGGTTGGACTTCACAATCACCTCCAAGTGGGAGGAGCTTTTGCCGCAAGAGGACTGGACTTTACAATCAACTCCAAGTGGGAGGAGCTTTTGCCGCAAGTGGGTTGGACTTCACTATCACCTCCAAGTGGGAGGAGCTTTTTCCACAAGTGGGTTGGACTTCACAATCACCTCCAAGTGGGAGGAGCTTTTGCCGCAAGAGGACTGGACTTTACAATCATCTCCAAGTGGGAGGAGCTTTTGCCGCAAGTGGGCTGGATTTCACAATCACCTCCAAGTGGGAGGAGCTTTTGCCGCAAGTGGGCTGGACTTCACAAATGAGTGGGGCTCAAGCGGAAATCTCACAGCGTGTCACAAGTTGTTATGCATTGTGACTTACAAAATCAAAAAACTGTACGTTTAACAAATTTACCCCTTCAACTCATCGTTCATGGCGCTGAAAAACCTACGGAAGTTGTCTTCTTCTTCGTTTTAGCAGTTAACTGGGATTAACTGCCATGACATGAAATAAACCAATCAAAAGCCTCTGGATGTTTGTACAGCCCACTTGGAGCTGGAGTCCCACCCATTTGGAGCTGGCTCCGGCCTCTGTTTACACCCATCTCTGCAACTCAGCTCTGTGAACAGTAAATCCCACCTTCTACACTTTGATTGGCTATTTCAAACATTTTGACATTGACGAACGCTTTGATCTGCTGCACTGAGCCAGAGCACGCAGCTACATTAATTAGAATGTTTGACTCAAATGGGCCGTGGGGGGCATTCGTCTGGGCCGATGGAGTAATATAGTCTACGAACACTTACTATAATTAATCATATATATATTTATTTATGCAATGTAGGGCTTAATGCACTTTAAACAATTAACCCTGGGTCTTTCTAAACCATAGGCCTATTCTAATCCTTTATTTACGTTTCACACCACTTATAATAATAAAAACAAATTACACGTGGCCAAGTATGGTAACCCATATGTCACAGGCCGAGGGGTGGCCTCCTCCCGTGTCTCACACCACCCCTATTAAGCGTACCACCTCGAGGAGTTACCCAAAGACACCACGAGACCAGACAGGATAATCAGTATTAAACGTTGTATTTTATTGAATTAAAATAGGCTAAATCCTAAACTAAAAAGCACAGGCTGATCCGACTCTCTTCTTCGTCAGGCTGCATAGGAAGTTCACACAGCGGTTCCTCTTCGGCAAACAGAGGTAAGTAATGAGGCAGACACTGGTAAGGGATTCGCACAGCGATTCCTCTTCGGACAGCCAGATGTGAGTAACGGAGCAGACACTGGTAAGGGGTTCGCACAGCGATTCCTCTTCGGACAGCCTGAGGCAAGTAATGGAGCAGACACTGGTAAGGGGTTCACACAGCGATTCCTCTTCGGACAGCCAGAGGCAGGTAACAGAGCAAACACTGGTAAGGGATGCACACAGCGGCTCCTCTTCGGCAGCCTGAGATAAGTAATGGAGCAGACACTGGTAAGGGGTTCGCACAGCGATTCCTCTTCGGACAGCCTGAGGCAAGTAATGGAGCAGACACTTGTAAGGGGTTCACACAGCGATTCCTCTTCGGACAGCCTGAGGCAGGTAACAGAGCAAACACTGGTAAGGGATGCACACAGCGGCTCCTCTTCGGCAGCCGGAGGTAAGTAATGGAACAGACACTGGTAAAGGGTTTGCACAGCGATTCCTCTTCGGACAGCCAGAGGTGAGTAACAGAGCAGACACTGGTAAGGGGTTCGCACAGCGATTCCTCTTCGGACAGCCTTAGGCAGATAACAGAGCAAACACTGGTAAGGGATGCACACAGCGGCTCCTCTTCGGCACGGCGGACGTAGTAATGGAACAGACACTGGTAAAGGGTTCGCTGGCGATTCCTCTTCGGACAGCCAGAGGCAGGTAACGGAGCAGCTCAATAGCCTGGTAGCCAATCTTGCCAGGAGATCAAACAACAGTGCATGAGTGTGTAACAAATCCTCTTCAAGTCAGACAACAATCAGGTACTCACGCCAGGGATCTCCTTCAGTGTGAACAGCTCAAGAGAGCGATAATGCTTCCTCTTCGAGTCAGGGAGTTAAACAGCAATGGATGAATACTCAACAAATCCTCTTCAAATCAGACAGTAATCAGGTACTCACGCCAGGGATCTCCTTCAGTGTGAACAGCTCAACAGACAGATGATGCTTCCTCTTCGAATCAGGGAGTCAAACAGCAATGCATGAATATTCAACAAATCCTCTTTAAATCAGACAGGATGGAGCTGTACTCCTGTACAGCATACACTCAACACACAGCAGTTAGTTAGTTTCAACTCGGCACTCGAGACCAACGAGTATGCCAACTGGGGACACGGGCAGACACAAAATTATAATGTCCACACCTGTGCATGTATCAATCACTTCAAATGGTCACACGTGTTCACTTCACACTAAGCACTGCAACTCACGACAACTCACAGTGAATAAGGTCTCCACTCGCGGTCCCAGCCGACTCCCTCCTCTCAATTGACGACACTGTACATCCAAAACTGTGTGGGAAGTGTACTATGAACACACAACTGGCATTAGAGGTTTCAAACCAGAGGTTAATAAACTCCGGGACAGTTTCACCAAACTGTTGTATACAGCGGGTACTGGAGGCATTTGGTTTTCCTTATAAGAATTACAGATGACACTTAACTGCTCGACGAAGTAACATAGGTCCCCTGCCTTTCCTCTTCTGTTTGTGTTATCTCCCTTTATGGATCCAGATCCATCAAACCGCTGGTTTAAAGCTCCTTCTTCCTAATGTGCAGTCTCTCCCCGCTCTGTGTGACTGCTCTCTCCCCGCTTTGTGTCACCTCCTCTCTCCACACAAACATGTCCTTTTATAATCCCCCTCGCGAATACATGTCTCTCTCACGGCTCAATCTCCGCTCGTTACACAGCTGACGCTCATTTCCCCATTTACTAAGCCCGGCCGGACTGTTTACACAGAAGGACCCGGAACCGGCCTGGTGTTACCCCGAAATCGCTCCCACAGGGAAACAACATTGGGCATAAATAGTTCCGCTTCACGTCACCCCGTGACATCCTCCCCCACCAATCAGTTCTAGTCCCTAGAACGAGGCTCCGACACCCAGTCCCCATACCTCTCAGGGGGCTGTCCTCGGTTGTCCCGTTGGGAACGTCTCGGTGGAGAGGCGGGGTCTACCCCTCTTGGCTCGATGTCCGGGCCCCTCGGAACCACTGCCCAACCTACTAGGGGTGGCCTAGGTGCCACAGGGACTGCTGGAGCCTCCACCGTAGGCTTTGGATAGTTCGGGCAGGGGCGGATTAAATTTCGGTGTATAACCCGCTCCGGGCCTGGCTTCCTCGGGCGGATGGTGTAGAGACATTGCTGGCATTGTACCACATAAGGTAGGGCCTCCCACCGATCACTCAATTTGCCCTTTCCTTGGCGCCCGATTGTCCGTGCATCAAAACTCTCTCTCCGGCAATAGCGGGGCCTCTCGTCCGTCCCGTCATACAACCGCTTGTTCTTAGCAGCGGCTCTGTTTATTCGATCCATAACCCATTCATACGCCGAGTGGAGTCGCTGATGATGCCTGTCTACCCAATCAGTCAGACTCGAACCCTCTCCAGCCACAGCCGTTCCAAGTAGTAAATCTGTGGGCAGACGCACATGTCTCCCAAACATCAGGTACGTCGGAGCATACCCAGTGGTGCTATGCACACTATTGTTGTAGGCCTGTACCAGAGCGGGAAGACTTTCCACCCAATTAGTCTGACGATCCATGTCCAGCGTCCCCAATAGGCCCAGCAAGGTCTGGTTAAACCGCTCACACCCCCCATTTCCCTGGGGGTGGTACGGCGTGGTGTGAGTCTTCTTACACCCATAGAGCTGACACAATTCCTGGACAACCTTGGATTCGAAGTTTGGCCCTTGATCCGAATGAAGAGTCTCTGGACACCCAAACGGCTGGAATACTGTCTTCCACAGAGCATTTGCGGTGGTGACGGCGGTCTGGTCCAGGGTCGGAATGGCCCAAGCATATTTTGTGAACAGGTCAGTTACCACTAGAATATTCTGGAAACGATCCGTCGGTCGACCCAACGTCAAGTAGTCCATGGCCACGATGTGCAAAGGGGCCTTGGCTCGTATGGGGACCAGTGGGGCTCGCACCTCCTTTCTCGTCTTGAAGAGTGTGCAGCGCGGACATTTCCGGATGAACGAGTTCACAGATGTCTCCATCCCTGGCCAATGGAAATGTCTCCGCAACAAAGACACCGTCCTCTCTGGCCCTTGATGTCCTAACTGGGTGTGGTAAGCCTGTAAAAGGGCCTGAATCTCACCCTCAGGTACCACCACCTGGCACACAGTTTCGCCCAGCACTGGGTCTCGGATGGACCGACAGACCACCCCATCTCTCAGATAGAGCCTCTCCCACTGCCCGAGGAGCTTTCTCACTACCCATGTCTGGGCCCGGCGTTCTGCCACCTCCGGCCATAACCCCTGTGCCAACCAGGACCGTATTGCCATCAACCCAGCGTCTCCCTCCTGCCGTTCCTTCCACCGCTGCGGGTCCCAGCCCCAACTAGCGGGGGCTTCCTCTTGCTGGAGCCCAGGTGCTTCCACGATTCCCACCATGAGCCCCTCATCGCACCCAGCAGTAGACCCCAATGGAGGGCCCCGGCCCTCGGCCTCGGGGAGTCTGGACAGCACGTCGGCATTAGTGTGTTCCCGGCCCGGTCGATACTGAAGTTGGTAGTCATAGTTAGCCAGTTGCGCTACCCACCGTTGTTCGACTGCCCCCAATTTAGCTGTCCGTAAGTGGACGAGAGGATTGTTATCAGTTATTACGAGTACCTTGGCTCCCCACAGGTAATCCTTGAATTTCTCACTCATGGCCCACTTCATGGCCAGCAATTCAAGTTTAAATGAGCTGTGATTGGAATCATTTCGTTCTGCGGGGTGAAGACTTCGACTTGCGTGGCGATAACTCTCCACTCCTGCTGCCGCTGGGCCAGTACTGCTCCCAGGCCGAGGTTACTAGCATCGGTGTACAGAGCGAAGGGCTGGGTAAAGTCTGCGTGAGCCAGGATTGGGGCCTGTAGCAGCTCCTGCTTGAGCCTCTGAAAGGCCACGTCACATGCGGAGTCCCAAGCGGACGGAGGGACCCACGACCACGGGACGGCCTGAACCCACGAGGAGCTGATTTAGTGGTTTGGCGATCTTCGAGAAGTCTTTAATGAACCTCCGATAATACCCACAAAGCCCAGGAAGGATCTCACTTGCGCGGTCTTAGGCGCACTCCATCCTTGGACAACCGACACTTTTCAGGATCCACAGAGACTCCCGAGGCACTTACGCAGTGGCCCAGAAATTTCACTTCTTTGCGGAACAGCTGGCATTTGTCTGGCTGCAACTTCAGTCCGTACTTCTCCATTGCCCGAAACACTTGTTCCAAATGCTGAAGATGGGATTCAAAGTCAGGGGAGTACACAATGACATCGTCTAGGTATACTAACGTAGTGTCCACCAACTGGCCGCCCAGACATCGTTGCATCAGCCGTTGGAAGGTGGCTGGAGCGTTACAAAGGCCGAACGGCATCCGGTCCCACTCAAAGAGCCCGAAGGGGGTAGTGAACGCGGTCTTTTCTCGATCTCCCTCCTCTACCTGCACCTGCCAATACCCGCTGGCCAGATCTAAGGTAGAATACCAGGCGGCTTGAGTCAGGCTGGTGAGAGAGTCCTCAATCCGCGGCAGCGGAAAGGCGTCCTTCTTGGTTACTTGGTTCAATCTACGGTAGTCCACACAGAACCTCCAAGCCCCGGTTTTCTTTCAGGACAATCAGCCGCCCAAGGGCTACTACTCTCACGAATGATCTCCTTATCCAGCATCCCCGCAACAGGGTACGAACCTCCGAATAAAGAGTTGGCGGCACCGGACGATATCGCTCCCTGCTTGGTACGGCATCACCGGTAGGAATCTGGTGTTTCACAATGTCGGTACGGCCATAATCCTCGTCGTGTGAGGAGAATACGTGCTGCCACTTCGCCAGAAACGCCTGGAGCTGTTGTGTCTGACTCTCTTCCAGCCCTTCTCCCCGCAGGGCTTCCCCCAGAAGATGAACCGGCATCCCCTCTCCCGAAAAGTCCATGGGCTGGTCCACTCGCGTCAGGGCCACCTCAACCACCGTAGAGCTCACTTGGCAGAAGCTGACTCCCCCACCTTCCCTCACTTGTTGGAGGCTCACCGAGGTAACTCGGGCCAGTCGTTGATGGCGGTACAGGTGAACGGGGTAGAGATTTACATTCCGTACTCTCACAGCGACTCGGCCCCGACGAGCAACGGCTAGACCTCGAGCCACCTCCACAATCTGACAGTCCAAATGGGGCTCGACAAGTACCCAATCTTCTGGTCCATACGTCTGGGTGGGCAACCGAGCCCAGATAACAGCCTCGCTCCGGGCCGGAATAGAAAGGGCATATCGACAAGCAACCCGGCCGGTACCTTCGCGGTCTCCTTGGGAACTGGCCGTGTGAACCCAGCGACAATCCGCAACGATGCGTTCCCATTCTCGCTTCTCAGCTGGCGGAGCAGTTCGAATAGGCCTAGCTTGAAACAATTCTTCCCAACAATCTGTAATGACATTCATGCCCAGAAGGGCTCGATGCGTCCCCAAACAAGGGTCCCGGACAACCACAACTCCCTTCTGTGGTACGGTGATCCCATGGATCTCCAAGTCCGTGACCAGGTATCCGATATAAGGAATGTCCAGACCGTTTGCCCCTCGCAGGGTAAGCCAGGGGACCTCCGCCTCCTGTAAACATTGAGCACTGAACAGTTCCTTAGACAGGCTTTGGAGAATAGAGTGACTTGGGACCCGGTATCCACTAGGCACTGGACCTTGACACCGTTCACCTGAATCTCCACAATGGGGCAATGCCCGACTAAACGGTCTCTAGGGGCGGTAGGCAAGAAGGGTCAATCAAGGGGTCCCGACCACTTGACCCACAGTGGCCGGTAACTCTAAAACCCCGTGAACGCGGCGAGAGCCACTGGCGGCGATAGTGTCCAGGCTCTCCACAGCCATTACAAATCGGGCGACCCTGCTCGTCCCACTGGAATCTAGGGCGGCAGGCCGGAATGGGCGTCTTCCTGGGTTTTGGCTCCCGTCCGGTAAGAACGTTCTCGAGGCAAGGGCAACGGATTTGGCCGCTCCCGGCGAAACTCCTCCAAAAGGGTCTTGGACAGCTCGGTCATTTGTTCCCAGACATCCTTCATGAGTTCGGCACGTAAGGTCTGCTTCCAATCGGACGGCCCAGAGGAAGTAGAACTGCTCGTCCCACTGGCGGCCATACAAACAGAGGGATCCGCCGTCTCCGCATGGTCCAACTCTAGAGCCAAGGCCTCCCTTCGCAACTCCTCGAACGTCAGCTCGGGGTCTCGGCGGAGCTGTACACGCAAACTCTGACGAACAGGGCCCTCCCGGAGCCCCAGGAGAAATTGATCCCGCAACAAGGTCTCTTCACCTCCCAGACCATGATCACGCCTCCTCTTCAGCCTAGTAAACTGCTCCCGTAATCGTAGAGCGAAGGCCCGTAGAGTTTGCCGGGGTCCCTGTTTACAGTTAAAGAACTGAGTCCGGAGGACAGCTACTGGAGTGGCATCACCATACTGCCCGGTCAAGAAATCAAAGACAGCTTGTGCCGTAGCTCGAGTCGCTTCCGGTGCGGCCTGTACCTCTCTCCTGGCCTCTCCTTCAAGTGAATTCAGAATGAACTGTAACGTCTGTGGGGCACTTAGCCCCTGAAGTCCCGCCAGATACTCAACCTGGGCCCTCCATTCCGATAAGCTTAATTCCGACCCTGGTCCTCCATATCTTTGGGCCCAAGGGGCTCCCATAAAGATGGGCATAACTTGAGGCCGGGCCGCTGGCAAATCTTCGTCTGCCATCAGGGGTCTCTGGTCTCTCAACTCGAGGTGAATATCCTGCCGACTACGCCAATTTGTCACAGGCCGGGGTGGCCTCCTCCCGTGTCTCCCACCACCCCTATTAAGCGTACCACCTCGAGGAGTTACCCAAAGACACCACGAGACCAGACAAGATAATCAGTATTTAACGTTGTATTTTATTGAATTAAAATAGGCTAAATCCTAAACTAAAAAGCACAGGCTGATCCGACTCTCTTCTTCGTCAGGCTGCGTAGGAAGTTCACACAGCGGTTCCTCTTCGGCAGACAGAGGTAAGTAATGAGGCAGACACTGGTAAGGGGTTCGCACAGCGATTCCTCTTCGGACAGCCAGAGGTGAGTAACGGAGCAGACACTGGTAAGGGGTTCGCACAGCGATTCCTCTTCGGACAGCCTGAGGCAAGTAATGGAGCAGACACTAGTAGGGAGTTCGCACAGCGATTCCTCTTCGGACAGCCTGAGGCAAGTAATGGAGCAGACACTGAAGAGGAATTCTCACAGCGATTCCTCTTCGGACAGCCGGAGGCAGATCACGGAGCAAACACTGGTAAGGAATGCACACAGCGGTTCCTCTTCGGACAGCCTGAGGCAAGTAATGGAGCAGACACTGGAAAGGGATTCTCACAGCGATTCCTCTTCGGACAGCCGGAGGCAGATCACGGAGCAAACACTGGTAAGGAATGCACACAGCGGTTCCTCTTCGGACAGCCTGAGGCAAGTAATGGAGCAGACACTGGAAAGGGATTCTCACAGCGATTCCTCTTCGGACAGCCTGGGGTAAGTACTGGAGCAGCTCAATAGCCTGGTAGCCAATCTTGCCAGGAGATCAAACAACAGTGCATGAGTGTGTAACAAATCCTCTTCAAGTCAGGGAGTTAAACAGCAATGCATGAATACTCAACAAATCCTCTTCAAATCAGACAGTAATCAGGTACTCACGTCAGGGATCTCCTTCAGTGTGAACAGCTCAACAGACAGATGATGCTTCCTCTTCGAGTCAGGGAGTCAAACAGCAATGCATGAATATTCAACAAATCCTCTTCAAATCAGACAGTAATCAGGTACTCACGCCAGGGATCTCCTTCATTGTGAACAGCTCAACAGACAGATGATGCTTCCTCTTCGAGTCAGGGAGTCAAACAGCAATGCATGAATATTCAACAAATCAGACAGGATGGTGCTGTACTCCTGTACAGCATACACTCAACACACAGCAGTTAGTTAGTTTCAATTCGGCACTCGAGACCAACGAGTATGCCAACTGGGGACACGGGCAGACACAAAATTATAATGTCCACACCTGTGCATGTATCAATCACTTCAAATGGTCACACGTGTTCACTTCACACTAAGCACTGCAACTCACGACAACTCACAGTGAATAAGGTCTCCACTCGCGGTCCCAGCCGACTCCCTCCTCTCAATTGACGACACTGTACATCCAAAACTGTGTGGGAAGTGTACTATGAACACACAACTGGCATTAGAGGTTTCAAACCAGATGTTAATAAACTCCGGGACAGTTTCACCAAACTGTTGTATACAGCGGGTACTGGAGGCATTAGGTTTTCCTAATAAGAATTACAGATGACACTTAACTGCTCGACGAAGTAACATAGGTCCCCTGCCTCTCTTCCTCTGTTTGTGTTATCTCCCTTTATGGATCCAGATCCATCAAACCACTGGTTTAAAGCTCCTTCTTCCTAATGTGCAGTCTCTCCCCGCTCTGTGTGACTGCTCTCTCCCCGCTTTGTGACACCTCCTCTCTCCACACAAACATGTCCTTTTATAATCCCCCTCGCGAATACATGTCTCTCTCACGGCTCAATCTCCGCTCGTTACACAGCTGACGCTCATTTCCCCATTTACTAAGCCCGGCCGGACTGTTTACACAGAAGGACCCGGAACCGGCCTGGTGTTACCCCGAAATCGCTCCCACAGGGAAACAACATTGGGCATAAATAGTTCCGCTTCACGTCACCCCGTGACACATACTCAGATGTTGTAATCATATCAGTGAGTAGTGAACACGAACACACGTCTGGGCAGCTATCCTTGTAGGGACTCTTCATTGGCGTAATGTTTTTTGTACTGTACAAATTGTATTTTCCATCACCCTACACCAACCCTACCCCTTACAGGGAACTTTCTGCATTTTTACTTTCTCAAAAACTAAAAAACATCACTAATAATGTATGATTTATAAGCCTTTGTACCCATGGGGACCTCAATTTAAGTCCACACCGTGACACAAGTCCCCGTGAGTCTGTGTGTATTCAGGTTTAAGTCCCCACTCGAATATATAAACCTGTAAACACACACACACACACACACACACACACACACACACACACACACACACACACACACACAAACACTTTTGTTACTGTGGATTGTGGGGACTTTCCACTTCTTTTACTTTTATCCTGACCAAAAAATATGTTCTATGCCCTAACCCTAAACCGACCTTGTCCAGAAAACCTGTTTGCATTGATACACTTTCAGATAAACAATTTACAATTTATTCCAGGCCAGTCCCCACAATGTCAATTTGCTTTCCATGATTTGTGGGGACATTCCATAGGCGTAATAGTTTTTATACTGTACAAGCTGTATTTTCTATCGCCCTACACCAAACCTAAACCTAAACTTACCCCTTACAGGAAACTTTCTGCATTTTTACTTTCTCAAAAAAAAATATATTCTGAATGATTAAACATTTTTCTCCTCTTGGGGACCAACAAATGTCCCCACAAGGACAAGGATTTTAAATACTGCCGTGGGGACATGTGATATTATTAGTAATATTCAATACTATTTAGGGTGGATAGTATGCACATTGGTGTGCAGGGCAGGTGAACACTTAACAGCTAGAGAATACCCATAATGCACTGTGAGTGTCGTGTCTAATGAATTCCTGTGTCTCGGCAGAAGATTTTAGAAGAGTTCATTTCTAGCGGTTATTGTCAATTTGATTTCACAGATACTATTTAATCTAAAATAAGCTAGACAATGACATCTCTGAATTCAATAATACCATGCCTTTAACTGAAAACTGAGTGTTTAATCTTAGTATTATACATTACTGACACTCTATCTTCCAATTTGATACTGTTAAGTGCTTTGACACAATCTGTATTGTTAAAAGCACTATAAAAATAAAGGTGAATTGACTTGACCATACGCCGCACATGGCATAAAATTGGTCTTCATGGCTGTCGTCCCAGAAGGAAGCCTCTTCTAAAGATGATGCACAAGAAAGCCCGCAAACTGTTTGCTTTAGACAAGCAGTCTAAGGACGTGGATTACTGGAACCATGTCCTGTGGTCTGATGAGACCAAGATAAACTTATTTGGTTCAGATGGTGTCAAGCGTGTGTGGCGGCAATCAGGTGAGGAGTACATAGACAAGTGTTTCTTGCCTACATTCAAGCATGGTGGTGGGAGTGTCATGGTAAGGGCTGCATGAGTGCTGCAGGCACTGGGGAGCTACAGTTCATTGTGGGAACCATGAATGCCAACATGTACTGTGACATACTGAAGCAGAGCATGATCCCCTCCCTTCGGAGACTGGGCTGCAGGGCAGTATTCCAACATGATAATGAACACTGCCTTGCTAAAGAAACTGAGAGTAAAGGTGATGGACTGGCCAAGCATGTCTCCAGACCTAAACCCTATTGAGCATCTGTGGGGATCCTCAAACAGAAGGTGGAGGAGCGCAAGGTCTCTAACATCCACCAGCTCCGTGATGTCGTCATGGAGGAGTGGAAGAGGACTCCAGTGGCAACCTGTGAAGCTTTGGTGAACTCCATGCCCAAGAGGGTTAAGGTAGTGCTGGAAAATAATGGTGGCCTCACAAAATATTAACACTTTGGGCATAATTTGGACATTTTCACTTAGGGGTGTACTCACTTTTGTGGCCAGCTGTTTAGACATTAATGGCTGTGTGTTGAGTTATTTTGAGGGGACAGCAGATTTACACTGTTATACAAGCTGTACACTCACTACTTTACATAGTAACACAGTGTCATTTCTTAAGTGATGTCACATGAAAAGATATAATAAAACATTTACAAAAATGTGACAGGTGTACTCACTTCTGTGAGACACTGTAGATGTGGAGTGGGGTAAACCCCATTCCTCCCCCTCGTTTTCCCTCAAATAACCACACGATAAAGTCAAAACGGCGAGACGAAAGTGATGTAGAAGTTTTCACCACAAAGCTTACACTTGGGATGTATCTGAGATAATCTAATTTTCAGCAGTAAGAAAAAACAGTGTTTTAAAGATTGTTTTGTAGAACATCACAGTTATATATGATATGAGAACAGTAGGGCCTGTAGATAGAGTACGTGTTATTTAATAAATATATTATTATATTTTCAGAATTATATATATATTTTTTCAAACATATTCAGTGGGGAAAAATGCCCCTGGGGGGAAATGGACAATTACTGTAGCTATTCTGTTCTGAACATCAAATCCTTTGTTTTCCCATCAAATGAATGCTACCTAGTTGGTTGACTAAAAATATTTGGACTTTATATTTAAAAATACCTCAAGTTAGCATCAGATAGCTAGCATCAGCTACCAAAATGTTTCAAAAATATTATTATAATTTTGTAATTCATAATTATTAAACATAATCTTTTTATTTTTAAGCTAAAACTGCCTGTACTCTGATTTTGCTGTAAATGTTTTAAGCAAATTGCTTTGTCTGACTGGGGGATATTTTACCCCACCCATGGGTATGTTTAGCTCCATAGGTGGGGTAAAACGCCCCCTGGTACAAATTGATATTTTGTTAAAAATCTAATGACATGAAAACTGGACCTTTTTTTCATACTTTGTTTATAATTGATGTAATTACCACTAATACTATGATAACATTTCTGAACACATTTAACTTTTGTTTCACAGAAAAAAAAAACACAGTCCTTAATTCCCCCCACTCTGCACTACATTTATTTGAATTGCTTAATATATAGTTTAATTGTGGTTTATATGTGCAAGTTCCAATGACAGAGTTCAATATAAGTCTTTTCATTACTACCTGAGCTGCTAGATTGCTAAGTTTACAAATGATTACTAAACAGCAAGAAGAAACCATGTTAAACAGCAGCACTTCTGGGTGTTTTTCATTCACTCGATTCACTCGCTACATTACAGTGGACTAATGTAGGGGATAGCGAATGAGGGGGTTATTTCGAAGACAGCAGAGGTCGGATGTGGGAACATCCAAGTTGAAATGTCACATTTCCAACCTCAGTGAGCTCCAGCCAATCACACGTCACGTTCTCACATTAACCACATGATGTCACAATGATACAATAAGAGTATTTCCTTATTTTGTGTTAATAATGGTAAAAACAGGACAAAATAAAAACAAAATGCTTTTCGAAAACAGCTGATAAATAGCAGAAATGTAGGTATCTTTATATAAACGTAATGTCTATGTTACGGTTTGTTTTCAAGTTTGATATAAGATAGCTCCGTATTATGCTCGCTGGAAGTAGGATGCTGCCATCTCGGAAACTACATCAAACGAGTCGTCTCACTGAGGTCGGGGTTGATCGGTCTGCAACAAGTTCACTAATCAGATGTCCAACTTCAAGTGCCGTTCCAGATGTTATTTACAAGTAGGAAGTGGGAAAACTCTGAATTTCGACACACAACACAGAATCATTTCACACCGTACATGTTTGGCACAGGATTCTGGGTTAACAGTGTAAAAGTGTAACATCCCAAGTAAAAGCAATGCTAACCTATTTCTAAGTTATGAGTGTGAAATATTCCTTTCCCCAGGGTTTACGGTGAGTTAAAGGTCATCTTTAGGGGAAAATGTAGACCAAGGATTCTTACTCTGGCCCTAGAGGTCCACTTACCTGGGCTGTTTCCCAAAAACATCATAAGTTGATCGTAGCTCATTGGTTTCAATGGGTTTACGATGTACCTAAGCTTACGTGCTGTTGGGAAATGCAGTGCTGCAGAGTTCAACCCCAACCCTAATCAAACACACATGAACAAGCTAATCAAGCTCTTCAGGATCACTGCAAAGTTCCTGGCGGGTGAGATTGATCAAGGATGGATGTAAACTCTGCAAGAAAGTGTACCTCAAGGTTGAAGGTGCGAGTTGAGATCCCCGGATGTAGGCCATTCTGGTACTTCCAGTTGTAAAACCTGCACCTGATGTAGCTGCTGTGCCATCTTGTGGTTCAAATGTATAAATGTGCTCGTGTAAAACAGAGGAAGGAGGTCTTATTCATTGTTTCTGGTTTTGTAGATTCAGAAGTTTTGGGTTATGGTTGAACAAGTACTTAATGTTATCTATTAATATTGTCTGTGGCCCAAAACATATGATGCTTGGTATGTATGATGACATTATCGTAGTCAAACATAAAAATACACTTTGCAAGTTCCTAACATTTTGTGCAAGAAAATGTATCCTTTTGAAGTGGTTAATGGATAAAGCCCCTTCACAGGCACTACGTCTCATTAAATTACTCCAGTGTTTCTCAAACCTGTCCTGAGGATCCCCAACCACAGCATATTTAACATGTCTCCCTCGTTTAACACTCCTGATTTAACCCATCAGCTCGTTAGTAGAGTCTGGAAGACTTGAAATGAGTGTGGCCTCTGAGAGAGACACACAACATGTGTGTCCAGGACAGGTGTGAGAACCACTGGAGTAATTAACCTCTGCTTCTTATAGCAAAGATGTTATATTTCATAGAAGGTGGGATCCATGTTTGATATATATGGGCTTAAACATATCCTCTATTCATATTCGAGGGTTTGTTTAATGAGGTTTACATGTGTAAGTCATATTATTTGTACGATTATGTCATTCCCCATTTCATTTCTTTCTCAGATTGATTTATTGGAGTGGGGAGCCATAATAATAATATAAAATATTATTATTAAAATTTTTATGATCCTCTTTTCTATTTTCTGTCTTGTTCGATTTTAAGTAATGTGTGTGGTGTTTGAAAAATTAATAAACATAAAAAAAGTAGTTAGTGGGTTGACGATGTGCACAAAACAGTGTTTTAGATTCACTGAGCAGTACGTGACACATGCAATCTCATCAAAAATAAACACGTAAATGTGATAAATAACAACGCTGTATCAACTGGTGTCTTGAACAGATTTTACTGTTGTAATTGTGCCCATGTTTTTTAATATGTACAGATCTAAAATTGCTTAAGTACATATCATAAACTTTTTGTAAATTATATAATCCTTAGAGAATTTAAGCATTCAACTTTTCACACAGAACCGTTTCTCCTCAGATATCTCTCCGCACTCTACAGTCTCAGTCGTGTACTTGACGCTGAAGGTGTTGTTGGCGGTGCAGGTGAGTGTAGCGCTCTCTGCTGGACCGAGGCTAATATTCAGGTGAGATCCTTGAGTCTGGATCTGATGACCGGTCCAGATGTAGGAGGAACTCTGATCACCGGACGCCAGACACCGGAGATGAACCATGCAGATGTCCTGCAGCCAGGTAACACTGGACTCAATCTGAACATCTCTGATGAGATCTGTAAGAGAATAGTATGAAGAAGTACTTATATTAGCATACCAAACTATTTAACTTAATTTAAATGACCATGGACATATTCAGAGTCAGTTCATATGTTATTTTATAATTTACTATTTGCATCCTAACAGCACGGACAGAATAAATATCACGTAATTAAACTCACCATGAACATGGAGCACAATTAATGTTGTATTGTATTGTCCAGATTTTCTTTCTGCGATGACTGAGAAGTTTCCAGAATCCTGCAGTTTAAGGTCTGATACTGTTACACTAATATAGTCTTTATTCATCTTTAACATTTCATTAAATAATTTGGATTTGACTTTTTGGAAATCTTTATTTCGATACACAGCAAAAGAAGTATCATAATATTTCCACTGTACTTCAAGATCATCTTTTGGATAATTAGCAATTAATTCCAGTGAGTCTCCAACAGCTTTGTGCACAACCTCTTCATCTGCATCAACACACGACCCTACAATACAGAGCAAACAACAAAACATGCTTACACACTGTTATACATTCATGTCAGATTTTTCATATTTAGATGTGTATTAACATGCTTAACCATACATACCAGTTTGACAGCAATATCAAAACCAATGAGAAAAAAAGGAACAGGAAGTTGATAAATAATACACCATCAAAAGTATCTCACAGAGTTTGAGTTTCTGCTCTCAGCACAGACCGTCTCACACTTAACACACGTCTTCATGAGGACGCTCCACAGCACCATCAGCATGAAGATCACTTTATTCAGAATCAGATATAATGTGTAAAGTGTGTTTGCAGTGACTCCTGCTCTGTGTCTGTATTTGGTAACTTCGTGCTCTGTTAAGGAAGTGTTTCTCAGCACCGTGTCACTCATTGACTCTCAGCACCTCAACAGATGAATGTCTTTTTCTAAGTGTTGCATGTTTTTGCCATTTTGATGACATTATATTTTTATTCCACTGCACTGAATGATAAGTCAAAATAAACTCAGAAATAAATGATTTTCAATTAGTTTAATGCCGGTTGCAACAGAAAAGCAGTCTATTAAAGACACCTTCACTAAAGATAAGGCTTGAGGTTTCCTGAACCACTGATGTGATCAAATTGTTCATGATCGTTTGCTTCAAACAGTAAAATTATAATACACAAATTATTTTAATTCTAAAATCACTTTATTGCATTAAACACATTTAGCTTTATATTTAATACTCATTAAAAATATTCATATGCATTCCCAGGAATAACTGCTGTATTTCTTGAATCACTCACCTTGGAGAAGGATAACCAGGAGAACTCCTAAAATGGAGCAGCGGGACTCTTGAAAGACGTTCATGTCCAGAAGTTTAGATGACAGACTGAGACATCCGTGACAGATACAGAGAAACAGAAGAGAGAGAGAGAGAAGAGAGAGAGAGAAGAGAGAGAGAGAGAAACATCCGTGACCGATACAGAGAAACAGAAGAGAGAAAAACAGAAGAGAGAGAAACAGAAGAGAGAAAAACAGAAGAGAGAAAAACAGAAGAGAGAAAAACAGAAGAGAGAAAAACAGAAGAGAAAAACAGAAGAGAGAGAAACAGAAGAGAGAGAAACAGAAGAGAGAGAAACAGAAGAGAGAGAAACAGAAGAGAGAGAAACAGAAGAGAGAGAAACAGAAGAGAGAAAACAAACTTCCTCACATCAGCTCACACGAGAGCATTTCATCAACCAATAGCTGCAGTTCCTGAGAAGCTGAAGTGAAGTGTCGATGCAGATGAGAAGATATCACTGAACTACAGGAAAATCATGACAATTCTGTGAGTATTTACTTTTATTTAGAGGTTTCAGGTCCTCTTGAACACACTGACTGACACAATGTTCAGGTCATTTCATGATTGTAAATGTTTCTCTATATTCAGTGTCAGCTTTAGAGGAAAAGGCAGATGGATCTGTTGATGGATTTTGGCTGAGTATAATTAACAAACATTTACAAACATTACAACACTATTACAAAGACTTTCGAGAAGCCGAGAATGTTCCAGAGCTCCAGACTGTCAGATTTCACTCATGAACTGTCACGAATCCGGGTTATGAACTTCCATCCGCTCACCACATGGACTCTTGCACTACACGGACTGTTACATGTCACATGGACTACAGTTCCCATCATCCATTGCACTGATGGCACATACACAGCTGTCACCAATCACACGCTCACCTAAGAGCTACACACACTACATTAGACCCACTCAGACCCTGTTCAGATCACAGAGTATTGTGTAGCGTATATCACTCTCCTAGCGATAGCTACTCTACGGAGCACACTTAGTTATCATATTCTTGCCTTGCTTGTTTTCTGCTGTTTTGACTCTGTTTGCACCTCTCTTGGACTATTGCTCGTGTACCTGGATCATCTCTCTGTTTTGCCCTGTTGGGTATTGTTCACTGATCAAAGACCCCCGCTTGCGCTAGGATTACTCTTTGTCTTGCCTGTGTTGTATGCGTTTGCCATTGCATGAACCTTGCTTGTTTTGTGACCGCATCCCTGAATAAAAGCCTTTCGAATGGATCCGCACGCCTCTTGTCTCGTCGCTCCGTAACATGAACACTGTTGAAGTTTAGTTGAATAAGAAATTACATTTTAATAAAGTAAGATGCAGTGTTGATGTATGTAAAATATGTGGTTTATATCGCTCAACAATTGTTTATTATTGAGCAATATAAAAGTTTATTCTGTCCTCAGTCCTTTGTGGATCAATTAATGAATCAGTTTCACATTTACAGGATTGGAAGAAAACTATAACAGGATAAACTTGTACATGAGACCATTATTATTATTATATTGTTATTAATATTTATAGTGTGTGAGTGTGTGTTCCCACAAACTTTTGGACCATCAATATTTTATTTCAGTGCTAAAAGACAGTAATTGTGTAAATGTAATGAAATCAGACGTCTGCCGTCTTCTAGCCCTATAGACACCGAGGACAGAGAGACCGGATACTTTGTGCTAATACATCTGAATAATGTGTACATACTCCATTATTGCTTTGTGTGTTGTATTTTATTTTCTTATTGTGAATCTAAATTATAACGTACTTATATTATGAAATTATTTCATTAAAAAACCTCACTGTATTCATTACTGTAAAACAAAAAAAAATTGGGCTATATGCTTCTAATTGTAATGACGAATCAGAAGTGTGTGGATCCATTTGCAGATTCACTTTAATAATCTTGATCAGGGTCAAACAGCAGCAGCAGGTATATCAGAGACAGAAACAATACCAGGCAGGAGTCAGGGCAGGCAGCAAAACAATCAGAGTTTCAGATCACAAGGGCAGGTGGCAGAGAATCAACAGACAAAGTGCTGCTTAAGTAGAGCAGTAGATGGGAGACACCTGTGCAGGTGATCAGTCTCAGTACGGGGTTTATGGGAAATGGAGTCCGGGAAGGTCAGTACTCAGGTGAGGGTGCCCTCCGGTGGCCATCGGAGAGAGTCACAGAGGTCGAATTCATGACACTAATGTTTATACAACAAAGAAAAAAAAGCATACAACGTTCATTTGGTAACACTTTATAATACTGATCCTTTGTTCATGAATAACTACGGAGGAACAATTCACCAATGCACTATTAACACTGTAGAAACTACGATTACCTAATAAGAATCTGTGATTATAGATTTAGTAAGTAATAGCGCTTAGTTGAAACTGGTAGTTTACTATTAGTTAATCAATAACATATATAAATATATCCTGGAGAACTACTAAGAACTATTGTATACAGGTTCATAATTAATGTGAATTATGCATAATGTATAATTAATCATGGTAATCCTCAAGTGATGACTCAAGAAAGATAAAATCCTTCTAAAGGAATTAATAATTACTGAGATCCATATTCTAAAGTGAAAAGCATCATAACTCCCAGGGAACACATATACTGACAAAAAATGTATAACCTGAATGCAATTGTAAGTCGCTTTGGATAAAAGCGTCTGCTAAATGCATAAATGTAAATGTAAATGTAACTCTCTAATATTGAATGACGTCATTGTAATCTTTTGAGAAATATGTAAGGTTTTGGATAGTAATGACTCAAGTGTTACTACATACTTCTGAATAAACTACTAATTATGTGGATCAGTATTCTAAAGTGAAGATCGGTAACCCACTAATAATGATTTAAGAGTTACCAAATCTAGCAAAATGAGTTACTAACCAAAACCTTACAAAAACCTCAGAAGCGTATGACTTCAGTCATTACTAGAGATTTATCACGATCTTCACTTTAAAATACTGATCCAAATCATTAGTAATTCCTTCTCAATAATTTGGTAATACTTGAGTCATTACTAGTGGGTTACCATGACATTTGCTCTAGAATTAATTACACATTATGTATTATTCATATTAATTATGAACCTGTATACAGTAGTTCTTACTAGTTTTTAGGGAGGTATGGAAATATAATAGTTACTGATTAGCTAATACTGAACTACCTCATTTGACTAAGCACTATTAGTTACTAATTGATTAATCCGAGTTTCTTGTTAGTTACTAGTAGTTACTAGAGTGCTAATATTGCGTTACTCGTGTGTTCTTGTGTAGTTATTGATTAATGATGGAACAGTATTCTAAAGTGTTACCGTTTATTTTATAGTAAAGAGATTAGCAAGAATATACAGATATTAATCAGATCCAATAAATCTAGATATTGACAGATATGTAAAAATATATAAATCAAGCGACGTGTTTATGAAATACACAGTTCTGCTGATGCTCGTCCGATTTTAGTACAAAATTATGTAACTTCCTCATCTTCATGTTCATATTATATTAAAAGGCTGAGCAGACATCAATATTAAATATAATTTAACCTGACAACTAACTTTACTTTAAAAGAAAAAAAAAAAGCTCGAGCATAGAACGTTGGTGCAGGAGTGTGTGTGACGTCACAGTAAACTCCGTGTCACCGCTCGCTCAGATCAGATCAGATCAGATCACCTGCAGCTTCATCACTCATTATTATTATTACACGATAGAAATGGTTTGGTTGGTGAAGGTAGGTCTGACGCCGAACGGGGTTTTTAACGAGGACCAGGTGGTTTATTACAGTCTGAATGCACAAATCTGAACAAAAATATACTTTTCCACCATTATTGCGCCGATGGAAAAAGAGAGCCAGTGTTTATTTGCACTGATCTGACGATAAATACCATCAAACATGTACAATCTATGTGTATTTAAAAGTCACTACTAACAGTTTAATGTGACTAGATTACATACAAATAAATACAAATAAACCTGTTTATGCATTTTATGCATATCTGTATGCATGCTTTGTATACATTTGTTTAAATCCATACCAGCTGAGAATAATAGACTTGTTATTCCTAAAGCATGTGTAAGAAATTAAAATATTGTCTAACTGAACTTTTTGGCTCACAATTTATAGCAACGTGTCTCAGTCTCCACTTCTGAACAGATTACCAAGCATAAAGTATTAATTCTGAGTTATGTTTATCCTTCTAGAGTTTGGTGCGTGCCGTTCATCAGTCTGATGAAAGAATGGATACAAATCCCCAAAAGAAGAAGAGGGTGAAGATAGTGCTGTGTTCTTCGGTGGATGTGATGGACTCGTCCAGTGCAGCTCCTGAAGACCGTGACAAACCCCCCTCTTCTTCCTCATCTCCCTCTTCTTCCTCATCTCCCTCTTCTTCCTCTTCTTCCTCAGGCAAACGCAGATTTAAAGGTCTGCGGCGCTTCTTTGGCAGAATGCTGTCATTCTGTCGCGTGTCTTCATCTTCTGAGCAGGATAAGACGTCTTCCATCCAGACTCTGAAGACCAGAAACAACTCGAGAGCAGTCGGCAGATCTTCTGAGGAGCTTCAAGAAGTTGATCTGCTGACTGACGACGAGGAGAAAGAAGCAGTCGGAGGTTACAGACGCTTTCACACACATTTATTACATTCTTTTAGAGTGTCCTGCCTCAAACATCAGGTTTTCTTAACTCTGTGTATTTCTGATTGTTCAGGATCTACTCTAATAATAGTTTGTGTCATTAACATGTCTTCACAGCAGTAGTTGTAGACGGTTCCTCCTCATCTGCAGACGTCAGATCCTCAGAACAAAAACCGTCTGATCTGCAGACGGAGATTCAGGAGACTGAACCCGTCACAGGTCACATATGAAACAGCTTTTCTACTCTACTTTAGCTTCATCTGACCTGTTCAATTCAGATGTACTCCTTCACTGTGAACATTTAAATACACAGACACATGGTTTGATCAACAGATCATTCCTTGTATTATTTGTAATATTGTAATATTTCTTCTCAGCAGTAGTTGAAGGGACAAAAGCTCCTTCTCTCGGTGTTGATGATCCTTCTACATCTGCAGACAGATTCTCTGCTCAAGAGACAAAACCCTTCACAGGTGACAGAATTCATTATACATCCAGAGGTTTTAGTAGTAATACATCAAAATATGTCCTTTTAACTGTATTTACATGTTTTGATACCAGATTTATTTCTGAAAGCATTAAAAAATCCAGTCTGAAGTGTTTTTATTTATTTAAATCTGACAAACATTACTGATATTGAAGTGAATGTTGTCTGTTTTATAAATCTGATAAACATTACTGATATTGGAGTGAATATTGACTGTTTTATAAATCTGATAAACATTACTGATATTGAAGTGAATGTTGTCTGTTTTATAAATCTGACAAACATTACTGATATTGAAGTGAATATTGTCTGTTTTATAAATCTGATAAACATTACTGATATTGAAGTGAATATTGACTGTTTTATAAATCTGACAAACATTACTGATATTGAAGTGAATATTGTCTGGTTTATAAATCTGACAAACATTACTGATATTGAAGTGAATATTGACTGTTTTATAAATCTGACAAACATTACTGATATTGAAGTGAATATTGACTGTTTTATAAATCTGACAAACATTACTGATATTGGAGTGAATATTGACTGTTTTATAAATCTGACAAACATTACTGATATTGAACTGAATATTGTCTGGTTTATAAATCTGACAAACATTACTGATATTGAAGTGAATATTGACTGTTTTATAAATCTGACAAACATTACTGATATTGAAGTGAATATTGACTGTTTTATAAATCTGACAAACATTACTGATATTGGAGTGAATATTGACTGTTTTATAAATCTGATAAACATTACTGATATTGAAGTGAATATTGTTTGTTTTATAAATCTGATAAACATTACTGATATTGAAGTGAATATTGTCTGTTTTATAAATCTGACAAACATTACTGATATTGAAGTGAATATTGACTGTTTTATAAATCTGACAAACATTACTGATATTGAAGTGAAGATTGTCTGTTTTATAAATCTGATAAACATTACTGATATTGAAGTGAATATTGTCTGGTTTATAAATCTGATAAACATTACTGATATTGAAGTGAATATTGTTTGTTTTATAAATCTGATAAACATTACTGATATTGAAGTGAATATTGTCTGTTTTATAAATCTGACAAACATTACTGATATTGAAGTGAATATTGTTTGTTTTATAAATCTGATAAACATTACTGATATTGAAGTGAATATTGTCTGTTTTATAAATCTGACAAACATTACTGATATTGAAGTGAATATTGACTGTTTTATAAATCTGATAAACATTACTGATATTGAAGTGAATATTGTCTGTTTATAAATCTGATAAACATTACTGATATTGAAGTGAATATTGGCTGTTGTAGAAAGTCTTTGCTGATGTCTGTTGTATGATAAGATGTTTGACTAAAACTGCATAATTGATCTCTCTCCAGATGCAGACGCAGCTCTGACCTTTGACACCATTGATATTGAGTGGTGAGTACTTGTGTGTAGCAGCAGGTTACTGACCCCCACCCACCCATTCAGGAAAAATACACATTTGCAAATTAATTATAAATATATTTCAAAATATACAAAAACTGGTCAAAAAACATGTTCATGTAACTGTGTGTATGTAAATGTATTTCTTGGCCATTGTTATGTATTTATAAAAATATACTTGAAAATATTAATATTTGTATTAATTTAATTTTAAAAAGCATTCATACATATGTTTTGCATTTAGCATAAATGTTTTCTGCTGTAAGATTGGAAATGTATTTTCTTGCCTCTGAAATACATTTGAACATATTTTGGCATTTGCAGGCTGAAACTGTTTTCAATTAAGAAAAAAAAAAAAATGAGCTTAACTGTTTACAACATATATTGAGCATGTATTTAAATAATTTAGCCTATTTTTTTGCCTTATACCGAACCTCCCATGAACAAGCACAATATTAGGACACATATGTGTGATGTCTTCTTCAGTCTTGTAGAATTGCTGGCCAGTTTAGGAGTCCAGTGGCATGATCTGAGCAAGGATTCACTGAAGGAGCTGGTCAAGTCTTTAGAGGAACAGGAGGAAGCGTCTGAAGAGAAATCAGCTGAGGAGGATGATGCTGATCCAGCTGCACTCGGGTAAAGACGCTTTTGAATGCTCAAAGTCTGGACGCTCATGCTTTATTATGAATTTATCAGCAAAACTAGTCTCACATATTTAAGTAGAAACCTTTAGATCAAAAAAGCACAAATACAGTCAGCTGTAGTGTGTCTAATATGTGTGTCCTCTAACAACGCTATCTGGTTACAGTCTTCCTAATTTAGGAAACACGTGCTATATGAACTCCATCATTCAGAGCCTCCTCAGCGTTTCTCCCTTTCGGGAAGATTTGCTCTCGCAGCAGCAGAATCACACAGACAGCTCCACGCTGCTCAGGTACCAGCATCAATTCAACTAATACACCTCAAATCTTCCTAGTTACAGGTTTTTCAGCTGCTTACACACATTTTCAAAACTTTACACACAAACACAAAATAGAAAATGCCTCACATCTCTTGCAAAATAATGAAGCACTGCATTCAAAACATCGCAAACACATATTGAAAGCATTTGCAAACACCTTTGCCATAATATTAATTCCTGTCATATTTTTCTGTGTTACATAGAAAATTGTGTGTTTTGCAAAAAGTGTTTTCTGAAATTGAAAACTGAGTCAAAGGCAGAGAATCATGGTTTTGCAGATTTGGTGTGTGCTTCTGCTGTTTGAGTCTCAGATTTCAGAAATTGTGTGACGAGTAAAGATTTAGTGTGTAAGCAGATAAAAAAACTGTAAGTTGAATGTCATATTGAAGCTCTCATGACACTCGAGTGGAGCAGAATAACCTTTAATTTTGACACTAAAACAGCTCTAATAATATCAATCTGTTTGTTTCCAGAGCGTTAACTGACCTTCACATGAGCCGGATGAACAGAAGTGACTCTGACCTGAAGGAAACACACTTGGCTAAAGTTAAACGCTACATAGAAAGTCACTTTCCAGTTTTCAAGGGACACTGTCAGCAGGCGAGGACACATTAAACCAGGCTTCTTAACTAGATTAATTAGCAAAGCTTCCTTGCTTATGCTGTTTCACACCTGTTTTTCTGGAGAACCAAACCAGCCATGACAATTCATCCCGATCTTATCAGCGGTGAACAATATAAATGTGGACTGTTATGCAGTCTTGGTAACTGTAAGCTGTTTGTTTATGAGCTGGATTTACCTTCTCTTCCTCCTCTCAGGATGCACACGAGTTCTTCATGGCTTGTCTGTCCCGTCTAAAAGAGGAAAGCATGAGCTTGAGATCGTCTCATCCCTCATACACTTGCCCCGTGTCCAGTATGGAGTTCAAGCTCAAAAGCGAGCGCACCTGCAACAGGTAATCCAAGCATCATGTCACATTTAATGTCACCAAAAGTTTGGCCTAAAGATGAATGCATTTGTATGAATTCATGCTCATTCAAAAGAAGCCTAACATTGAAACGTGTTTGTTCACTCTGTTGTTTTAGCTGTGGGCTCATGAAGAGTTTCACAGAGGAATCAAACTGCCTCTCGCTGGTCATCGGCCCTCATGCGAGTCTCACAGACAGTCTGCAGCAGTACATGAACGTGAGGATCAGTGCTAAAGTCATTATATTACATGAACAGGAGACTCTCGTGTCTCTAATCAGCTGATGTCTGTGTTTGTTGTCTCAGGCATCGTTCATTGATTGTGTGTGCAGTCTGTGTGGAGGACCACAGGCCTCTGAGACCCTGAGGTTTCTCTCTCTTCCTCGGTACGACACGCTGCTGATCAGTTACTGATCTGGAGAACAGTCAATCATGAGCTGCTCTGTAACATCTGATCATGTCTCTGCAGGGTCCTGGTCCTTCTGGTGCAGCGCTTTGACTTCACGTCCTCCATGACCAAGCTGAAGAATCGACTGGAGATTCCTGAGGAGCTGACGCTGTCCTGCGTTAAAGGTATGCGGTGGTTTATCAAACATTGTTACAGAACAGCCGTCCTGTTCATCATATAACTGTTAGTGATTACAGTGCTTATTCCTGGATGCATTATCTGATTGTCAGTGTGCATTAGGTTTAGATTTGTGCATAATTCGGGAAATATTTTGCTGATTATTTACAAATGTAACTTCTGGAATGTGGAAGTTATTTTGAAGACCAACCTGGGAAGAGAGACAGATCTTTGATCCAACTACTAAGTAATATTTCAGTGTTTGGGGATTGTACCCTTCGAAGATTGTAATTAGCAATGCTGTAGTGACTGTTGATTAACTCTTTAAGACAGCTTCAAGAAGAAATTAGCCATTCTTTATTTTACATTTTTCATGAATTGTTTTAATTTTTTTGGTCTATGATCCTCAACAGAGAGAACAAAGCAGCCAGAGTCAGACGAAAACAGCAGAGCAGGCAGATCATTTCTCCAGAGAATATTCAGGAAAAAGAACAGAGTTGCTCCACAGACACCACAGGAAAGAGATACATAGATCGATGTAGATTGGATGGATGGATGGTTGGATGGAGATTGGATGGATAGATGAATGGATGGAGATTGGATGGATAGATGGAGATTAGATGGATAGATGATTGATGGATGGATGTACGAATGGATGGATGGATAGATCGAGATAGGATGGATGGATGTACGAATGGATAGATGTAGCTTGGATGATAGATGACAACATATAGTTGTACAAATTGATAGATGGAGATTAGATGGATGGTTAGATATATGGGTAGATATATAGATGTACATATATATATATACAGATGGGTGAATAGATGGTGGACAGATAGATAATAAACAGGGACTAGATGTACAGAGATAGATAGATGGATGGATAGATAGATCGAGATAGGATGGATGGATGTACGAATGGATAAATGTAGCTTGGATGGATGGATATGTTGGTAGATACAGTGGGGCAAAAAAAGTATTTAGTCAGCCACCAATTGTGCAAGTTCTGAAAAAATGAGAGAGGCCTGTAATTTTCATCATTATACCTCAACTATGAGAGACAAAATAAGAAAAATCCAGAAAATCACATTGTAGGATTTTTAAAGAATTTATTTACAAATTATGGTGGAAAATAAGTATTTGGTCACCTACAAACAAGCAAGATTGCTCTCACAGACCTGTAACTTCTTCTTTAAGAGGCTCCTCTGTCCTCCACTGTTACCTGTATTAATGGCATCAGTTTGAACTCGTTATCAGTATAAAGACACCTGTCCACAACCTCAAACAGTCACACTCAAAACTCCACTATGGCCAAGACCAAATAGCTGTCAAGGACACCAGATCCAAAAGTAGACCTGCACCAGGCTGGGAAGACTGAATCTGCAATAGGTAAGCAGTTTAAGAAATCAACTGTGAGCAATTATTAGAAAATGGAAGACATACAAGACCACTGATAATCTCCTTTGATCTGGGGCTCCACGAGATCTCACCTGGGGTCAAAATGATCACAAGAACTGTGAGCAAAATCCCAGAACCTCACGGGGACCTAGTGAATGACCTGCAGAGAGCTGGGACCAAAGTAACAAAGGCTACCATCAGTAACACACTGCCAGGGACTCAAATCCTGCAGTGCCAGGCGTGTCCCCTGCTTAAGCCAGTACATGTCCAGGCCCGTCAGAAGTTTGCTAGAGAGCATTTGGATGATCCAGAAGAGGATTGGAGAATGTCATATGGTCAGATGAAACCAAAATAGAACTTTTTGGTAAAACTCAACTTGTTGTGTTTGGAGAAGAAAGAATGCTGAGTTGCATCCAAAGAACACCATACCTACTGTGAAGCATGGGGTTGGAAACATCATGCTTTGGGGCTGTTTTCTGCAAAGGGACCAGGACGACTGATCTGTGTAAAGGAAAGAATGAATGGGGCCATGTATCTGAGATTTTGAGTGAAAACCTCCTTCCATCAGCAAGGGCATTGAATATGAAACGTGGCTGGGTCTTTCAGCATGACAATGATCCCAAACACACCGCCGATGAAGGAGTGGCTTCGTAAACATTTCAAGACCCTGGAGTGGCCTAGCCAGTCTCAGATCTCAACCCCATAGAAAATCTTTGGAGTTGAAAGTCCCAAAACATCACTGCTCTAGAGGAGATCTGCATGGAGGAATGGGCCAAAATACCAGCAACAGTGTGAAAACCTTGTGAAGACTTACAGAAAACGTTTGACCTCTGTCATTGCCAACAAAGGGTATATAACAAAGTATTGAGATGAAATTTTATTGACCAAATACTTATTTTCCACCATAATTTGCAAATAAATTCTTTAAAAATCCTACAATGTGATTTTCTGGATTTTCTTTTCTTATTTTGTCTCTCATAGTTGATGTATACCTATGATGAACATTACAGGCCTCTCTCATCTTTTTAAGTGGGAGAACTTGCACAATTGGTGGCTGACTAAATACTTTTTTGCCCCACTGTATATAGATGTACAGATAGATATAGAAATGGGTGAATAGATGATGGATGGATGTACATATGGATGGATGGTTAGATATATGGGTAGATATATAGATGTACAGATAGATATACAGATGGTGAATAGGTGGTAGATGGATAGATAATAAATGTGAATTAGATGTACAGAGATAGATAGATAGATAGATAGATAGATAGATAGATGGATAGACAGACAGGATTATTTTATACTCTCCGTGTGTTAAACAGGAAGAAGCTCCAGTCATCAGCTCACAGTACAGACTCACTGCTGTTGTGTCTCATGTGGGAAGCCATTTGTTTTTTGGTAAGACTTTTTATCTATCTCATTCGTTCATTCAATGATCATGTGATCAGTTCCAGTCCGTCGTGAATGGACGCTGAAGTTTCTTGGTCTCACAGGACACTACATCAGTCAGATCCGTGAGTGCAGGGAGGACAGATGGCTGCGGTGCAGTGACGCATCTGTCAGAAGAAGCAGCTGGAGAGAGGTGTCCAAGGACGCCGGGGCCAACGGATACTTGCTGTTTTATGTCAAGAGGTGTTTCATCCCATAATACTCAGTTTTCAGTCCTCACTTGTATTTGCTCAGCTGCTTTGGGATAAAAACTCTGAACTGGTCCTCACTCTTGTTTCTGCAGCTGAGCAGTGTTTGGTGCTTGACACTGATTTGAAGAAGCAAAGAGCAACAGATGAGGAAGACCCCGCGAGGAGGATCCCGCGAGGAGGATCCCTCGAGAAGCATCCCGCAAGGAAGAACCTTGCAAGGAGGATCACGCGAGGAGGATCCCACGAGGAGCATCCTGTGAGGAGCATCCCGCGAGGAGGATCCCGTGAAGAAGGTCCCGTGAGGAAGATCCCGCGAGGAGGATCCCACGAGGAAGATCCAAGGAGGATCCCGCGAGGAAGATCCCACGAGGAAGATCCTGCAAGGAAGAACCATGCGAGGAGGATCAGGAGTATCCCGCGAGGAAGATCCCATCGAGAGGGGGTCTTGAGAAACCCTCATGCTTTGGTTTGTTAGTCGGCTGTTTTTGGGGTCAAACCTGCATCTGTTGGTTTGATGTGAGCGGCACAGATTCTCGTCTCATTTGGGTGCTGAGGATGAGATTTGTTTTTGGACAGTTGGTGGCGTTTCACCTCTCTTGTCCTTTTAGGGGTTGTTCAAGGGCCATAATCACTAAAGACATTGAGGGGGACAATAATACCCCCCTCAGTAGTTAGAAATGGCCAAATTGTTCCCCCAGTATTGTAAGTTCTTGCAGTGATCAGCTGAACTCGATTACATGGCGCACTGTCGCTGTCAAAATGACAAAAAGGTTTAAAAGTGCAGGTTTTTGCAGAGCACCGAGACTTGAAGTTTATCCGATCTTAAGAAGTCAAACCACTTCCACACCACTGAATTAGTCTTTCCTCTCTTATCAACTATTTAATCAGCTTTCTCCTTACTTGTGGAAGCTCGTTCAGTCACATCTGTATTGCGGTCCGGGGTACATTTTGTAGCTAAAACTTTCCGTGCCGGAGCTTAACCAACTACTGCTGAGCGCTGGCTGTGTGTCTGTGATGTACGTCATCACGCAAGTACCTAATTCTGTTCTGCTCTTCCTGACGACTGTGCCTTGAACGTCATTCAGTGACAAATGCTAATGTATATCGAAATATCGGAAATGGGTTTATATCGCGATTGAATTATTGTCCAGCCCTTGGTATAAATAAAAAGTAGTAGACAATAAAAATAAGTAATACATAATAATTTAATAAGTAATAAATAAACAATAGTAAAAATAAATAAATGAAAAACAGAAGTTTTAAGTTAATCAAAATAAATAAAATAATAAAAAAGTGATTCTCAACCAAGGGCCACTAGGGGCCTCAGCAAACATGTAAGAGGGCCTCAAGATGACTTAAAATGTTAATGTTCACCAATGACCAAAAACTATATATTTGAAATATTTTGAATTTTAGCCTAATTCAATGCATGTTCTGTCTTGTTTAGTTTTAAATCTTTTATTGGTTTCAGAAATGCTCTGTTGTCGATTCCCTGAGATGAGGGAACGAGACTTTGCTATGGGAATTACTCTTTCTTCCAATAATACTGAAGCCTTATAGAATCATGCCAGTGAAACGGGCCAAGGGCGTTCAAGTGCTCAGAATATGAGGAGGCTCCAACTCCTATAAAGCAGCGCTTGTTCGCCATCCATTCAGAATCTTGACTGAAGCATCTTGGCATTCTAAGATCATAAGCTAGGGGACACGGCAATGAGCAATGTCTAGTTCACTCATCTCAGGAACCAAGGTTATGTGAGTAACCGAGCAGTCCCTTTATTGTCACTCTACATGGCTATGGGAACTTATACAATCCGTGTCACAGCGAGCCTGGCTCGACTAAGTATGTCAAGTTTCACATACGGAGCTGTAATGAGGCGACAATGATATTGGCACTCTTGGTAAACACAGCTCAGATCTACAGGACCTAATCAAAACCATGTAAAAGTCAAGGGAGGGCTAGATGATGCGTCACACCAGGGGCGGAGTTAATGCCGGTGAAACAGAGAATGTGAAATGCGGCTCGCTATCACATAAAGATTAGTTGAATTGTGTTGAATTTCAATGAAATTATGTGTTATGACACAATGGCCATACCATTGCTCAATAATGGTGATAAGCTGTAAGGGACAGCATTGAATTGTATACCTAGGTGTTTGTTGATTGCTTTACCTGTAGTGTTAAGGTAAAGTTGTTAAAAGTGTCAATAGCCGAGTGTTTCAGCTCTTTTTGTAATTGCTTAAGTGGAAAACATCTGTAGAGAGGTGGATGACATTTTATTTTAGAAATTACCGTATTTTCTCCTGTGTTTGAGTTAGAGAGGAAGTCAGGGAAGTATCTCTGTATTTTATTTCATTTTTCTTTTGATAGGCAAGTTCTTTCTTAAAACCCTAGTTAGAGGAACCTTGTGTTTATTGTTTTGGCCTTTTGCCCTCCTGAAGCTTTAATGTAAGTATTTTTCCACATTCTGTTAAATAAAATACCTTTTGGTTTATTTTCTTAAAACTGGTGTTGCTAAGCATTCTTGTGTATCTGCCCTGGGACTTGGACGGCAGTTCTCTCAGCCTCTCCCACAATTTTTGTTACACCCCTTTAACCCCTAGACTTTTCAAAGGGGCTTTTAACAAAAGTCTTTGCCTGACTTTCTTAACCGGTGTTTGAATGTGTGTAGTCCAAGTCAGGTCCTCGGAGATGTTTACACCAAGGTACTTGAAGCTGCTCACCCTCTCCACAGGGGTCCCACTGATCACAAGAGGGGTGTAGGGCCGCTGCTGTCTCTTCCTGAAGTCCATGATCAGCTCTTTAGTTGTGCTCACATTCAGAGAGAGACACCATGATGTATGTCTCTCTACCTCATCCAAGTGTGCGGCCTCATCATTGTTGGAAATGAGGCTCAGAACCACAGTAACCGAGGCAAGAGATGGGCAGCGACGCCTTCGTCCACAGGGGTTAACATACCCCACTGTCCACAGAAGACAGGAGGTAGGATCCCGGGCTGTGCCCTCGACTGGTAAGCGGTGCGGCGCATTCCATGACTTTATCTTGTTGTGCACCTCGGGGAAAAAGGGTCTCTGCAGGGTGTCCTTTCGACTACGATACAACTGGAGGTACCACTCGTCTTGATGGCTTCTTGCCATCTCAGCAGGAGGTGCCCACTTCAAACCGAGCTCATCAACTGCCGTGGACAGGAAGCTTAGGAGCTCGAAATCACTATGATGGAGGTCCCCCGCATTGCTGCCGTGGGGCACAGTGTAATTCAGCAGGCCACCGGAATGGCATCATCCTCCTCATCAGCAACCTCCATGGCACTGAAGGACACTACATCTTGAGCGTCGGGGGAAGGGTGGAGATCAGCGATTATGAAGCACACTGGAAGGGTATCTGCAGCAGGGGGGTGAGGAGCGCGTGGGCACTGATAATAATTGGACACCATAATTCTGAAACACAATAATAAATAAATGAGGCTCAATCATCTATACTGACCAAAATGATAAACGCAACACTTGTTTTTGCCTCCATTTTTCATGAGCTGAACTCAAAGATCTAAGACTTTTTCAATGTACACAAAAGGGCTATTTCTCTCAATTCTGTCTAAATCTGTGTTAGTGAGCACTTCTCATGTGCTGAGATAATCCATCCTCCTCACAGGTGTGGCATATCAAGATACTTATTAGACAATATGATTATTGCACAGGTTTGCCTTAGGCTGGCCACAATAAAAATGCCACTCTAAAATGTGCAGTTTTACTGTATTGGGGGGGTCCGAAAACCAGTCAGTATCTGGTGTGACCACCATTTGCCTCACGCAGTGCAGCACATCTCCTTCGCATAGAGTTGATCAGGTTGTTGATTGTGGCCTGTGGGATGTTGGTCCACTCCTCTTCAATAGCTGTGCAAAGTTGCTGGATATTGTCAGGAACTGTAACGCCGTTGTATACACCGATCCAGAGCATCACAAACATGCTCAGTGGGTGACATGCGGGCTAAGTATGCTGGCCATGGAAGAACTGGGATGTTTTCAGCTTCAAGGACAGTGTACAGATCCTTGCAACATGGGGACGTGCATTATCATTCAGCAAAATGAGGTGATGGTCGTGAATAAATGGCACAACAATGGGCCTCAGGATCTCATCACAGTATTGCTGTGCATTCAAAATGGCATCAATAAAATTGCACCTGTGTCCGTTGTCCATAACCATACCCCACCCACCATGGGCTCGATCCACGCGTTGACATCAGCAAACCTGCCATCTGCCCTGTACAGAGAAAATTCATTTGTGAAGAGAACACCTCTCCAAAGTGCCAGATGCCATCGAATGTGAGCATTTGCCCACTCAAGTTGACTACGACGATGAACTGCAGTCAGGTCTAGATCCCAAAGAGGACAACGAGCATGCAGATGAGCTTCCCTGAGACGGTTTCTGACAGTTTGTGCAGAAATTTTTAGGTTATGCAAACTGATTTTTGCTGCAGCTGTTCGGGTGGCTGGTCTCAGACGATCTTGGAGGTGAAGATGCTGGATGTGGAGGTCCTGGGCTGGTGTGGTTACACGTGGTCTGCAGTTGTGAGGCCAGTTGGATGTACTGCCAAATTCTCCGAAGTGCCTTTGGAGATGGCTTATGGTAGAGAAATAAACATTCAATTCACGGCAACAGCTCTGGTGGACATTTCTGCAGTTAGAATGCCAATTGCATGCTCCCTCAAAACTTGTGACATCTGTGGCATTATGCTGTGTGATAAAACGTATAAAGCACATTTTAGAGTGGCTTTTTATTGTGGGCAGCCTAAGGCACACCTGTGCAATAATCAAGCTGTCTAATCAGCATCTTGATATACCACACCTGTGAGGTGGATGGATTATCTCAGCAAAGGAGAAGTGTTCACTAACACAGGTTTAGATACATTTTTGAACAATATTTGAGATGAATAGGCTTTTTGTATACATAGAAAAAGTCTTAGATCTTTGAGTTCCGCTCAGGAAAAATGGGGGCAAAAACGAAATTGTTGCGTTTATAATTTTGGTCAGTGATTAACAAACGTGCGTGTTTATTTTAGCACTTTCGTCAGTGGACACTCAGCCTGCAAAACTCTAAAATAAATAATAGTTAAATAAGATCATAGCCTTAAATAAGAAAGTTAAATACCTGTCTACCTCACGTGAGCAGCGCGGTGAGAACCAATTATAAGTGATGCTGTCTACAGTAGATGTGGCGCAATACGACACGACAAATCCCTCACAGTAAACTTCCTCATCCTATTTATTTTGAACTGACACAAAGTTAAAATGTCTTGTGTAGACAAAATTAACCTGTTGTGTTAAGACGCGGCGTCCGGTTTAGACACGGTTCACTGTTCCGCCACCAAGCAAGCGGGCGCGTTAACTCCTCGTCTGCACACGCTCTCTGTGGAATAGGAATCGCGGTGTATGTTGCCACATTTATTTTTAGCATCTTCCATTTACCGCTATCTCGTTCGTATTTGGCCAGTTTAGAGAGAGCCTCACCAATACAAACCTGACCAGCTGGGCGTTTGCGATCAGGTGAACTTGAAGACACTTATACAAATGCAGATGGGTGACATGAATGGAAATGATTCCAGATCGGCGATGTATTTGGTTTCTGTAAAATTTCTCTTTTTGTCTGACTGGTTCGGATAGGCTGACGCTACGAGTTGCGGGTCAGGACAACGCCTCAGTCCAGTAACTGCTTCAAATCTTGTTTTATTGGTTATGCATAAATATTATGTGGTTCTGTAACAAATTAAACAAATACAAACATGAGTATATAAAAAAAAACATCACAACAATTGACATGTATCAACTAGTAAACAAATGAATAACTAATGAAAACTATTACAGTGTAACACTGCACTATAGCTTAACTTCAAACTGCCTAAATTACTATGTAAATTAACTCAAACACAAAGCATATAGAAAATGCACTGATGTGCATGCGTTGTTCACATGCACACTGCTACTGCTGCGTGTGCGGTGGTGCTGATGTAGTAAACAACTCAGAGCGTCTACGCGCGGTTATAATATAACCGAGTCATTTCGCCTTTAGATAAATATACTGTATACACATATGCATGTAACATAAATGTTAAATGGCTCAAATAGCAGCCGACTTACGATAACATCATTAAGTGTAAACATCTGCATGTAACTGTCGTGTTCGGTGTTATACATGTAAACAATCAAACAGTTACTTGTATACACATTCGGGTACTTACATCGTGATGCACGCACACATATACACAATCAATGTACACTTTGAAGATATAATCCACTCGTTTTCTCTTTAAACTATTTAATGAACAGCCGAACTCTCAGGTGTTCTACCACTCACTTTTCCGCTCCGTTACCTGGAAACCTCAGCGCGAACTTTGGCACAGTCCATTTCAGTCTAAATGATGGGGGTGTTTGGGAAAGTCCATGTTTCAGGGGGAATACTTTCTACAGCCGCCCCCAAATTCACAGAGTGAATTTGATCAAGCTAGTCATGAAGAGGGGGTAGACATACCATTTTGGCAACGGGTCGAATGTAGGTTTTGTCTTTCACCTGTATCTCTGCAGATCTGATTCTCTTATCAGTTCCAGGAAAGACCTGAACGATCTTCCCCACTGGCCACAATGCACGTGGCAGTTGCTGGTCCACGATCATAACAGTATCACCAGTCTGCAGATCAGTTCCCTCTGTTTTCCACTTCTGCCTAATCTGAAGGTTTGGTAGGTAATAACGGATAAAGTGCCTCCAGAAGTGTTCAGCTAGGAGCTGACAATGCTTCCATCTCCTACGGCTTAAGAGATCAGAATCGTGGTATACGACTTGACGTAATGAGGCATCCCGCCGCCCCATCAACAAGATGTTTGGAGTTATTGGGTCTGGATCAGCAATGTCTGAAGAGGTGTATGCAATGGGTTTGGAATTGAGAATACCTTCTATTTCTATAAGGACTGTCCTCAGTACTACCTTGCTGACTGTCTGGGTGCCGAGTGTAACTTGAAGTGCATTCTTTAAAGAACGTATCTCCCTCTCCCAACATCCACCGAAATGGGGTGCACTTGGTGGATTGAAGAGGAATCTTATCTGTTGACTGGCGAGATGGGTTTGTAGCTCAGGATGAAGGGCCATGAAAGATTCCCTTAATTCCCTTTGTCCTCCTTTGAAATTGGTACCCTGGTCTGCCAGGAGTTCAAAGGGTTTGCCACGTCTAGTAATGAATCTCCGTTGAGCCATTAAAAAGGAATCAGTGTCCATGCTGGTAAGTATGTCAATGTGGACTGCACGTGAGGTCATGCATTTAAAAATTATTCCCCATCTCTTTTCATGCCTGCGTCCCACCTTTATAGTTTATGGTCCAAAACAGTCGACACCGGTTGAGTAGAAGGCTGGTTAATGGATTCTAAGCCTGGCGGGAGGGAGATCTGCCATTCTGGGAGGATGTGTTTGACCTCGCCACCGTTGACAATCTGAACATTGCCGTTGGTAGCTTTTGACCGCTGCTCGTCCCCTTAGCACCCAGTACTTTCTCTGAAGCTCAGCAAACCCACTTTCGGGGCCTGGGTGATGCAGCCGGTGATCATAATTTTGATTATCAGTCTGGTAATGGGGTGATGTGGGACAAGGACAATAGGATGTATGGCGTCTTCTTCTGACTCACTGTACTGACGAAGGCGGCCACCAACCCATATGAGTTCTGAGAGATTGTCAAATTTAGGTGCTAGACAGAACAGTCTGCTGTTTTTCGGCAGGGGTTTATTTGATCTTAAAATCAGTAGTTCCTCTGCAAAGCAGTCGGTTTGAACTTGGCGCAGGGCTGCCAACTCTGCCTCTTTGTAGTCATCTGCTGTTGGTGAATTGTCATGCTGTATATAGGCTTTTAGCAGATCTCCATGAGCTTAGCAGTTCCTCAGGCAATCAAGGATCATCCCAGTCTCTTTTCTTGTCCCATAACCTCTGCACAATCACTTTAGCTCATATCGTGAATGGCACAAATGTAGCCGATGGGGTCATACTGGCTGGCTAGGACATGATATATGCGCCGCATAGTTGGGAGTGCATGGTCTGTGTAGCGGGGTTTATAGGAGAGGGTGTCTGATAAGCAATGCCAGTGTAAACCATGAGTTGACTCCTGTGCATTCTGATGACCTTCACTAATCCATTGGGTGGTGCTTTGAGACTGAGCCTCGACCGGCAGGTGACTGATGACCGATGGATCATTGCTCGCCCACTGTCTTAGGTCAAAGCCTCCAGAACTTCAGAGGCTGCGGAGTCTGTTGACAAGGTCTTTTGCCATTTCACTTGTGGAGAAACTTTGGAGGCAGTTGTCAACATAGAAAGATTTCTCCACTGACACCCGTGTGTCCGCGGTCTCACTGGGATCCTGAACATGCTTCTGCAGAGCGAAGGTAGCACAGCAGGGACTACATGTGGTTCCGAAGGGAAGCACCTGCCATTCATATACCTCTGGAGGCTTATCTTTCGGTAAATCTCTCCATAAGAATCGCAGCAGTGCCTTGTCTTCAGGTAGAAGGCGTACCTGGGGAAACATACCACGAATGTCACTGCTAACTGCAATGGGATGTTCTCTGAATCGTAATAGAACTGCTAGGAGGGAAGGGCTGAGTGTTGGACCAGGTAGCAAGAACTCATTCAAGTTGTGGCCTCTGTATGTGAATGAGCAGTTAAATACCACCCTGTTCTTCCCGTTATGCTCTACCATATGGTGTGGTATGTACCAGATTTCATTGGATTCTTTCACTTGTTCAGGGGTGAGTTTTGTGATGTAGCCAGCTTGCTGTAACCTGTTCATCTCTTCCTGGTATGCTGATGCTTGATTAGGTTTATTTTCCATACAATTTTCAATTCCCTTTAACTGTGGCAGCACAGCTACTTTGTGTGCATGAAGGCATGGCATATCCTTAGTCCGCAGTAGGGGAGTTGCATAGCGCTGGACTCCATTAACGTCTATTCTCACTGTTTTTGTTTTGAGAAGCTGGATGGACTCCTGGTCTTGTTGTGACCTTGTCAGCACTTTCTCATTCTGATACGGGAGAGTATCCATTTTCCATAGTTTCTCCACATCAGCGTACAGGTTGTTAATGGGTTGCAGACTGGTGAAGAGACACTGCTGAGGGGAAATTCTGGTGGTTATTTCTTGTGCTGGACCCTGTAATGTCCATCCTAGGCGGGTTCTCACAGCAGCAGCGCCCCCAGGGGGACCTAATCTGACAGGTTCGATGGGTGTTATGAGGTGAGGGCAGTCAGAGCCTATAAGAATCACAGGTTTCACCTTATGAAGGTTCTGAAGTGGCAGGCCTGCAAGGTGCTTGTACCTTTTCTGGAGTACCTGGACCGGGTGTGTGTGCTCTGCTAAACCTAGGCTTTTACCTGTGAATGCACTCCGTACCTTGAACACCTTTCGAGGGTTATCTATTGAAGACACCGTGAAGGTCACAGACGCCCCGTGAATGGTCTGTGTCTCTTGCCTGACCGTGCAAAGTGCTAATTCCTCTGGCTGTCCCTTTAGTTTCAGCTTCTGAACGGCATCATGAAGAATAATGGTCCGCTCTGACCCATCATCCAGCAGAGCATATGCCTCCATAGCTTTGTTGCCATTTCTGAGTAAAACTTTGGTAACTTTTAACAGGGTCTTACGGTCACAGGTGGGACGATCAACATATAGTACCGCACTAGCTGGAATAGAGTCTTCCGTTGTTCTGCTTTGATCATTCACCTCATGTAGTGCCACCAGGTGCTTTCTGTTACAGGTTCGACAGATGCTTTCAGAGTGCAGTGGGCTGCTTGATGACCACGTCCACAGCGCCAGCATCTATTTTGGCTTTTAATCCAAGTCACCTTCTGTTCTTTGGTGAGTAGCTTAAAATTCTCGCAATTGTTCAGGAAATGTCTGTTGCTGTCACAATATGGACAGTAAGGATTCATCCTTGCTCCCTTAGCAGCGACTGGTAGCTGCTGATCAGCTGTTAGTACTGAAGTGGCCTTTGATTTATCTGTTCCAAGGAGAATGGCAGTGGGTCTGCGAGTTTGCTTGGAGTCTCTCCTTATTTCCTTTCTCTGCACTAATGAAACTGGTTTGGATTGAGGGATGAAATCTGTGTGGTCTCCCTGAACCTGGAGCTCATATTCAAGCCATTCGGCAAAGTCTAGTAATGTAGGAATGGTAATGCCATTGAGGTGTGTACCTCTTAAAACTGGATCTGAGGTCATGTGGCAATTTGCTCATAAGTCTGGAAACATGTGACCCACACTCCAGCTCGGTTGTTCCTTTCTGGCCTAGCTGTTCCAACATACTGACCAAAGAGCGTACATGGAGCCCAAACAGACAAAAAGCTTTCTCCACTATGAACGTTTGGTCCATCCATCAGATCTGCTATGCGTTGTAAGGCTAACTGGTGGGGTTGGCCATACATCTTGGTAAGTGCTCTCATGGTGTAAGTAAATGGAAGCCTTGAATTACTGTATGAGTCTGACACGAGAAGTGCTTCTTCCAGCTTCAGGTGGTCTGTAAGTATCTGATATTTAAAGTGCTCTGTTGCATCCTCAGGCAGAATATTCTCTAAAGCTATCCTCAATCTTGAGAATTCTCTAAGATCAGGTGATGTTAAAAAGGGAATAGTTGGAGCAGGCCCTCTGTATGTTCTCTCCCAAGAGAATGAAGGCTGGTCATACTCTTGTCTGCGATCAGGGCGAGCAGGTTGTATCCGCTCATGTGCTCGTGCTGGAGTCTCAAACTGATAAGACGGAAAGCACTGAGAGAATTGAGTGTCTCTGGAGTGAAACTGTTTGCTGTGATGTGCTTGTGACGATACTCTCTCATGAATTAAGGATGCAATGTCCATACTCCTGAAGTTGTCAGTTAACTCGGGGCTCTCGTCGATCACACCTGGCTGCAGTTCTCTCATGGAAGCAGGCGGTGGTACCCTAATCCGGGGGGCTGGCTTTGGGCGGTATGGTTGTGAAACTGTTTGGCTCACCCCGGGAATAAAGGGATTGGAGGATGGCACTGGTGAAGTTGCTGGCTTAGATGGAGCTCCCCGTTCTGCTTTAAGGCTTTGTAGCTCATGGTGTAACATGGCATTCTGCCAGCGCATCTCCTTTAAAGTTGATATGATCTCTGGGAGCGGACTGGTTTGTCGCCGCAAATCTGTATTCTCTTGTTAAACTGTATGCAGCATATATTTGAGCTCTTCTTCCTCTTTGCCCCGTCCATACGATGTCCATTCGTCTCTTAAAATCCATTTCTCCTGCTCTGACTCTTGGCTGACAGGAGAAGTCGATCGGGTGGGTCCTGCAGAACTTGGAGACTGTACATGACTTTGACTGAAAGCTGGGAGTGGCTGTCGATGCACTATTGGTTCCCCAAGCTCATAATCCGTTAAATAAGCTGGGGGCTGAATTCGTCGTCGTGGACGCACAACAGGTTGTTCTTCGTCTGGCTGGGACATCTCCGTAGCAGATCAGCATCCGGCTCGAAGGACCATGTACAATTTCTCTTTTTGTCTGACTGGTTCGGATAGGCTGACGGCTACGAGTTGCGGGTCAGGACAACAATGCCTCAGTCCAGTAACTGCTTCAAATCTGTTTTATTGGTTATGCATAAATATTGTGTGGTTCTGTAACAAATTAAACAAATACAAACATGAGTATATAAAAAAACATCACAACAATTGACATGCATCAACTAGTAAACAAATGAATAACTAATGCAAACTATTACAGTGTAACACTGCACTACAGCTTAACTTCAAACTGCCTAAATTACTATGTAAATGACCTCAAACACAAAGCATATAGAAAATGCACTAATGTGCATGCGTTGTTCACATGCACACTGCTATGCGTGCGGTGGTGCTGATGTAGTAAACAACTCAGAGCGTCTACCCGCGGTTATAACATAACCGAGTCATTTCGCCTTTAGATAAATATACTGTATACACATATGCATGTAACATAAATGTTAAATGGCTCAAATAGCAGCCGACTGACGATAACGCTGTCACATAACGTCATTAAGTGTAAACATCTGCATGTAACTGTCGTGTTCGGTGTTATACATGTAAACAATCAAACAGTTACTTGTATACACATTCGGGCATAGGCGGAGTTTCACATTTTTGCCTGGGGGGGCACCTACCGGTAGACCATGAGCTATGATTTTTTTTTTTACACACCGTATATACCATATTTTCTACATTTTCAATTATTTATAGCCTATATGAAGAGCTCTTTTCCATAACGCTATAAATCCATTTTAATAGTTTTCATGAAAATGACATTTTTTTACCTAGGCCCATACATTTTGTTAATATTCAATTTATCATGTTAAAATGGTCTGCTGGCTCAGTCTGAACATGTTAAAAACAATGATTGCCCAAACCCACCGGGTCCGCACCATCACACCGAGCGGGTCTCGAACCCGGGTTTCCGGTGCGGGAGGCAGGCGCTCTAACATGGAACGCCAAAGGCTACAGCCTCTCGCGTCCGTCGCTAGAGCACCTCTTTTTGAGGTCAGGAGAGTGAGGTACATTTTAAACAAGGAAATATAGCGATTTGGCATGAAACATTGATGGAGCAGTGAATATGTTCAGTACACAGCAAAATGGCATGACGAACTCATTTTTTAAATTTGGCGTTTATCGCGTTTTGGAAAAGAGCTCTTCATATTTTCTTCTTCATTTAAAATACATTTACAACAACGACTGGTTGGCTATACAAAGAGTGGAATAAAAACGTATATATTACCTAATGTAGAAGAATCCGCCTCTTTTCCGATTTGCGTAGATGTCCACGATCTTCTCTCCTGATAAATTTGCAGTCAAATCGTTTTCTATGTGCAGTATGGAAAGATCGGAAAATCTGTCCTGAGACATCGCAGATCGGAGCCAGTTTCTGATTCTTCTCATCACGGAGATTTTTTTTTTTTTACATTAATTATAAATAATTTAGCCTTAACATACTCATTAAAATACGATAATGCAAATAAAATGAGACAATGTGAAAATATTTTTGTATTTATAGATCTGACAAAATCGATTGGCTCTGATCTGGGGGCAGTGCCCTAAACTCCGCCTATGCATTCGGTACTTATATCGTGATGCACGCACACATATACACAATCAATGTACACTTTGAAGATATAATCCACTCGTTTTCTCTTTAAACTATTTAATGAACAGCCGAACTCTCAGGTGTTCTACCACTCACTTTCCGCTCCGTTACCTGGAAACCTCAGCGCGAACTTTGGCACAGTCCATTTCAGTCTAAATGATGGGGGTGTTCGGGAAAGTCCATGTTTCAGGGGGAATACTTTCTACAGTTTCCAAACAAGGTCCATTGCTCATCACAAAATAAAATAGCTGAATGCAGAATAAACTGTATTTTCCTGCGCTCAAACCTGCCTAAGGAAACGCTGTGTATGGAGTTTGAGGTAATTTGTGAATTAGTATAGATTTATAGTTTAAATAAAACAATTTGCAACTGTTCCTATTATTACACTTGTATACAAAACTTTGTCTTATGCTTGTTACAGAGTGTATGATGTCACGTACACTACCGCCGGTGGCAATAGACAACCGCAGTGACAACCGATCACGGTTTGCCACACCGACCATCAAAAAACACCAACAATCAATCACCAAACACTAATGACTTGTACATATGGTCCAGTCATTTCATACACTTCAAAACTGTTGCAACAGAGATGGAAATAAAAATTAAGTACATTAATTTATTTGTTTCCACAGTTTGGAAGTTACTTTTTCTCTTCTAAAGATCCATATAATGAATGTACAAGTCATTAGTGTTTGGTGATGAGTTTTTGGCTCATTTAAAGTCACACCAGAGGTGTTCAGCTGGGATTAGACCAGTCAAGTTCTTCCACACTGACTGAATCATCATTTCTCTTTGATTCTTGCCTTATACTTATGATTGTAAGTGACTTACAAATGAGTACAATAGAAGCAATCAAAATCAACAAAAGAGCAATGATACACAAGTGCTATAACAAGTCTCAGGTAGCTTAACGCAGTAAACATAGCAGTTTTTTTTATTAGATCATAAATAAAAATAAAACAGATTGAATCGACAAAGAATAGAGCAAGCTAGTGTTAGAGGCCTTTTTTGCTTTTGTTAATTGTATAATACATAAGAAAACAAAAAGACTAGAAAAGCTATACAACATACTGATGTTTGATTTTGTTTGTATTTATATTGATAAAAAGGTCATACTTCATTAACTTCAAAAAAGTATGAACGACATATGAATGTAAAAAGCAGTAGATGTGGATATGTAAAAAAAACTTAATTCATCTTAATGACTTGGCAAAAACATAAGCATTATTTTGTAAGACAATTTAAAAACAACAACAACAACAGATTTAACTCTTATCAACCAAGTGCCAATTACACTTTAATATGTTATACTATTTGTTCTATATTTTATACTATTTAATTGCTGTAATAAATGTTAGGACCGTTAACACTGAATTGTTAAACAGAAGTGCTCACTGGTAAAAGTGTTTTACTATATTATAGATAGATTAGTTTGCTTGCATGTGTGCAGATAATACAGTGCATATGTATCTTTCATAAGTCTTTCAGTCAAGCGTGTGCAGAAGCAGTTGACTCAGATCAATGCAAGCGTTACTGTGTCTGCTGCTGTCAATCTCTTTTAGCCGTCTGCAGTCTTCACGGCACTCAGGGACCTTTAAACAGATCAAAGATGATGCAGGTGATGTGAATAATGAGCTCAATCTGTTGATGATTTACAGTTTGAAGATCACAGTGAACTTCACAAGAAACTGAATCACTTAAAGCAGATTTATAATGTAAGAGATCCAATATATGCCACAGTCTGAAACAACAAGTTATTATAAAATTATTGTACAATTGTAACAGAATTATTGTTTTATTTTATTCGTTGGTTACCCTTCTTCCTAATAAGAGCATAAGTTGCATCA
>CM050413.1:39103370-39173605 GCA_027564155.1 Gymnocypris eckloni scoliostomus | reverse complement strand
GTTTTCCACGCTTTCTAATTTTTGTTTATGCCATCTGTGACATATTCAGAATCACTGGTTAGAACAATTTCTTTATGTCCTAATTCAACTGCTTTTTGTAAAGCTCGCTCTACAGCAGTTATTTCCGCCAGCTGAGCGGTACCCTTGAGTTCTCCGCTTTGTGACGTAATTAACTGTCCATCATGTTTAACTAAATAACCCCATTTTACTTTCCCTGCTCTTTCACTTCCATCTGTGAAATATTTTGGGAGTTTCTGATGTTCATCATGGTATTTAGTCATTTTATCAGCTCTCTTCATTTTTATTAATCTCCATTCAAACTGGAGATCTCCCAGTATTAGACCCCATCTGTCCCACCTCTGTACGTGGATACGTGGTTGGTCCATAACCAAATTTCGTTTAATTCTGGCGAGCTCTCCTGCCATAGAGAATATTATTATTGGCTGCTCTTTGCAATTGCTTTGAGCTGCAGCAGTCTCTTTGATACAGCTGCCAGAATCCTCTCTGCGCTATTTTCATCATAGCGCCTCATCGCTGCTTCCTGCTGATGAGTCAGAAAAGCAATTGGGGCGCGTCCCCCTTCATTTGAGACCGTTAATGTTACTTCCTCATCTTGCTCTGTAACACAAACATGCAGTGGTAATGTTTCGCCTCTACGCCTAATTCTCCACTTTCAAGTGCCATTCGGATTAATTTTAATCTGGCCTCTTCCATTTGATCAGTCCATATCCATTTACCTGCTTTAGTACCCTGGTACAACACCTTTGCTTCCCTAGAATACTTGGGTATCAATTCTCTGACATAGTTCAGAGTTCCCAACAGTGACTGAAGCTGCTTCCGTGTTTTAGGAGGGCTGGACTTCTCCATCTCCTCTAACTTCGCTCTGGTGCTGGTTGTCAAAGACCTTGTATCTTTACCTAATTTAAATCCTAGGAAATCTACTTCATGTTTTCCGACTTCCATTTTCTTTAGACTAGGTTTCAAGCCTGCCTTAGCTAATCTGTCTAGTGTCAGATCCAACACCTTTAGGTGTTCTTCCTCCGTGGAGGAACTGATTAGAATATCATCAATGTACACCGTACGGTATCCCTGATAATATATCCAGAATAACTGCCTGAAAATGATTTCCTGAGTTCTTAAAACCTTGAGGAAGAACTTTATGAATAAACTGTTCACCTTTATATGTAAAAGCAGTTTTCTTTTGGCTGTCTAATGCTAACGGTATGCTCCAATACCCATTAGCTAAGTCGAGCTCGACAGCCATTCTTTGTCTCTGCCTATATCTCCGCTTGTTTCACTACAGTTTATTAAATATCTTGTGTCGGGTACAGTAACTTTATTTAAAGCCTTAAAATTTGTTACTAACCTCCAAGTCCCATCTGGTTCGGAACCGCCTGTATTGGCGCATTCACAAAGCCTGTTCATTTTTTCCTAATCTCCTGATCACTCCTTGATCAGTTAATTCTTTAATAGTTTCTCCGATTTCTGCCTCGGCTGCACTATTAATTCTGTATTGTCTCTGTGGGGAGGAATTCCCTTCAATTATATGGTCGTATATTTTTGTCTACCTTCCACAGTCATTTTACTTTCGCGTAACAGTCAGAATGTCTCCGCAAAATCCTCTCTAGTTCCTTTTTATTGCTCAATTCTGATTCTTCTACCAATCTATTTATTTCTTTGTCTTTATCGACAATACCAATTCTTCCTATTTTTACCAGATCACTGGGACAGAGTAAATTTTCATTCCCAAGTATCACCTTTATTTCATTTTTCCTCCACACATTCTTACTTTTGGTATTACCTTCATAATCCTCTACTGTGGCCGTATTTAATAATTCATCATGTTTTTCTGATGATTTAATCACGCTAATATCGGCTCCAGTATCAACGCGGAACGTTGTCTCATCATAAATTTTGAACAATTTCTTATTTACCTCTTTTGTTTTTGATAGAGCACGTTTCAACGGAGCCGCGAGTCCCTATGCGTCAGCCGACTCGGTAGCTTTCTTCCTACCTCGCTTAGGTTTTACTCTATTTCCCTCTGTTCTTCCCTTCTCGTGATCTGGATGGTTATCCAGTCTGACTCTACCTACCCTGGTTTCTGACCTATTTCGTCCTCTCTCGGACACTATTCGCGCTCGTTCCTCTGCGCTTAATTTTTCCCATTTCTCGGGGCTAATAAAATCACTTTACCCCTCGCGCCTCTGTCTGCTCGGTTCGCGGCCGTGACTGGTTTTCTAAACCCTTTTCCTCCTCGAGGAGGAGGTCTGGATCTATCTCTCGGCGCCCTCTCTTCCCTTTATTCGCTCTATGATCCGTTTTACGGTCACGCGCTGAGTGTCGACGCTCCCCATTTCATATCGATTATACGGCTTTCTTCATGACGATTTACGGGGTTGATCTTTATACTGGGAGGTCTATTATGTGATTTGTCTTTATCTGTATTGATTATTTCTGACTTTCTGTCAAAACGAATCAATGCTTTCTCTAATTCTTCAGGGGACGTTTCTGGGCCATATAAAAGGAATTCTCTTGCGCCCTGTAAAGCGTTATTTTTCACTCCTTGGAAAATATGTCTTAAAATTCCTTCCACACCCTTCACTGCCATGTCTTGACAAGCTGCCAAAGCCCCTATTGATCTCCATTTTACCTCAAATTGCTCTTGCTCTAAATCCTCTTGGTTAGTCGGAACTAACCCTTCCAAGGTTCTAGCTAATTTGATACCCCCCTGAAGACCGAATTCAGATAATATATGGGAATCAATTGATTCTCCTGAAACCTTCATCCGTTCTCCATAACGAACTAATTCTCTAACCTTCCCTTTTACGGTGGTATTTTTTAACCTAACCTCTCGCAACAATTTAATCTCATGTTCCCTTTTCATTAGTTCTTCTAATGTTGTATTAGACACTGACACTCTCGCCTGCTTTGTCGCTGGGAAGACACCTGTCCAAATAGTAAGCTGGGTCTCTTTGACCTGGTGTTCCTAAATGTAAAGCTTCTAAGTGCCGATTTAGCTCGGTATATTCGTGGTCGGTCTGCTTCGACTTCTGGAACATATTCAAGCTCGAGCTGAGTTTCAAACCTCAGCCTTCTAGGCTTCGCGCGCACGCCGATCACGGGCGCCCCTTCTCGGCGGCCTCTCCATACGTAACTCTTCATATTCTGAGTCTCCTCATCTGCACTGTCCGGTTCACTTTCTGAATCGCCACTTTCTGGCCCCGGATCTGAATAATATTCCTCAACGCAGCACTACCCACGGCGCTTTCTGATCAGCTTTTCTAATGCAGCTTTACTTACTAAATCCTTTTGAGCTAATATCGCCTGCTTAGCACGTTGAGTTAAGGACGTATCCGCTAGGATTTCAGTCGCATCTCCTCCGCTTAATATACCCCACACCTGCCCGCAGGTGATTCCTGGAGCATCGATCCCATTCGTCGTGTCTGTCTAAATTAGTTTCTCGTTTTCTCGCGTTTGCATGCGTTGGTCTGTAAACCCCTTTACCGAGTTTAAATGTTTCAAACGTATTTCCGTGTTTTAACTTAGGGAATGGATTTTCTACTGCATCCTTTTTTCCCTTAGAAGTCCCTGTCCGTCTTAAAATTGGCCACTCTGGACAGGGCTCCTCTCTCACCTCGGATACATTTACAGGACCAGCGGCAGCTCCCTGACCGGATCCGCCTTCGCCTGCTGTCTCATCCTGATTCACTGTTGCGGTTATAGCTTCTAATATTCGGACGTCTGGGTGACAGATCATCCACATTTTTGGCCAATCCACTGTCCTAGTTTTTCTAACTAACGCATTAACTAACGCTGCCCCCATTTTAATATCATCGAATCCAAAAATTCCTCCCGATATTATAGGCATAGCTATTACGCGGTAATTGTTTTCCCTTGCGAGCTGGCATATATTGTCTATCAGAGAATCTAATGTAACGATCGCCGTTAATTCTTCTGCAATATCAACTTTCTGCCCTCTTTCATGCCCTATAGCATGTATTACCGGTTTTCCGTTTGGTCCACCTAATTTTTGCAAAATCGCATCGCCGGTTTAATAGGACTTTTCTCCGCTGTAATATTTTCTCTGACTCAGCCTGGAATCTCGGTCCAGCTGTTTCACTAAGGGCTGCGGCTACCCCACCTCCGTGGTATAAACCTTTATTGGCCGCATTTACTAAAACGCAAGACTCTTCTTCACGTTCTAATCGCCCTTCTTTCAGAATAATTACATTAGTCCCTCTTCCGAAATATGCCCTATACAATTCTTCGTTTTCTAACGCGAACTCATCTTCCGGGCTGGGTTGAACAGCGTGGAGCACTCGGATCTAAAGCGCATTCACCTACCACCCTCTGGGGTGTGAAACTAGGAGCTATGGATCCTCTCTCGGACCCTTCTCCCATATCGAACTCCTCAAATGAGCTCCAACTTTCGTGGGGATGTTAATTTGATTTCCCCAATCGGATTCATCAAAGACTCGGACCTTCGAAACCCATCTTTCCCTCCTTTACTTGAGTATATAAAAGATGGAATCTCCGCTCCTTCTAACACCCTTATATTCACTACGGGTGCAATCGCCTGATTTCCTCCCATGGTAACTGACCAGATCCGCATCTGTAATGCGTGATCAATCCAGTCCAGCTTACCGCCCAAATCCTGCTGGATAAGGGATATTGTCGCCATCATTGCCATAATTCACCCTGAATTATTTTTAGCTCTTCTGATCTAACAACAATATTCACAATTCTTGAGTTATGTTTCAGGTCTTTCATAAGCCTGTGCGCGCTAAACAAAAAACTCCTAAGAATCGTCTTTGTGGAAATAGTCTGTGGGGACTTTCTTATATTCGCATAACTGTTATCCCTGAACGTTAATCCCTACTTCAATTCGAGCCCCACGCTACGCCATGTTGTATTTTTATACCGGTCAGAAACCCCAAAACCTTCATATCACATCTCAGTCATCTCCTAGCAATAAAACAGTATTAAAACCGCTATATTACCCGTTGTCCGGATGGCGTTGATTTGATGGTTCAGGATTCCTGGCCCCGGTGTCCGTACCCGCTCAGTCAGGTTCGTGCTTCGAGGCTCGATCAGAATGATATTCAGGTTCAGATAACAGGTTGATGTAAAGTAATTACTCAGAGACTTATTTTAATAAAAGGATTACGAATCACCATAGCAATGGTTTCGTTTTATTAAAAATAATACTAACTCAAAAGCAAAATACAAAACACAACAGCGAATTTCTTCACCACGAGGAACGGCCAATCTGAGCCTTTGTCCAAAGCCTTTATAACATTGCAACTCATTTACATTTATCATAAAACACGTCACACCTGCTTCCTTTCTCTCCTCTTGTTTATACAGGCGTACGTGTGCCCTTTGTCCTAAAAACCCAGACACGACCTAATCACACGTTCACATCTTCACAGAAAAACATCACCTACTCCCCAATATAACACTTCCACTTCCCCTTTCTCTATATAAACAGGGGACATGTTTTTCCTAACACATTTGAACTAATCACACATTTCAGCCCGCATATATCACACTTAATATTCAGTGTAAGCAACACCTAAGTTATTTCAGTAGAAGATTCCATTCTGCACCGTACGTGCAAAATGCAGCCTCTATCTGACCTCCTTCAGCTAAGCATATCCTGCCCTCTTAAGCAAAAGCTAAAACTCATAAAAACAGCATACATCTCCTTCTAGTACAAAAGCTAAAGATAACAGTTAAAACACACCATAACACATCATCATAAATCTTAACTTTTCTAAAGATGTAAATCAGAAGAATGAAGTTGTAAATTATTCAATTCATTGTTTACACATTGTACATCTAAAGCATGTCCATGCATGTTAATCATTCCTTTATACAACTTCATCATTTTCTTATGATTAGATTCTTGTTTACGCATCAATGAAACAATTTTCTTGATCTGGTTGATTATCTTTTGATGATCCATCTCTTCTTCGCCGCTTGCGCTCTTTCCGCTTTCCTCCTCTTTTGGATTTCCTGGAATGACTTTCTTTGGATGCTTTCTACAAGAAGATCATCAAAATGAATCTCTAATTTTCCGGGTACATTTTCCGGATTGCCTAGTGAAAATTGATTAGGAAATGACACACATACAGGGCCACCAGACATGACAAAATGCAAAATGTACTTTCATCAGAGAACATAACTTTGGACCACTCAGCAGCAGTCCAGTCCTTTTGTCTTTAGCCCAGGCGAGACGCTTCTGACTCTGTCTGTTGTTCAAGAGTGGCTTGACACAAGGAATGCGACAGCTGAAACCCATGTCTTGCATACGTCTGTGCGTAGTGGTTCTTGAAGCACTGACTCCAGCTGCAATCCACTCTTTGTGAATCTCCCCCACATTTTTGAATGGGTTTTGTTTCACAATCCTCTCCAGGGTGCGGTTATCCCTATTGCTTGTACACTTTTTTCTACCACATCTTTTCCTTCCCTTCGCCTCTCTATTAATGTGCTTGGACACAGAGGTCTGTGAACAGCCAGCCTCTTTTGCAATGACCTTTTGTGTCTTGCCCTCCTTGTGCAAGGTGTCAATGGTCGTCTTTTGGACAACTGTCAAGTCAGCAGTCTTCCCCATGATTGTGTAGCCTACATAACTAGACTGAGTTTAAAGGCCTTTGCAGGTGTTTTGAGTTAATTAGCTGATTAGAGTGTGGCACCAGTTGTCTTCAATATTGAACCTTTTCACAATATTCAAATTTTCTGAGATACTGAATTTGGGGTTTTCATTAGTTGTCACTTATAATCATCAAAATTAAAAGAAATAAACACTTGAAATATATCAGTCTGTGTGGAATGAATGTATACATTATACAAGTTTCACTTTTTGAATGGAATTAGTGAAATAAATCAACTTTTTGATGATATTCCAATTATATGACCAGCACCTGTATATAAATCTGTAGTATAGCTTGTACAACAGCTAAAGGTTTCAGTCTGATCTGATGTATGTGAACACAGACCTGAACATTATAATATTTCTGTGTGAACTTATAATACACTCTTAAAAATAAAGCTTCTTATTAGCTTTGATTGTTTCACGAAGAACCTTTAACATACATGATATCTTTCCATTAAACAAAAGTGTCTTTAGATTATTAAAATGTTCTTCAAACTATATAAAATGGTTATTTTAAGAACTATTCACTTAAGTGACTTATTAATGGTGACTGGAGATGTCAAAGTTAAAAAAGGACATAAAAACACCATAATTATTTTAATAAACCAATGACCCTTGTGTTATATTCCACTCTTACCTTTATACAATAGTTTTGTGAGAAACAGCCCAAAATGTCTGAAGTATTTTAGTCCACATCATTCTGCAATCATAGCAGTCAGACAATATTAACCAGCATGTATTACTAGTGAAAAAAAAACATATCTGCCATTTTATTTTCATGTTTTCAGAGGATGGATGTTTCCGTGATAAGACACAAATCACGTGCAAGGTTTTTTTTTAACAATCGTCAAAGGTGTCATTTGCTGCTTAGCAACAAGCTGGTTTGTTTACATCAGCATGGGTTTGAAAATGACGTTTCGTTGGTTCAGACTCATGACATCGAGTATTCGATATGAATATTCACAAAGCTGGATTGATGCGCTTTACAACAATACCAGACTTGTAATGAGGAGAAGCATCGGTTGTCAAGTAGTGAGCAGGAAAACTGAAAACTTTAGAAAGCACACAAATAAAGGCATTTGTAGATGTTTAATTGCTGTGTGGAGCAGTAGGATCACTAGACGAGAGCTTAATGAACTCGTTTTAGTGAAAACCTCATTCTTTTTGTCATTCCAATTAAAATAATTCTGATTGAAATATTCGGTGAACTGTTTACATGAGACGTTATCTATCCGATATGGTGTTTACATGTGCCGGTGTACAGACGAAACATGCTACCTATCAGATTGTGCTACCAATAATATATGTGTATTCTTTTAAGGGTAAGTTTAGGGTAGGGGTAGGTGTGGACATTAAAAAAAGCTCAAATCACATTAATAAGATGCTGGTAGCACAATCTGATAGGTAGCATTTTTCTATATGGATTTGTGCTACCTATCTTTTTAATGGGAGGTAGCACAATCTGAGCGGGTAGCACAAATCGTCAGAACACCAGCGCTTTCAATCGGAATGATGTAGTGACATGCACACATTAGCCTATGTCCTCTTTGCCGACTTTTACCTGTCAACATGGAGTTCCATATTTTCTTATGCACGGGATTTTTATGTAAAGTGTTGCTCTTAATCAAGCAACAGCATGAATTAGAAGGCATACTACTGCTGGAAGGTATGACGAAAATACAGGCACAGGAAGCTGACATTTTTGGTGGCAGTGCATCTCAAAGAAGCATCTGATTTCTACCCCTCCCTCCTCCGAGCAGAAGCAGGAGCGTGTGGATGAAGGTCCGTAGTAACGACTGGTGGTAGCTGGTTGTATTGCTTGAATTTAGTGTCTGCTAATTATGCATGTCGCGGTTGTTCTATACAAACTCGGAAGCTGTGCGGAATGCCGTGGTGTGGCAAATCAATTCAGTGTTCACAAGAGCTGATGACACACAGCTCTATCTCTCATTTCGACCAGATGATCCAACGGTAGATGCACGGATCTCAGGCTGCCTGGCGGACATCTCGGCATGGATGAAAGAAACCATCTACAGCTCAACCTGGCAAAGACTGAGCTTCTTGTCTTCCCTGCAACTCCAACTCTACAGCATGATTTCACGATTCAGCTAGGTTCATCAACAATTACCCCATCAGCTTCGGTCAGAAATCTTGGTGTAATCTTCGATGACCAGCTGACCTTCAAAGAGCACAAATAAAACATACAAAAAACTGCAAAGTTTTCTCAGAGCGCGCAACACGGCTGCCATACTCAGCACCATCTTGAACCTTTCAGAAACCTTACAGTGCTTTGTGCTGCGAAACAAAGTGGATGATTTTTTGCATTCGCTTGTACATGTTACGGGAAGTAGACCAGACACGGAGGATATGAAATAACACTGATGTTTATTTAAATTCAGCAGTCGGGTAAGCAGGGAAAAATGGTGAGTACGTATCTTGAAGTACTTAGAACGTTAAAGGATATACTGATGATGGTTTTCTTGCCAGGAACTCGTGGATGACGTGGTAAGCACACACCTCGGGTCAACACCGAAGACGAGCTGGGGTGACGGACGAAGACAGGCAGATGTAGGAGACACGGAGGACCAACGAGGAACAGGAAGTAAGTAATCTTGAGGTAAGTAACTGTGTAGAGTAGGTATGAGTCCACTTCGTGTAAGCGAGATCGGACAACTGACTGAGGTGAAGTGTGTGCTTAATTAGTGCTGGCTTAATTGAGTGTTGATGAGGTGCAGGTGGTTTGAGTTAAAACTCAGGTGACAGTGATCACTGTGAGAGATTGGTGGTGGAGCCTGACTGATCTGTGACATTACCCCCCTCTCCACGGCCTGCTCCTGAGGGCCGAGGGACCCAACGACATGGTGGTCTGCCTCTGGTCCTGGGCACTGGGCGATTGGGGAAGTTCGAGTGGAATTCCTCCATTAGAGCTGGATCCAGGATGTCGTCTCTGGGAATCCATGACCTCTCCTCCGGTCCATACCCCTCAAAATCTACGAGGTATTCCAGCCGACCACCACGGCGTCGGGAATCCAAGATGGTTCTGACCTCGTAGACCTCTCCATCCTCCAGAATCAGCGTGAGTGGGGTTTCCGTTATCGGGCCAGGCTCTGTGGATGGAGAGACAGGAGAGTGATAAGGTTTGAGAAGTGAGACGTGGAAAGTGGGATGAATCCTGTATTGAGGGGGCAGCTTGAGTTGAAACGTGACCGGGTTAATCTGCTTCTGGATGACGAAGGGGCCAACGTATCTGGGAGCGAGCTTCTTACAGGGTAGGCGCAATCTGATGTCCCATGTGGACAGCCAGACCTTCTGACCAGGTTGGTAAGGAGGAGAGTCGGATCGTCGAAGGTCTGCTGTCAATTTGCGCCTGCCCATAGCTCGAAGATGGTGGTGTGCTTCGTCCCAGACCCTCTCGCTCTCTCTGAACAAGTAATCCACACGGAGGACCAACGAGGAACAGGAACAGGAGGTAAGTAATCTTGAGGTAAGTAACTGTGTAGAGTAGGTGTGAGTCTACTGTGTGCAAACGAGATCGGACAACTGACTGAGGTGAGGTGTGTGCTTAAGTAATGCTGGCTTAATTGAGTGTTGATGAGGTGCAGGTGGTTTGAGTTAAAACTCAGGTGACAGTAATCACTGTGAGAGATTGGTGGTGGAGCCTGGCTGATATGTGACAGTACGGTGGCTCTGAACTGCCAAAAAACCTCTCAAAACGTTTGCTACGGATGCGAAAAAAGGAAAACAATCGAACCCGATCTGAATTTTTTTGTGACAGACGAACATTTTGGAGGCAGTGTGCAAAGATCTTCAATCACTGATAAACTCCAGCGATTATAAAGAGGACAACATTTGATCGCTTTTCTGTGTATAAAATAATCACAGTATCAATAAATCAAGCTACTAACAGGAACAGTATGAAACAGATTTAGTTAACTGTTATCTATTTAATCATTGCCTTGATTTACGAAAGCATAAACTGCAGTAAATGACTTTGTAACAAAGAACTGTACATCTATTTTATCTGTGTCTGCTTTTATCTTTGACAGATTCACCCACATCTAAAGTGACCGTGACACCAGACAGTCCTGTATTCACTGGAGAGACAGTCAATCTGACGTGTGTGATTGAGTCTCACAGTGACTGGAGACAGAGAAATGGCCTGACACATGACTGGAGATTTAACAGGATAAATGGCTGGACAGAAGACTGGAGATATGAGTGGTATAAAGGCAGTGTAATGTTACAGACGTCTGATCGTTACACTGTAAACAGAGACACTCTCACTATCAGAGGAGCGAATGAGTTTGATCAGGGTCAGTACTGGTGTAGAGGACAGAGAGATAAAAGACCAAAATCATCACAGGACAGTAACCAAATAAATCTGTCTGTTAATTGTGAGTAAATAATGTGATAAATACTTGCCTGTTGTTGAGCATTAATATGCACTAGTTGATTAGCATTAATATGCTCCTTTTGAGGTAAATAGGGTTTATTATCAACCTTATTATTATCATTGAATGTTTATCAATGTTATCTTTATAACAAATGTTATAACCAGCAGGAGCACAGGGGGTGAAGTCAGAAGCCTTGAAGAATATGTTTTATTAAATATTATCATATGTGACTTACGATCAGATCTGCATGTTTTTGTTCTCTAGTCTCAGCAGCTTCATCTTCTTCTCCTCTGGACACTGGTGTGGTTGTAGGATTGAGTGTTTGCTTGTTGTTCTTCATCTCACTGCTGCTGCTGCTGTGGAGATACAAGAAGAACAAAGGTGTTGAGCAGTTCATAACATGATTAATATTACTGAACAGCAACAACTGGAAGATACATTTTCATGTATTTCATGAGATGATGTAAATATAAGCCAATACAGTCACTGCAGATACTCTTAAAGGGTTAGTTACCCCTCGAGGCATGCTATGTGTATATGACTTTCTTCTTTCAGACGAATCCAATCAGAGTTATATAAAAAAATTGTCCTGGCTCTTCCAAGCTTTATCTCCATGCAGTCAGCGGGTGTTTCTCTTCAACGTCAAATAAAGCGCGTGAATCCATGTGATTTTGTAAAACGTAATAAACACGTTTCTCTCACTTTTGCTGACTGTCGTACACTGAAGCCGTTCTGGCGGATGATGGAAGACGTATGCGTCACAAGATGTTAGTCTCATGAGTTTGTTTACAGGAGCAAAAGAAGCAAAGTTTCCTTACTTTAGCAAAGGAAAACCAGTCTCCTCTTGGCTTATATTGAAATCCTCTGACATTTTCTTGATAAATCTTCAGTTTGTGCTTCTAATTCATGACCGGCGTTTTGTTTAGTTCTCTCTCCACGTTCGTCACTAATCACGCAACACCAGCATCCTCCGTCATCCACCCAAGCGGCTTCCACATACCACAGATAGATGAAGTGACACAGAAGTGTTAATTATGTTGAAATATAAATATTTTTCTTACAAATCGCAGATTTGCTACAGGAGGCCTTTATTCACCCCGGAGCCGTGTGAGGCATGTTTTATTACGGATGCGTGCACTTTATTTTACATGTTTTGGACAGTTGAACAGAAACACCATCCACTGCAAAGGTAGAGCTTAGAAGAGCCAGGCCAAATTTTAATATAACTCCAATAGGATTCGTCTGAAAGAAGAAAGTCATATAAACCTAAGATGCCTCAAGGGTGAGTAAAACACAGGCTAATTTTGTTTTTTGGGTGAATTGACCTTTTAAGTGGCGCAAAGGTTGTGGGTTTGATTCCCAGGGAACACATGTACTGACAAAAAAATGTATAACCTGAATACATTGTAAGTCGCTTTGGATAAAAGTGTCTTATAAATGTAAATGTAAGTGACCACAATGCTCTTTGTTTCTATTATAGATCAGCAGCGTAACATTAACCAGACATCAGTCCCAAATCAATCTGGAGAATCTCAAGAAAACTCTCCTCTACAGTCTGGTCAGCCTCAATAACTAATCATTTAAAGGGATTGTTCACACACACACACACACACACACACACACACACACACACACACACGCACACACGCACACACACACACACACACACACACACACACACACACACACTCACACACACGTCATTTAAAATCTATATGACTCTGACATCTGTGGAACAAAATATATATATATATATATATATGAATATAATATTATTATAAACAAATAATACAAATCAGTTGGGTTCAGTTTGGAACCAAGGATTCTTCAAAATATGTTTTTGAACCATCCCTTAAAGCTTCATATGTATATATTTTATTTCTTCAAGACTTTGCTGTTTACATTTTCTCTTCAAATGCTTGTTTTCTGTCCAGCGGATCCTGATCATATTTATGATGACATGACTGAAGTGAAGAAGAGACACAAAGGTTGATTCATAAACCTTATTTAAATACATACTATTCAAAATCAGCAAATATCATTCATTAATGTTTACATGTTTGTTTTAGATGATCCAGAGTCATATTTGGAGGTCATATATTCAGAGGTCACTGTTCAGAAAAAGATATCTGTGGATAAAGGTTAAAAAATTAGTAACTTTGATGGTGTATTAAAGTATGGTACATTAAATAAAAATAATACAAATATGTTTTGTTGATGTTTTTTGCAGATGATTCCACGGCAGAGTCAAACGAAGTGACATACTCAGAAGTCAGAACAAAAGTAAAGAAATGCAAAAGCAAAGGTGTGAAACATTATTAACATTTTAATTTAACTATCTCTTTTAGTATTAAACATAATTCTATAGATCAGAATGAATCCTAAAGCTATGTCGCTCATTGAGGAAATATATAAATCTTACATTTGATCATGATTTTATTAAAGATTATTTGTGTTCTTCAGATGCTGATGCTGGAGTTGGTGATGCAACTTATGCTCTTATTAGGAAGAACGGTAACCAACAAATAAAATAAAACAATAATTATGCTACAATTGTACAATACTTTTATAATAACTTGTTGTTTCAGACTGTGGCATATAGTGGTTATCTTACATCATAAATCTGCTTTAAGTGATTCAGTTTCTTGTGAAGTTCACTGTGATCTTCAAACTGTAAATCATCAACAGATTGAGCTCATTATTCACATCACCTGCATCATCTTTGATCTGTTTAAAGGTCCCTGAGTGCCGTGAAGACAGCAGACGGCTAAAAGAGATTGACAGCAGCAGACACAGTAACGCTTGCATTGATCTGAGTCAACTGCTTCTGCACACGCTTGACTGAAAGACTTATGAAAGATACATATGCACTGTATTATCTGCACACATGCAAGCAAACTAATCTATCTATAATATAGTAAAACACTTTTACCAGTGAGCACTTCTGTTTAACACAATTCAGTGTTAACGGTCCTAAAAGTTATTACAACAATTAAATAGCTAAAATATAGAATAAATAGTATAACATATTAAAGTGTAATTGGCACTTGGTTGATAAGAGTTAAATATGTTGTTGTTGTTTTTATATCGTCTTACAAAATAATGCTTATGTTTTTGCCAAGTCATTAAGATGAATTAAGTTTTTTTTACATATCCACATCTACTGCTTTTTACATTCATATGTCGTTCATACTTTTTTGAAGTTAATGAAGTATGACCTTTTTTTTAATAAATATGAATACAAACAAAATCAAACATCAGTATGTTGTATAGCTTTTATAATCTTTTTGTTTTCTTATCTATTATACAATAAACAAAAGCAAAAAAGGCCTCTAACACTAGCTTGCTCTATTCTTTATCGATTCAATCTGTTTTATTTTTATTTATTATCTAATAAAAAACTTCTACGTTTACTGCGTTAAGCTACCTTAGACTTGTTATAGCACTTGTGTATCATTGCTCTTTTGTTGATTTTTATTGCTTCAGTTGTACTCATTTGTAAGTCACTTACAATCATAAGTATAAGACAAGAATCAAAGAGAAATGATGATTCAGTCAGTGTGGAAGAACTTGACTGGTCTGCAGAAAGACAGCTGAATACCTCTGGTGTGACTTTAAATGCAGACCTTGAACCAAAAACTCATCACCAAACACCACTGACTTCACGTATTCACCTTTGAAAAGTCTAGGGGTTAAAGAGGTGTAACAAAAATTGTGGGGAGAGGCTGAGAGAAATGCCGTCTCCAAGTCCCAGGGCAGATACACAAGAATGCTCAGCAACACCAGTTTTAAGCAAATAAACCAAAAGGTATTTTATTTAACAGAATGTGGAAAAATACTTAAATTAAAGCTTCAGGAGGGGAAAAGGCCAAAACAATAAACAAAAGGTTCCTCTAACTAGGGTTTTAAGAAATAACTTACCTATCAAAAGAAAAATGAAATAAAATACAGAGATACTTCCCTGACTTCCTCTCTAACTCAAACACAGGAGAAAATAAGGTAATTTCTAAAATAAAATGTCATCCACCTCTCTACAGAAGTTTTCCACTTAAGCAATTACAAAAAGAGCTGAAACACTCGGCTATTGACACTTTTAACAACTTTACCTTAACACTACAGGTAAAGCAATCAATAAACACCTAGGTATACAATTCAATGCTGTCCCTTACAGCTTATCACCATTATTGAGCAATGGTACGGCCATTGTGTCATAACACATAATTTCATTGAAATTAAACAAATTTCAACTAATCTTTATGTGATAGCGCCGGAGCCGCCGCCATTTCACATTCTCTGTTTCACCGGCATTAACTCCGCCCCTGGTGTGACGCGGCATCATCTAGCCCTCCCTTGACTTTTACATGGTTTTGACTAGGTCCTGTAGATCTGAGCTGTGTTTACCAAGAGTGCCAATATCATTGTTGCTCTCATTACAGCTCCGTATGTGAAACTTAACATACTTAGTCGAGCCAGGCTCCATCGCTGTGACACGGTGGGATTTTATAAGTTCCCATAGCCATGTAGAGTGACCGAATCGAAAGGGACTGCTCTCGGTTACTCACATAACCTTGGTTCCCTGAGATGAGGGAAAGAGACATTGCTCTTATTGCCGTGGCACCTAGCTTATGATCTTAGAATGCCAAGATGCTTCAGTCAAGATTCTGAATGGATGGCGTACAAGCGCTGCTTTATAGGAGTGGGAGCCCCCTCATATTCTGAGCACTTGAACGCCATTGGCCCATTTCACTGGCATGATTCTATAAGGCTTCAATATTATTGGAAGAAATAGTAATTCCCATAGCAAAGTCTTGTTCCTTTATCTCAGGGAACCGAGGTTATGCAAGTAACCGAGAGCATTTCTGGGAAACGAATAAAAAGATTTAAAACTAAACAAGACAGAACATGCATTGAATGAGGCTAAAATTCTAAATATTTCAAATATATAGTTTTTGGTCATTGGTGAACATTAAGATTTTAAGTCATCTTGAGGCCCTCTTACATGTTTGCTGAGGCCCCTAGTGGCCCTTGGTTGAGAATCACTTTTTTATTATTTAATTTATTTTTATTAATTTAATACTTCTGTTTTTCATTTATTTATTTGTACTATTGTTATTTATTACTTATTAAATAATTTTGTATTACTTATTTTTATTACTGTGTTTCTTTTAATTTGTTTACTACTTTACACCTTATTTAATTTTTTTTATGTAATACTTTATTTAATACTTCTGTTTTTTTATTTACTACCATTTTGTTATTTTTTTGTTAGTATTCCTTTATTATTTTTTACTATTTTATTTACACCTTATTTTTATCTTATTTATTATTACTTTTACATTTATGTATTACTTGTTTGTATTACTTTTTATTGTCTACTACTTTTTATTTATACCTAGCGCTGGACAATAATTCGATATCAATATATATCGCGATATAAACCCATTTCCGATATTTTGATTTACATTAGCATTTGTCACTGAATGACGTTCAAGGCACAGTCGTCAGGAAGAGCAGAACAGAATTAGGTACTTGCGTGATGACGTACATCACAGACACACAGCGCTCAGCAGTAGTTGGTTAAGCTCCGGCACGGAAAGTTTTAGCTACAAAATGTACCCCGGACTGCAATACAGATGTGACTGAACGAGCTTCCACAAGTAAAGAGAAAGACGATTAAATAGTTGATAAAAGAGGAAAGACTAATTCAGTGGTGTGGAAGTGGTTTGACTTCTTAAGATCGGATAAACTTCAGGTCTCGATGCTCTGCAAAAACCTGCACTTTTAAACCTTTTTCTCATTTTGACAGCAACAGAGCGCCATGTAATCGAGTTCAGCAGAGCACTGCAAGAACTTACAATACTGGGGGAACAATTTGGCTATTTCTAACTACTGAGGGGGGTATGATTGTCCCCCTCAATGTCTTTAGTGATTATGGCCCTAGAACAACCCCTAAAAGGACAAGAGAGGTGAAACGCCACCAACTGTCCAAAAACAAATCTCATCCTCAGCACCCAAATGAGACGAGAATCTGAGCCGCTCACATCAAACGAACAGATTCAGGTTTGACCCCAAAAACAGCTGACTGACAAACCAAGGCATGAGGGTTTCTCAAGACCCCCCCTCTCGATGGGATCTTCCTCGCGGGATACTCCTCTCGCGTGATCCTCCTCGCATGGTTCTTCCTTGCAGGATCTTCCTCGTGGGATCTTCCTCGTGGGATCTTCCTTGCGGGATCCTCCTCGCATGGTTCTTCCTCACGGGATCCTCCTCGCGGGTGCTTCTTGCATGGTTCTTCCTGCGGATGCTCCTCGCGGGGTCTTCCTCACGGGATCTTCCTCACAGGGTCTTCCTCACGGATCCTCCTCACAGGGTCTTCCTCATCTGTTGCTCTTTGCTTCTTCAAATCAGTGTCAAGCACCAAACACTGCTCAGCTGCAGAAAACAAGAGTGAGGAGGAGTTCAGAGTTTTTATCCCAAAGCAGCTGACCAAATACAAGTGAGGACTGAAAACTGAGTATTATGGGATGAAACACCTCTTGACATAAAACAGCAAGTATCCGTTGGCCCCGGCGTCCTCGGACACCTCCCTCCAGCTGCTTCTTCTGACAGATGCGTCACTGCACCGCAGCCATCTGTCCTCCCTACACTCACGGATCTGACTGATGTAGTGTCCTGTGAGACCGAGAAACTTCAGCGTCCATTCACGACGGACTGGAACTGATCACATGATCATTGAATGAACGAATGAGATAGATAAAAAGTCTTACCAAAAAGTAAATGGCTTCCAACATGAGACACAACAGCAGAGAGTCTGTACTGTGAGCTGATGACTGGAGCTTCTTCCTGTTTAACACACGGAGAGTATAAGATAATGCGGTCTGTATATCCATCTATCCATCCATCTATCTATCTCTGTACATCTAATCCCTATTTATTTTCTATCCGTGCACCATCTATTCACCCATCTGTATGTCTATCTGTACATCTATATATCTAACAATCTATCCATCCATCTAATCTCCATCTATCCATTCGTACATCCATCCATCCTATCTCGATCTATCCATCCATCCATTCGTACATCCATCCATCCATCATCTATCCATCTAATCTCCATCTATCCATCCAATCTCCATCCATTCATCTATCATCTATCCATCCAATCTCCATTCATCCATTCGTACATCCATCCATCCATCTATCATCCATCCATCCAATCTACATCGATCTATCTATCTCTTTCCTGTGGTGTCTGTGGAGCAACTCTGTTCTTTTTCCTGAATATTCTCTGGAGAAATGATCTGCCTGCTCTGCTGTTTTCGTCTGACTCTGGCTGCTTTGTTCTCTCTGTTGAGGATCATAGACCAAAAAAATTTAAACAATTCATGAAAAATTTAAAATAAAGAATGGCTAATTTCTTCTTGAAGCTGTCTTAAAGAGTTAATCAACAGTCACTACAGCATTGCTAATTACAATCTTCGAAGGCTACAATCCCCAAACACTGAAATATTACTTAGTAGTTGGATCAAAGATCTGTCTCTCTTCCCAGGTTTAACTTCCAAATTCTAGAAGTTACATTTGTAAATAATCATCAAAATATTTCCCGAATTATGCACAAATCTAAACCTAATGCACACTGACAATCAGATAATGCATCCAGGAATACGCACTGTAATCACTCACAGTTATATGATGAACAGGACGGCTGTTCTGTTACAATGTTTGATAAACAGCAGCGTACCTTTAACGCAGGACAGCGTCAGCTCCTCAGGAATCTCCAGTCGATTCTTCAGCTTGATCATGGAGGACGTGAAGTCAAAGCGTTGCACCAGAAGGACCAGGACCCTGCAGAGACATGATCAGGCGTTACAGAGCAGCTCCTGATTGACTGTTCTCCAGATCAGTAACTGATCAGCAGCGTGTCGTACCGAGGAAGAGAGAGAAACCTCAGGGTCTCAGAGGCCTGTGGTCCTCCACACAGACTGCACACGCAATCAATGAACGACGCCTGAGACAACAAACACAGACATCAGCTGATTAGAGACACAAGAGACTCCTGGGCATGTGATATAATGACTTGAGCATCAAAGACTGAGACAGAAGTGTCATAGCCAGTGTCTGCTGTGCCCTTGACAGCCACCAGAGGGCACGCTTTTGCATTATTTCTTGTTTTGTTCTGGACTTCAGTTCCCATCAGCCCTTGTACCGATTCTTTCATTTCCTCCAGCTGTTTATATTTACCCATTAGCTCACTGTTATGTATACCATGCTCACTTTGCTCTTGGTTGCTGCAGTATTAACACTGTTTCTTTGTGTTTATGGATTCTGTTTTTGTGGATTACCTCGTGCCAGTGTTTCTGCTCTTTGTTTTTGTAAGAATAAAGCTGCACGTGGATCTGCTTATTTGTTTCTCCGAGTCATTCCGTGACAAGAAGATAATTCATTGTTGAATCAAGTCATTATTTTTGTTGCCTTTGCACACAAAGTATTCTCATAGCTTCATAAAATTACGGTTGAACCACTGAAGTCACAAAGACTATTTTAACAATGTTCTTACTACCTTTCTGAGTCTTTAACACATTATTTTGACTATAAGTAATGTTACACCTACTGTACATATCTACTAACTCTCATTAGTGTGTTAGTACACTATTAGTAGACTGGTAGATTAGGGTTAGAATAAGTTGACATAAAAATGTGTACCTCTGTGCACTTTTTAGCGAGACAATTTTTATGTACCTTACTGCACGTTTCGCCGCAGTTTCAAAGAGAAATGTCCACTGAGTGGCGCTAAAAAACAGGTTCAATATGTGAACCTTGGCATGTTTTTATTATGTTCATATAGACACGTATTGCTGTGTTTTTATTGTTACTTCAGGAAGGTATTGCAGTGGTTCAGAATTCAAATATCCAGGGACCATTGCTAAAAATGTATGTTCTATCTTGTTGGAAATACAGGTGCATCTCAATAAATTAGAATGGCATGGAAAAGTTCATTTATTTCATTAATTCAACTCAAATTTTGAAACTTGTGTATTAAATAAATTCAGTGCAAACAGACTGAAGTAGTTTAAGTCTTTGGTTATTTTAGTTCTGATGATTTTGGCTCACATTTAACAAAAACCCACCAATTCACAAATTAGAATATGGTGACATGCCAATCAGCTAATCAACTCAAAACACCTGCAAAGGTTTCCTGAGCCTTCAAAATGGTCTCTCAGTTTGGTTCACAATCATGGGGAAGACTGCTGATCTGACAGTTGTCCAGAAGACAATCATTGACACCCTTCACAAGGAGCGTAAGCCACAAACATTCATTGCCAAAGAAGCTGTTCAGAGAGTACTGTATCCAAGCATGTTAACAGAAAATTGAGAGGAAGGAAAAAGTGTGGAAGAAAAAGATGCACAACCAACCGAGAGAACCGCAGCCTAATGAGGATTGTCAAGGAAAATCGATTCAAGAATTTGGGTGAACTTCACAAGGAATGGACTGAGGCTGGGGTCAAGGCATCAAGAGCACCACACACAGACGTGTCGAGGAATTTGGCTACAGTTGTCTTCAGAGGCGTCTTACCTGGGCTGAGAAGAAGAACTGGACTGTTGCCCAGTGCTCCAAAGTCCTCTTTTCAGATGAGAGCAAGTTTTGTATTTCATTTGGAAACCAAGGTCCTAGAGTCTGGGGGAAGGGTGGAGAAGCTCATAGCCCAAGTTGCTTGAAGTCCTGTGTTAAGTTTCCACAGTCTGTGATGATTTGGGGTGCAATGTCATCTGCTGGTATTGGTCCATTGTGTTTTTTGAAAACCAACATCACTGCACCCATTTACCTAGAACATTTGGAGCACTTCATGCTTCCTTCTGCTGACCAGCTTTTTAAAGATGCTGATTTCATTTCCAGCATGATTTAGCACCTGTCCACACTGCCAAAAGCACAAAAGTTGGTTAAATGACCATGGTGTTGGTGTGCTTGACTGGCAAGAAAACTCACCAGACCTGAACATAGAGAATCTATGGGATATTGTCAAGAGGAAAATGAGAAACAAGAGACCAAAAAATGCAGATGAGCTGAAGGCCACTGTCAAAGAAACCTGGGCTTCCACACCACCTCAGCAGTGCCACAAACTGATCACCTCCATGCCACGCCGAATTAAACCAGTAATTAAAGCAAAAGGAGCCCCTACCAAGTATTGGGTACATGTACAGTAAATGAACATACTTTCCAGAAGGCCAACAATTCACAAAAAATATATTTTTTTATTGGTCTTATGAAGTATTCTAATTTGTTGAAATAGTGAATTGGTGGGTTTTTGTTAAATGTGAGCCAAAATCATCACAATTAAAAGAACCAAAGATTAAACTACTTCAGTCTGTGTGCATTGAATTTATTTAATACACGATTTTCACAATTTTAGTTGAATTACTGAAATAAATGAACTTTTCCACGACATTCTAATTTATTGAGATGCACCTGTATGTCTTACACCACACCCAACCCTAAACCTATCCAATAGTGTTAACAAATGCAAAACTGATATAAAAACGTATGTGTTGATGCAACCGTGCTATTTGAGCTTCCTTATATGCAGATTTGAACTGTTTTGTCAACCCGTAGTTACACGGAATTCGAACAGAAGCTCTTCACCTCTCAAATACGTCTCCGTACTCCGTGAGATCCCGCACAAACTTACCGTCTATGAAAACCCAAAGATACGAGGCTGGATATGTGCGATGCTAACGTTCAAAAGCATTTGTTTTCAAATCTCCCAGCATATTAATATTGTTTTGAAGTCATAACATGATATTCTTCAAGTAATTGTGCAAAAAGTATGCTTTTTTAATCGAAACTCTGTAAATTTGTGTGAAAGGGAATAAAAGGCATCAGATTTTTACTGCCTCTTAATTTATCTTGGAAACTGCAGTAATATGTTCTTATTGGTACGAATTTCACGTCTTGCTAAAAAGTGCACCAAGGTACATAAATGCCATGAAACCAGGTAGGTATAATTATATACAACCATAACATTTATATTTTCCTATTTTTTTACAGATTCAAATAATCAAATAATAAATAGGACGATATTCTAAAATATGCTTAATAATACGAATATATTTAACAAAATAATAAGAAATGTTTAATACATTTTATACAATATTTAAAATATTAAGAAAAAAAATTATACATTTTATATACAGAAGTCAATCATGTGACTGGCAAGGTGAGCAGTGCGTTCCTGGGTTCGTAGGGTCACAGAACTCGCTTGTCAACTGTGAATAAATCACCATCCGAATACATGAGTTTTATCACTTAGGTGCTGTGTAAACTTATATTTACAGACGTCCACATGAGAAACAATTACCGTTTGAATTGGGCTATAGTTACTGGCATGAAAATTGCACGATTCTACATTGGATTTATTTCAATAGCATCTTTCATGTTTTACGAAAAAATACAAATAAACAGAGGAAACGATACAAAATTAATTTGGAACATGTATAGTTATACAAAAAGAAAAGCAAAAATAAAAAGACAGCAGAAAAAGCTAAACAGACAGCGCTTCTTGTGAATCTTCTCTGAGCACTATAGAAACTGTATCACATGGTTGATGAGAATATGGTCATGTGTTGTATGTTGTGAATCTTCTCTGAGCACTATAGAAACTGTATCACATGATTGATGAGAATATGGTCATGTGTTGTATGTTGTGAATCTTCTCTGAGCGCTACAGTAACTGGAGATATGAGTGGTATAAAGACAGTGTAATGTTACAGACGTCTGTAAACAGAGACACTCTCACTATCAGAGGAGTGAATGAGTCTGATCAGGGTCAGTACTGGTGTAGAGGACAGAGAGATGAAAGACCAAAATCATCACAGGAGAGTAACCGGATAAATCTGTCTGGTAATGGTAAGTAAATACTGTGATAAATACTTGCCTGATGTTTAAAATAAGCAGATAATATACTCATAAAACTTGTTGAAAGTCTTCATGAGATCTGTAACGCTGCTCAGTTGATATTTTTCACGTGACGTCACTCGCTTGATCCACTGTAGCAGTATATGACCCCTTTAAACATTGAAATGACCGACAATACAATCCTAGCTTGGCAAACGATGGCAAATTATGCTAACAGAATTATGATAAATGAATCCCTCACTAAACAGCTAATAAATACACAGCTGGCGGGCAACAAACGGATGCTTTTCTTCACACAGACGATCGTTCTGGTAAAAGCACAAAACAAAATGCACACAAACGTGTCCTTGCTCTTGATATACAATCACTGATGAACAGCACTTTAGTTTTAATGAGAAGAAGAAAGTATTCGAGGGTGTATTATAACCTGTCTGTAGTTACGCCGCTGGGTCACACCATACACTGCAAACGCTGAGATGTGTGTATTACTATCAGGTACTGAAATAATGCTTATGTGTTTATTAATGTTGCTTAATGAACTAATTCTAATTGCTTTGATAGATTGCTTTTGAGCAGACACCCATTCTCTGCTTGGACGTATGGGGCGCATGGTAGCAGTAATGGAGGCACAATGGCTAAAATGATTGCAAATAAATCACCCCACACCAGTATTTTTTTCCCCAAATTATTTTGGTGCACAATTTTTATTTTCGTTTACTGCACTTTACGTTTTTCAAATTTGTATATATGTATAATATATTGTATATATTGTATAATGTAATAGAATATAATACAATGTATGACAGATTATGTCCTCAAACACAAATGGCAGTGTAACAAATGTGGCATTGGTGCAGTATAAAGCAATTGAAAGAATCACTCGTTCCTCTATTAAAATGCATCATTAATGCATCTCTGATATCAGCCCCTTCTGCGTTAGCATGCTCAGATAATGCCTGAACAGGAGGCTGAATGTTTACAGTCCTGTCTGGGTGCTCTTCAGTGAAATTATCACCATGTTCATCACAAATATCATGGAGCACACAGCAGGCACCTCCATCGTCCTTTTAATCTCCCAAAAGACATCTCCACAACCGACCGTGCACTGCTGAGCCTGTAACTGTAGACTATTGTTGTTCCACTTCAGGGTGAGATTGATACCGCACCATTTACTTCTGATGCCCCAGAGTTCAGCCAATGCCAAATATCATATGTTTAAATATACATATCATTTTGGAAAAATCCTCTTTCTTTGTCAAACTAACAATAAAACCACCTTTAAATGTTTTTACTACCTTTCTATTATGATTTGTTCATACTTATCAGCCTCCTTCTAGGTGTCAAATCACTGTTTTCTCCTTGTGGCACACCCAGACTTTTACATATCAACAGTGAAAATACAGTTTACAGATGTGACTTATCTGATAACTATTAATGTACCTCAATTAAGCACTAGTAAAATAATTAAAATACATTATAGTAATTAATGTGAGACCCCTATCAATATTACTTTTATACCAAATATAGCTGTCACCCAGTATTGGTGTCATTTCCACCACGACACTGTACTGTCCCTTTAAAAAGTGTGTGTGAAAGATTGTTTAGGTGGTTTCTATGGAAACGTTCAGTGACATCAGAGCACATGTTGGACATGGAGGGAATTCAAATTTTCATCAACAACAAATGAAGAAAAATCAAGGTAAATATTGCTTGATCAGTTCATATATTTATTCTGCTTCATTTCCAAACATTCTCTGCCTTCAAGGGTGTTTTTAAAAAGTTGTATTTTCATGTTTTATTTTGCATACATGAAATGCTTAATATTAATTCAAAGCTAATCAGTGAAGCTATCTTTCATTTTCCATTCCATTCAAACATGAACAAATACGTTTCATTCATTCATTCATAACCACTCGAACCTCCTGCAGATCTGAAGCCAAAGCCTGAACTCACATCAGATCCTGCAGGAGCTGCACTGACAGGAAACACAGTGACTTTGACCTGTCGCATGGATCCGGCCACTGGATGGGACTTTTACTGGAACAAACACACACTGAACTCTGAGACAAAGACAGAAACAAACTCCTCCAGAGTGAAGATTGATTCAGTGTCAAGTACTGGTAACCACTCGAACCTCCTGCAGATCTGAAAATGTAAAAAAAAAAAAACTTTTTCAATAACATGAAAAATTCAGAACCACAGACAGTGACAGTTCTGCAAGACTGTAAATATTGATCCGTGAACATGGATTATGATATTGATGAATACAGAAAACAGCCTAAACATAAAACATAATAATATATTTATGTTAATTCAACACCTCATTATAAGGATCCCAGCTCACACAAAGTATCACAAACAGAGATGAAAAGACCAGAAAACCTGGACTGTAGTTTGATTTGTAAACTATTTATAAGGATTTCTAACTTGTTTTAGAGCAGTCGCTCACTCCTTTCCAAAACTATTGAAGTGGATAATGTGTGATTGAGAAAAACATAAAAGGCAAATATATGTACAGTATGCTCTATAGGGTCAAATAAACAATTTCCCAACTGGTTCTGGAGCACTACGGCCCTTTTTTCTGAAATGATTGAAGTGGAGCATGTGTCATTGGAGAAACCTATACACAATGTCATTAATAGGTATGAAACGTATAAAGCAAAACTTGTACAATAAAAACTGTAGCTTGGTCTTTGAGCCTAAATGAAGAATTTACAATCTTCCTCGGATGACTTGATCAGTTTTTATTCAGACCTGTTGAACTGTGTTAGGTGTCAATGAAGAAACCAATGCAACACGCTGGGAGCATAAAGCAATAACTCGCACAAGAAAGAGTTGTAGTATGTTCCTTCAATTAAGCTAAACATTTTACAGTTTGCTGTAGTAAAATGTTGCTGAAGTGTAGTGTGTTATTTAATGAAAAATGAATATAATACAATGTGTACTGGGTAAGTCAGTGCCTTCGTTCAAAAGTTATTGAACTGGATGATGTGTGATTGAAGAACCCCATAGAATACAGTGATGGTAGAAATTGAACATATGCAGTAAATAATAGCACGTTAAAGACGTGTAGAATGTTTTTTAGGTTAAAATAAACATTTCCACCATGTTCTAGAATTGTCCATCGAGCTTTTTAAAAGCTGTTGAACTAAATGGTGTGTCATTGAAGAAACCAATACAACACATTATGAAGTAGTACAAATTGACCACATAAAGAAAAGTGCTGCACAATAAAGAGTTGTAGTATGTTTATTAGGGTGAAGTTAAGATTTTCCAGTGTGTCCAGGACCAGTCCATCAAGCCTTTTAAAAGCTATTGAACTTAATCATGTGTCATTGAAGAAACCACAGTAATTAACAAAGTAATAGCAAAACAATTTGACTTGAGGCACAAATTGTTTATTAAATATACAAATCATAAATGTATCATATATCAACATGCTCTGGAACGTTTTAAATAAAAGCAAGCGCGCTTTTCAGCTCAAAAGAGTCTTAGCGATTTGCCATAAAGGTATCATGTAATTTGTAGACGGTCCCTCTGGTGATGACGTCACATCATTCCATAGACATAAACGTGTTTTTCAGCCGTATAAAAACATTGAATTCTGCTCATTATAGTCAGTAATGAAAATTAATCGTAAGTATACTTTTTAAATGCACATTGAACGGTTGGCCACCCTGTATAATATGAAAAGAGAATTGACTCGGTGGCCCCTAGTGTTCGGGGCCCTGGGCTGCAGCCCATGTTACCCATTATGATAACGCGGCCCTGCCTGCAATAACTGCATTTCACCACATACGCATGGCTGTATCACAAACACACAAAGCAGTCCTCAGGGTCTATAAGCAGCCAGCAGAGGGCAGATGTCTGATTTACTTACATTTACAGTCTTTCAGCACTGAAACTAAATGTTAGCTACATCGGAGAATACACGATTTTGTGGGAGAGATTTTGTCTCTTATGTACAAATCCTGTAATAGTTTAGACCTACTTCGACTTTTCAATCCTGGAAATGTGAAATGGTCCATTAATTGCTCCACAAAGAATGGAGGACAGAAGAAACATCCTGAGGATGTTTTGAGCAAGATATTATTCACATTATACATTTTAACACTGCATCTTACTTTATTAATATGTATAAATATTAACATATTTCATGAGTGAAAGCTGAATCAAATCTGGAGCACTGCAACGTTACTCTCATCTTCTTAAAAATCTTTGCTAATAAAACTCACCAGCAGATCCATCTGCCTTTTCCTCCAAAGCTGACATTGCAACATTGACTATCATGAAATGCCTGAACATTGTGTCAGTTTGTGAGCTTCAAGAGGAACTGAAACCTCTAAATGTAAGTAAATATTCACAGAATTGTCATAATTTTCCTTTAGGTCAGCATCTGCATCAACACGTCACTAAATGTTTCAGTTCAACTCTTCAGGAAGTGCTGAGCCGTGTGATGAAACACTTCTGCTCTTGCACTAGTGTGAGGAGTTTTATCTCTCTTCTGTTTCGCTCTATACCTGATGTCACGGATGCCTCAGTTGGTCTTACTGATGTCCGTACTACATTTCTGAGCCTTGAACATTTCAGTTCCCTTGCTGTCTTTTGAGGGTCAGAAAGCTCAGAAAAATATTTGTATTTGTGTTCTGAAGGTCTTATGGGTTTAGAACGACATGAGGGTGATTAATTAATGGCAATTTTCAATTTTGGGCGAACCAACCCTTTAAGAGGTGTAATAAAAGTGTTAAGTGAGTGGTGGAGTTGAGCTGATAGTTGCTGGTTTTACTTCTGCTTTTGTTCTCTGCAGCTCTTTTCCACTCGTCTTGACTGCAGCGGTCTGTCATCTGTGTTGAAGGCAAGACTTTTGGCCGACAAACCGAGACCAGAGCTGCTCACAATCTCACCAGAATGAACCGCAGTTCAGCTGCAAAGTACAAAAAGCATAACTCAAATTACATTAAAAGACGTACATTAGATTCCACCTTGTGACATTTAATCTTAATGTGTGCAGCTGTGTGTGTGAATAAACAAAATAAGAGATTCAGAACAATTCTGAAAGAACGTATCTTCAAGTAGAGAAACAGAACTCTAACAACTTGCATGCACTAAAAAAAGTATCTCAATATCTTAGAATTTATCTCTTTTTCTTCCTATTTCTTCATTTATTTCTGTAAAGAGTTTCGTCTCCTCCCTCATCTCTTCTTGAATTGTGAAATTACTGTTTAAACAGGAAGTGTCTGTTTTAGATGACACTGGACCGCAGGTTATTTTTATTAATGTGTCAGTATGGGGTCCGGTGCACTGCGTCTCATTCTCTGTAAGTATTTTATTATATTCTATATCTGGGGTGCAAAACTCAGTTCCTGAAGGACCACAGTCCAGCAGTGTGTCCAACCTTGTTATCTGTAGTTCTCAAATCAGATGAAATTTGCAGATCTGCAGACCTCCAGGAGCTGAGTTTGACTGCCATCTTCTACACTTTCTTCTGTTTTCTGTTTCTAATATGTTGTATTCAGTTGATGATCAATTTCAACAGGTTGTGCTGTGTGTAGGAGGGTTTGTGACTTTAGTCTTACTGCTGATTCTATTCTCTTTTTCTGGCATGTTTTGTCTTTATTGAGACAGGACAGATCAGAATTAACAGGAAGTGAAGTGTGGGGTGGGTCAGGAAAGGTCCTCGTGTCGGTATTAGCACAATAACAGCGCTGTATGTTGACACAATGCCCACAAGGCTATCAGTGCTGACTGCAAATTGTGTTGTTTATTGTTCAAATTGAATGTGATGACATGTTAATGTAAGACAGCTGAGTCACTTAAAGGGTTAATTCACCCAAAAATGAAAATGCTGTCATTCTGCCAAAACTGTAACTGTGCGTTCACACCAGACGTGACTTGCGCGAATAAATCACGCTATTCGCACATAGTTGGACGCTTGAACATTTTGAGTTTACTCGCTTCATTCACGCGTGAAATTCACTAAACAACAGGCACGAATTCGCGTCATGGGAGGGGCTTCTGCAGTCTGCAAGGTTGTCCCTGACGTGGAGACTGCAATCTGGGACTGTTTAGTGGAGGAGTCCCGTGGCAACCGACGGAATAGTTTTTGTTTAGTATATTCTGTGCTGTTTATGTCCTTTATGTTTAGCTCTTGTAAATATTCCCTTTCTCGTTACACTATACCACAACACTGGTCCAATCACAAATAACTAGTCTTTACTATACTATTGTGAGTGTATTTGCAATAGGATATAATTAGAATGAATGCATTCTAGTCTTGTCTAGTCTTAACATAGAAATTATATTTTTATGTAACAAATAAAAATTATGATTTACTATGTTGTGCACAAAGTAACACACCAAAACCTTTGGTCATTGTATAGAAGTTGAAGCGAGATGATTTTGTCCGCCATTGTTGTTTCGGATTTCTGTCTCCGCTCGCTACGTCGTAATCGCGTCACTACTAGAGCAAGCTCCTGATTGGTTAACGCGGCGCCAATATCCGCCAAAGTTCAGATTTCACAATTTGCGCGATTCACGCATCAAACTTAATCAACATCAACAAACGCTTAATTCGCTCGAATCGCATCATTCACGCCGCCTCATTCGCGCAAATCGTGCCGAAGGATTGTCTATCGCGTCTTTGCATTGTCTTGTAAATCATTCGCGCTTAACGCTTCATTCGCGTCTGGTGTGAACGCACCATAAGACCTTCGTTCATCTTCAGAACACAAATCAAGATATTTGTGATGAAATCCGAGTGCTTTCTAACCCTCAATAGACAGCAAGGGAACTGAACCATTCAAGGCCCAGAAACATAGTAGGAAGCTATGAGGCTATGATGATTTTTTGTGCAAAGAAAACAAAACGATCAACTTTATTTAATCTTTATTTCTCTTCTGTGTCAGTCTTTAATGCACATTCAGGAGTGTGTGATGTTTGTGATGCTGCTAAAGCAGGAGTCGTAGAACCTGCATGCGCTGCACCTTCTTTACATGCAGAAGAAGATGTAAGATCGCAATTTTTTGCCCAGATTTATACTTACTAGAACCAGATTAAACAGACGATAAACTAATATAGATGGACGTTCTACATCAGAACACGGGCTCCTGAGTCACACGCATGAACTCTCCTGAATGAGCATCAAAGACTGAGACAGAAGTGTCATAGTCAGTGTCTGCTGTGCCCTTGACAGCCACCAGAGGACACGCTTCTGCATTATTGCTTGTTTTGTTCTGGACTTCAGTTCCAAAGATTAATAAAGTCTTACTGGTTTAGAGCAACATGAGGATAAGTAATTAATTACAGTATTTTTATTTTTGGGTGAACTATCCCTTTAAAAATGTATGAATTCATGTGCATTAGACAAAACACGTCAAACCAACAGCCACCAAATGATGCTCGAGTTTTTTAGATCTAACTTCTTTTTTCTGAGACACTCTTCATCTAAATTTTATCCAGGTTGTTTCAACATCATTTTTAGTGGATGATTAAAGTCGGTTTTGCTCAGGTTTATAGACCAGAGCTGTAGTTCATCACATTTACATAAACATGTTCCTCTAATGCTCGACTATCAGAAAGACTTGAAAAACACAATTATTATACATCATACTTAACATCATGTTTTATTTTGTGAAATGTTTTTTTATTGAAAATTGTGCTTGTGCTATATTTCATTATATTAAAGGCCAATTGTTTTGATATATTGCAAATATGTATATGTTGTATCAGCCTGTTTAAATTGTGAACACTAAAAGCGGTCACTTACAGCAGTTTTCTTTTCTGGTTCACTTTAACTGAACTGAGTTTGGTTCATTTAAAATATACTTCATGTGAAAGTGTCTAAATAATTTTTGGGGCCACTGTGAAGTCACAATTAAGTTGATGGTAACAACGTCAAACAGGAAGTGAGGTTGGGTGCGTCTCTGTCACGAATCTGGTTGCCACTCACCACACTACAACTGCACATCACCCATGGACTACAACTCCCATCATTCACTGCACTACGACACACACATTCCCATCCACCATTGCACCAATCACACAGCTGTCACCAGTCACTCATTAGCCTTGATTGTCTCACGACACCTGCACCTCATTCACACACACACATATAAGCAGCACTAAACTCCTAAACCTCGTTTGTTTAGGAGTTTAGCTTGTTTTGTTCCAGTTAATAATCAGTGGTGAGAAACGTTAACCACAGCACTGCATCTAACGTGTTCACAAGTGTCTTAATACAAAAGTGAGTTTAGTTTCACTTTATTTTGATGGTCCCTTTAACACATTGTGTTGACTATAAGTAATGTTACACCTACATACGAACTCTCATCAGTGTGTTAGTACAGTATTAGTAGACTGGGTCAGGGTTAGAATAAGTTGGCATGTGTTTGCAAAGTTACTTATATTCAGTAGATGATCTGTTGGGAGACTATTCAATTAAATTAAATTCAAGATTATTTGTATAGTGCTTTTTATGATGCAACTCTTTGCAAAGCAACTTCACAGGAAATTAAGCTTCTAAAATAGATTTATTTTGTAGAAACTCAATATAATTAACTTATGGCAAAATTTGGTTAATTCAGTATAATCGCTGATGGTTGACCGAGGTCCTCCGAGGGGTTATCATCTCTTCTCAGGTGTTCGGTCATCTCAGATCATTTAAGGGTTGGATCCAGACTGAAGCTTGTGTAATTCCTAGTTACCATGGGATGTTAAAAAAGAAAAAACTCCTTGTAAAGGAATAACCCTGGATGAAATTATCTGTTCAACCCAAGATAAAGCATAATGTGCATTTGATCAGATATACCTGCAGTACAAGATTGTGAGATGCATTATATGAATGCTTGGCTAAAGAGATGTGTCTTTAATCTAGATTTAAACAGAGAGAGTGTGTCTGAACCCCAAATGTTATCAGAAAGGCTATTTCAGAGTTTGAAAGCCAAATATGAAAAAGTTCTACCTCTAGTGGACTTTGCTATCCGAGGTACTACCAAGAGTCCAGAGTTTTGTTCCTTAGGGAGTGGGTTGGATTGTAGCGTGATAGAAGATTAGTTAGGTACGCAGGAGCTAAATCATTTAGGGCCTTATAGGCAAGTAATAATACTTTGTAACTGATACGGAACTTAATAGGTAGCCAGTGCAGATACTTTAAAATTGAATAAATATGATCAATTTTTCTTGACCTGGTAAGGACTCTAGCCACAGCATTTTGTACTATCTGTAGCTTGTTTATTGAAGATGCAGTGCATTACAATAGTCCAGTCTAGAGGTCATGAATGCATGAACTAACTTTTCTGCATCAGAAATACTTAACATGTTCCATAGCTTGGCAATGTTTCTAAGATGGAAGAATGCTGTTTTTGTAACATGGTAAATATGATTTTCAAAAGATAGGTTGCTGTCCAATATAACACCCAGATTTTTAACTGTAGAGGAAGTAACATTACATCCGTCTAGTTGCAAATTGTGATCCAAGAGATTCTGTGTACTGTTTTTAGGTCCAAGAAGTAATATCTCGGTCTTATCTGAATTTAATAGGATAAATGTATTGGTCATCCAATCTTTTACATTTTTAACACACTCCGTTAGCTTAGATATTTTTGAAGTTTTATCTGGTCTTGTTGAGATATATAGTTGAGTATCATCAGCATAACAATGGAAACTAATCCCGTATTTTCTAATAATATTACCAAGGGGCAGCATATATAATGAAAATAATAGAGGACCTAGGACAGATCCTTGTGGTACTCCATACTTTACTGGTGATAATTGAGATGACTCCCCGTTTAAATAAACAAAGTGGTAGCGATCGGACAGGTAGGATCTAAACCATCTTAAAGCCTGCCCTTGAATACCTGTATAGTTTTGTAATCGATCTATCAGTATGTCATGATCTATAGTGTCGAACGCAGCACTAAGATCAAGTAAAACTAGCAATGAGATACAGCCTTTGTCTGACGCAAGAAGCAAGTCGTTTGTAATTTTAACAAGTGCAGTTTCTGTGCAATGACGGGGCCTAAAACCTGACTGAAATTCTTCATAGATATCATTTTTTAGCAAAAAGGAGCACAGTTGAGCAGACACTACTTTTTCTAATATTTTCGACATAAACGGAACATTTGAGATGGGCCTGTAATTTGCCAGTTCACAAGGGTCTAATTTTGGTTTCTTAATAAGAGGCGTAATAACTGCCAGCTTGAATGGTTTTGGGACGTGACCTAAAGATAACGAGGAGTTAATAATATTGAGAAGCGGTTGTTCTGCAACAGGTAACAACTCTTTCAATAGTTTAGTGGGTACAGGATCTAATAAACATGTTGTTGGTTTAGATGCAGTGATAAGTTTATTTAGCTCATCCTGTCCTATAATTGTAAAGCACTGCAGTTTTTCTTTGGGTGCGATGAATGAAGCTGAAGTACTAGACGCTGTAGAATCTACATCTGTTATTGTATTTCTGATGTTATCTATTTTTTCAGTAAAGAAATTCATAAAGTCATTACTGTTAAACTGTGAGGGAATATTTAGATCGGGTGACATCTGTTTATTTGTTAATCTAGCCACTGTGCTAAATAAAAACCTTGGATTGTCTTGGTTATTATCTATAAGTTTGCGGGATATGCTTGGTCCTGGCAGCTTTTAAAGCCTGTCTATAGCTGGAAATACTGTTTTTCCATGCAATTCTAAAGACTTCCAAGTTAGTTTTTCTCCGTTTGCGCTCAAGAATACGAGTTTCTTTCTTGGGAGAATGGGTATAACTGTTGTACCATGGCGCAGCACGTTTTTCTCTAACCTTTTTTAATTTAATGGGGGCAACAGTTTCTAACGTATTAGAGAAGATAGTTCCCATGTTGCTAGTAATTGTGTCTAGTTCATCTGTATTTATGGGTACACAGAGCAGATGAGATAAATCTGGCAGGTTATTGGTGAATCTGTCTTTAGTGGCTGGAATAATAATTCTGCCTGGACGATAACGCAGAGCAATATAGTTAATATCAGTAATATGCAGCATCCACGATACAAGGAAATGGTCAATAACATCATCACTTTGAGGTATGATATCTATATCAGTATGATCAATTTCATGTGACTATCACTATAAAGAGTAAGCAGATATTAATCAGACAGTCTAATGATACTCTTCTGAAAGTTTGTTGACACATAAGTGCAAAGTTATTTATTGTCAACAGAATGTGGAAAAGTGAACATCAAAATAAAGTGTTACTGTGAATTTTGCTTATTATGATATAATTATGTCATAAGCCCTATTCTGACGGTAATAGTTTATCATGTGGACGTAAGTTATTTTCACCATTTACAACGGGTAGTCATTGATTTATTGCCGTCCGGATCCAGAATGTCATGTTTTTTCTCTCACCACCTGCGTAATAATCCCCGGCTGAATTACCTTCTGTTTTCTGACAAAAACCAGGGTCGTGTAGTAAGTAAGTAAGTAAATTTTATTTATAGAGCACATTTAAATTCAGCTTACACTGACCAAAGTGCTGTACAAAACAATCATAAAATACAGTAAAGTATAAAATAAAATACAAGTTAAAATCCAAGATAACAATGTTAATCCACAAATTAAAATTCAGGAAAGGCCATCGAATAAAGATGCGTTTTAAGTCTAGACTTAAAAACAGAAATAGACGGAGCACTCTTAATGTCAGGTGGCAACTGATTCCATAGCCGTGGAGCAGCTACTGCAAAGGCTCTGTCACCTTTAAACTTAAGTCGTGACCGTGGGACATATAAAAGAGAATTATTAGCAGATCTGAGGGGCTTAGAAGTAGATTTAAACGAGATAATATCCGAAATGTAAGATGGGGCTTGTCCATTAAGTGCTTTAAAATCAATCAACAAAATTTTGAATTGAATTCTAAAGGAGAAGGGAAGCCAGTGGAGCGACGCTAAAATTGGAGTGATGTGATTGTTTTTTTGCACCAGTTAACAATCTGGCTGCTGCATTCTGGACCATCTGCAAACAAGCCAGTAAAGATTTGGGAAGACCTAGGTATAAGGAATTACAGTAGTCCAATCGTGATGTAATAAATGCATGAATAACTTTTTCCAAGTCTTGAAAGGAAAGTGTTGATTTAAGTCTAGAAATGATTCTCAATTGATCGTAGCTGTTTTTAACAACTGAGCTAATTTGCTTTTCAAGGCAAAGCTCAGAGTCAAAAATAACACCTAAATGTCTTGCATGTGACGTAACATAAGGAGTGAGACTGTCTAAGTTACTAACTATAGAATTTCTGATTTTAGAGGGACCAAAAATAATCACCTCAGTTTTTTCATTATTTAACTGGAGGAAATTATTCGCCATCCAGATTTTAATGTCCAGATTTTAAACAGTCCATAAGAGGCTGCAGAGAATGTCTAGATTTTAATGGAACGTATAACTGAGAATCATCAGCGTAGAAATGAAAAGAGATTTTATATTTCCTAATTATATTACCAAGTGGAAGCATGTACAGATTAAAAAGTAGGGGCCCCAGAATGGACCCTTGAGGTACCCCATAAGGGAGAGAAACTGATGATGAGGAAAACTGGCCGATAGCCACTGAAAGTGTCCTGGATTTAAGATATGACTTAAACCACGATAATGCTGTATCCTTAATACCTACCCAATGTTCAAGGCATGACAAAAGGATATCATGATCAACTGTGTCAAAAGTGGCACTTAAGTCCAATAAAATCAAAACTGCATTTTCACCGGAGTCAACCGCAAGTAGCAAATCATTCATCACTTTTAGCAAAGCCGTTTCAGTGCTATGATAGGTTGCGAAACCTGATTGAAATGGTTCAAAAATCATAGTCGAATTTAAAAACGTAAGTAACTCTGATTGGACAACTTTTTCCATAACCTTTGAAAGAAAAGGCAATTTTGAGATAGGACGATAATTATTCAAACATTTTACATCAAATTAATTTAATTAGTAAATTAATTGCCGTCTGAATCCATGTTTCTGAGTTTACAAGATGAAAACGATTTAACAATCAGTGTTTAAATCCTTTTTGACCACTGCTGAACACCGTACGGTAATTGTTGTACTTCGCTGTAATTTGCATACATATTCATTTCTGAAATACTGTAAAGTTTTTATAAGAACAATATTTTATAACTGCTCCCTCAAAGCGTGGGACTCGGTGCGACCGCATCAGTTGCACCACCCAAAGTACGGCCCTGGCTCCACCAAGAGAAGAAAATCACAAACATTCACAATGATCTTTATTATGACAGCAGCAGGTATGCAATACACTTTAAAATGTGTATTATATACAGTTATATACATTACATATAATTATATACAACTACAGCGTGTCTATTTTCTAATTTTTAAACAGATTTAAATAATCAAATAATAAATAGGATTATAGATATTCCAAAATATGCTTAATAATAAGAGTACATTTAACATAATAATACATTTTTATACATTTTACACAATAATAAAAGAAAAAATTATATACAGCAGACAATCATGTGACTGGGTTCGTAGGATCACAGAACTCGCTTCTCAACTGTGAATAAATCATCATCCGAATACATGAGTTTTATCACTGACGTGATATGAGAATATATTTTTACAGACGTCCACATGAGAAACAATTACTCTCTGAATCAGGATGTAATTACTGGCATGAAAATTGCACAATTCTACATTTGATATATTTCAATAGCATCTGTCATGTTTTACGAATAATGAGCAAATACACAGATGAAGAGAGGAAACATGTATGATTATACAAACAGAAAAAGCTAAAAAAAATAAAAATACAATAAAAAATATATAAAAATAAACAGAGCGATGAAAAGCTAAACAGACAGCGCCACAGAAACTGTATCACATGGTTGATGAGAGTCTGGTCATGTGTTGTATGTTGTGAATCTTCTCTGAGCACTACAGAAACTGTATCACATGGTTGATGTGAATATGGTCATGTGTTGTATGTTGTGAATCTTCTCTGAGCACTACAGAAACTGTATCACATGGTTGATGAGAGTCTGGTCATGTGTTGTATGTTGTGAATCTTCTCTGAGCACTACAGAAACTGTTTCACATGGTTGATGAGAGTATGGTCATGTGTTGTATGTTGTGAATCTTCTCTGAGCGCTACAGAAACTGTATCACATGGTTGATGAAAATATGGTCATGTGTTGTATGTTGTGAATCTTATCTGAGCGCTACAGAAACTGTATCACATGGTTGATGAGAGTATGGTCATGTGTTGTATGTTGTGAATCTTCTCTGAGCGCTACAGAAACTGTATCACATGGTTGATGAGAGTATGGTCATGTGTTGTATGTTGTGAATCTTCTCTGAGCGCTACAGAAACTGTATCACATGGTTGATGTGAATATGGTCATGTGTTGTATGTTGTGAATCTTCTCTGAGCGCTACAGAAACTGTATCACATGGTTGATGAGAATATGGTCATGTGTTGTATGTTGTGAATCTTCTCTGAGCACTACAGAAACTGTATCACATGGTTGATGAGAATATGGTCATGTGTTGTTTGTTGTGAATCTTCTCTGAGCGCTACAGAAACTGTATCACATGGTTGATGAGAATATGGTCATGTGTTGTTTGTTGTGAATCTTCTCTGGGCACTACAGAAACTGTATCACATGGTTGATGAGAATATGGTCATGTGTTGTATGTTGTGAATCTTCTCTGAGCGCTACAGAAACTGTATCACATGGTTGATGAAAATATGGTCATGTGTTGTATGTTGTGAATCTTATCTGAGCGCTACAGAAACTGTATCACATGGTTGATGAAAATATGGTCATGTGTTGTATGTTGTGAATCTCAGTGGTTGAAGGTGTTTCTCTGAGCAGCAGTGAATCCATCATATTTCGCTATCGATTTGTGCTACCTATCTGTTTTAATGGGAGGTAGCACAAATCGTCAGAACACCGGCCCTGGGTTGAAGGTGTTTCTCTGGGTATCAGTGAATCGACTGTCGTATCAGTTCAGCAGTCCTGTGACGTCACTGTGTGTGATGCTGACGTTGTTTAAAAAACATAGAAAGACACTTTCAGTTCATGTCAAATAAACTAAAATAGATATGTTTCAGTTATCTGTATTGTGCTGAATGAATGAAAATGCATCATATTCCATGTTTCTTCTGCTTTTAGTGCTGATGTTCTTCATCCACGCTGGACTCACTCAAGGTACTGTACTGTAGTAAATTTATTTAACAAATGTGAATTGTTTTATAGTTCTTTGATGTTTATTTGCCCACAATGCAGTGTTTTTCTCACGAGGAGGTCAAATCAAATCACTTTTATTGTCACATCACCACAGCACAAGTGCCTTGGTGAGTGAAATTCTTATGAGCGTGCTCCAGACAGTGCAGAAAAACAACAAACAATTTACATATGGACAGTACATATTTACAGACTGTACAGAAGACAATGTGCAAAATACACATACATATACTCAGTACACATAGTGTACTATAAAGACACACTCAATTATCAGCGACACATTATACACCGTATGGGCACATCTACATTATGTACAGTATCTATACATAATGTAGTCTATACATAGTAATAATGTGAGGTGCAACAGATTATAAATTAACAGCAGATTGGTTGAGCAGCAGATAGATGTGCAAAGGTGCAACAGATTATTCATATGCAGTGTCGTGGATGTGCATTGTATGGTGTCCAGTGATAGCAGATAGGTTGTGTTAGTGCAGTGGGTGCGTGTAGTCCAGTTGAACTGTGTTAAAGTGCAGTGCACGGCATGTTTTGTGAGTGGGAGTGTGATGTAGGTGAGTTATTTCTGACTGTTCATTAGCCTGATAGCCTGAGGGAAAAAGCTGTCCCTCAGTCAGCTAGTGCGGGATCGGATGCTGCGGAAACGTCGTCCTGAGGGCAGCAGAGAGAGCAGTCTGTGGGACGGATGGCTGGAGTCTTTGATAATCCTCCGGGCTTTCCTTGTGCACCGCCTGGTGTAGATATCCTGGAGGGAGGGAAGCTCACCTCCAACAATGTGGCGGGCAGTTCGCACGACCCTTTGCAGAGCCCTGCGGTTGCCAGCGGTGCTGTTTCCAAACCAGGCGGTGATACAGCCGGTCAGGATGCTCTCCACAGTGCAGGTGTAGAAGGACCTGAGGATTCTGGGGCTCGTTCCAAACTTCCTCAGCCGTCTCAGGAAGAAGAGACGCTGATGTGCCTTCTTCAGCACTGCATCTGTGTGAGCAGACCATGTGAGATCCTCGGTGATGTGAACGCCGAGGAACTTAAAGCTGCTCACCCGCTCCACAGGTGTCTTGTCGATGGTGATGGGTGTGTGTTCTCTGCTCTGTCTCCTGTAATCCACCACCAGCTCCTTGGTCTTGTCGATGTTGAGTGAGAGGTGGTTCTCCTGACACCATTTAGTCAGGGTACTCACCTCCTCTGTAGGCCGTCTCATCGTTGTCGGTGATCAGGCCTATCACCTGTGTCATCAGCAAATTTGACGATGACATTCGAGCTGTGTGTAGCTGTACAGTCGTGTGTGTACAGGGAGTACAGGAGTGGCTGAGGACGCAACCCTGAGGTGCACCAGTGTTGAGGATCAGGGAGATGATGTGTTGTTGCCCATTCTGACCACCTGACTTCTGCCTGTCAGGAAGTCCAGGATCCAGCTGCACAGAGATCTGTTCAGTCCTAGAGTCTGGAGTCAACCAGTGTGGCAGGCACTATGGTGTTAAATGCCGAACTATAATCCACGAACAGCATCCTCACATAGGTGTACTTATTTTCCAGGTGGGAGAGAGCAGTGTGCAGGGTGAAGGCAATAGCATCGTCTGTGGAACGGTTACTGTGGTATGCAAATTGTAGTGGGTCCAGTGAAGCAGGCAGCACAGAGCAGATGTAGTCTCTGACAAGCTTCTCAAAACACTTGCTGAAGATGGGGGTCAGAGCAACGGGCCTCCAGTCATTCAAGCATGTGATTTTATTTTTCTTTGGTATGGGCACAATGATGGATTTTTTGAAGCACGAGGGAACCACAGACAGAGAGAGGGACAGATTGAAAATGTCTGTAAAAACCAGAGCTAGCTGGAAAGCGCATGCTTTGAGCACATTTGAGGTTTTGAGTTAATAACAGTGATTGATACAATGATACTGTAGGTGAACAATATTCATATGTGTATTAATACAGAGAGACCTGTATTGAAGGTGACTTCAGATCAGCGTTTGTTCAGCGGAGAGACGGTCTTTCTCACATGTGACATACAGCGAGCAGAAAACATTCAGTGGACATACAGCTGGTTTAAATATGGACACACTTACAATCCATTTACAACAACAACAGCAGCACAGTACAGTTTCACAGCTGATTATATGTATCACAGTGGTGAAGACAGCTGTAGAGGAGAGACATATTCACAGAGATCAGACATCAGTGCTGCTGTTACACTGACTGTATCAGGTGAGTGATCATATTCATATCTGATTAATACTCATTTAACATCAATATGTGTTGCCCCAGGGTGCATAAGTTCAGCACTATAGCTCTGACTGATTTAACTGAACTGAATGTTTGTAGAAAATAATTTGCTAAAATAATTATATTAACAGCAACACTGAAATAACAGCATACAGTTTATCTGTTATTAATTGTCCAGTATAAATAAATATATTATGAATAGTGCAATTAATTTAAATCATTGAAAACGTCCCAGGTTATGTATGTAACCATGGTTTCCCAGAGGGAACAAGACGCTGCGTCGAGACGCTTTTGGGAAATGCCATCAGTGATATCCAGCTCTGAATCATATGTGTAATCAGTACAAACAATGGGCAAGACATCATGGGCGGGTGACGTAATGACCAGGAAGCTTTAAAACCACGTGAGGTGCAACCGGCGTTAGCTTCTAGGAATGAAGCATAGCTCTAGTAGGGATGCCGGAGGTATGGCCCTGCGACGCAGCGTCTCGTTCCCTCTGGGAACCATGGTTACATACGTAACCTGGGACGTTCCCCTCAGGGAACTTCGAGCTGCGTCGAGACGCTTTTGGGGAACGAGATAACTATGCCGCCAGACTTGCAAATCCCTGCTTAGTGTGGAAGAGCACAGCTATGGCAAGAGAAAAGAAGAGCCAGGAGTGGCTCACAAATCTTTGTCAAGAACCTGACGAATGTGAGGGGTGTAGACCACTCTGCAACGTTGCAGTACCGGAAAGGCCTTGGAGGCCGCCATACCTTGAGATGAGTGAGCCTTGACTCCCAAAGGTGAGGGGAGATCAGAGGACTCGAGGTTATAGGATCGCATCCTGATCCCCCACTTAGCATATGCTTCTCTGGCCTCAGCACCGGAGGAAACATGTAACTAGACCTTCAGGGTGGAGTGGGCTAACCCCACTGAGAAACAGGACTGCAAGAACTCCAGCACTGTACCAAACGGGCGGTTAACTGGATCAAGCTGGCAGTCTCCGCACCCTGAGTCTCAACTTCAGGGTGTACAGTTTCCTCATTGAGGGAGCGATCGGGGAAAAGTGTACAGACGATGCCTCGGCCAAGTCTGTACCATATCATCCAGCCCCAGCGGAGCTGGATGAGTCAGAGATAACCAGAGGGGACAGCTCGATATCTGACGAGTCTCAAACGGATCCACCTCCTGGCCCAAACTCTCCATATCTGCTTCACCCCTCAGGGTGAAGCATCCATTCCCCGGGCCTCAGCCCCTGCCTCGACAGGATGTGTCTTGTAAGGAGACTCACTTAGAGCCTACCACAGATGCGAGCGGAGGCCTTTAAAACTCTCTGAGCGAGAGGAGGCATGACGACACTCGCCGAAATGGCTCTAGGTCCGGTAGACCGCAGGCCGGGTGGTCACTCATGACTGCTCCCCAACCGGTGAGAGATGCATCTGTCGCTAGCATTACGCAGCAACAGGAGCTCCCCGCACCAGGCCTTGGGACAAAGACCAGTTTTTGAAACTGCTTGACAGTGAGTGACCGGCCTTCTCTTACTCTCTTGACTGACGTGAGGATTGACTCAATCCGAGCAGGGGACATACGTGCCTGCATCGTGGTCGGATCCCACACCACGCCCAGATAAGAGGTTCTCTGTATTGGAGAAACACACTTTCCTGATGTTAAGTCTTATCCCCAACTCTTTAAAGTGAGCGAGAACGACATCTCGATGCCGAACCGCCATCCGCTCTGATGAGCTAGTCGGGGCAAGAGTGCAAGTCCGAAGGGAAGAACCCAATATTAATACGCTTTGCCCCCAAAGCATATTTCAGGAACTTCCTGTGATGGGGAAGGATTATGCATCTTCTAGATCGCTCGTGACCACCAGTCCTCGGATCTGGTGTGAGACACGTGCTTGAAGAGAGCTTTCTGAACTTCAGTCGTGTGACTGAGCGGTTCAGTTTGCTTAGATCTAAAAAGGACGCAACCCCTTTCCCAGGAACAATGAAGTACGGCTGTAGAACCCGGACTCTTTGTCTAGAGGAGGGACCACCTCGATGGCCTCCTTCCTCAGGAGAGTGCTCATTCCTTGTTCCCTTACCAGAGCCTCCTCGGGACCCACCAGCATGGGAGTGACCCCGTTGAAAGGCGGTGGCAGAGCGCCATGATAGCCTTGTTCTACATTGTGCATGACCCATCGAGACACATTTGGCAGTAGTTTCCACGCTGCCGAATAGTCTACTAAGGGAACCAGTCTCTCAAGACTGGCCTCTGGTGTACTTAGAGCTGCTAGCTCGGTGCCCTGAAGCGGAGGACCGGCAAGGGAAGGCCGCTCTAGCTGCTCTAGAGACCCCCAAAAGGGGGCGGCGAGCCTCTCAGCTCCGCTACATTTCCGGGCGGAAGAGACTGAGAGAAGTGCTCGCTGGAGACTGCTGTGCCCTGGAACACTGGCAGGGTTAACAGGCTGATCTCCTGAGGCCACTGAGGAGAGACGGGCACCGTGTAATGCGGTGTACTCCGCTCCTCCCCAGAGGGGCCTGCCCTCATAAGTCCTGGGCCATGGCAACAGGACTGCCTCAGAAGCCTCCTATTGGAAATGACGGTACTCAGACCCACGTCATCTTTTTAGGAAGACTAAAGAACCAGAGTCTGCTCAGGCAGGACCCAATGAGACATGCTTGGCAGGGGCTCCCACACCACCAGGTGACCTACTAAGGCAGGGGTCTGCAACCTTCAACGTCAAAAGAGCCATTTTGGCCGCTTTCCTTCCGAATTAAATTCACGTGGAGCCACAAAATATTTGATGCCCAAATAAAGATAACACGGCATATAGCTAAAGTTTTATATTCAGTTATGTTACAGGGCAGAGGAATAGCAATCATTTCAGAAGTGAGGGGGACAGAAATGTCAAATGCAGTAATAATAATAAGTATTACAATATTTATGTATGTATAATTGACAAAACAATTATCTCTTTTTTTAATTGGCTAAGAAAATAAAATATACTGCTGGACAATAATAACATCATATGGTTATGATTGTACAATTGGTATATATACTACAAACACTTGTATTTTTTCACAGAATAAGGCAGAAAATGTATGTGACCCTGGAGCACAGGTTATGTTTGTAGCAATATAAAAATACATTTTATGGGTCAAAATGATCGATGTATCTTTTATGCCAAAAATCATTAGGATATTAAGTAAAGATCATGTTCCATGAAGATATTTTGTACTGTAAATATATCACAACTTCATTTTTGATTAGTAATATGCATTGCCAAGAACTTTATTTGGGCAACTTTAAAAGCGATTTAGATTTCTTTTCCAAACTCAGATTACAGATTTTTAAATAGTTGTATATCTGCCAAATATTGTCCTATCATAACAAACTACACATCAATGGAAAGCTTGTTTATTCAGCTTTCAGATTAAGCATGAATCTGGATTTAAAAAAAATTGACACTTAAGACTGGTTTTGTGGTCCAGAATCACATATTGTATTGCTTCTGTACTGTAATTAATGCTGTCAATTACCACTGTATCATTCATATGTATTACCTGGAGAAGACTCGAAAAACACATAAACCATATCGTCTTCACGTTTCATCAGTTAAGTGTTTTGCTTGTTATTCAGCTTAGCTACAGCGATAGCGGGATGCCTGTCAAATGTTACTATTACTTCTCTGTGAGTCTGTTTTGGACTTTCTGCGCGAGAGCGCACTCTGGCTTCGAGAATAAATTAAACATACAGCGCAAGAGAGAGTTCAGCGCTCCGTGGTGTTCACATCGTTTTTGATACGAATAAAATGTATCCAAAACGACGTGACTATCTTTTCTCTTTTAATTTATATGTAGATTTACTCACATTGGCCCTTGAAAACCTCTACTTTAGCACACTTGACCTAGAAAAATTGCAAGGGAAGTGTTTAGGTTGTATTAAAAGTCGGGGGGACACCTCCCCTATATACGTTCACCCATGCTACAGGGAGGCACCGCAGAGGGATGAAAGAGCCGCATGCGGCTTGCGAGCCGCGGGTTGCCGACCCCTGTACTAAGGGAACCAGTCTCTCGAGACTGGCCTCTGGTGTACTTAGAGCGGATAGCTCTGTGCCCTGAAAGCGGGGGACTGGCAGGAGACGGCCGATCTAGTTGCTCTAGAGACCCCTGAAGGGGTGGCGAGCTTCCCAGCTCAGCTACATTTCTGGGTGGAAGAGACTGAGAGAAGTGCTCGCTGGAGACCGCTGCGCCCTGGAACACTGGCAGGGTTAGCAGACTGATCTCCTGAGGGCACTGAGGAGAGACGGGCACCGTGTAATGCGGTGTACTCCACTCTTCCCCAGAGGGGCCTGCCCTCTTAAGTCCTGGGCCATGGGATCAGGACTGCATCAGAAGCCTCCTATTAGAAATGATGGTCCTCAGACCCGCGTCATCTCTTAAGTAGACTAAAGAACCAGAGTCTGCTCAAGCAGGACCCAATGAGACACGCTTGGCAGGGGCTCCCACAACGCCAGGTGACCTACTAAGGGAACCAGAAAATAATAATATATATTTATATATATATATATATATATATATATATATATAACTTTTCATAGTCAGATAAAATGCATAATTAATTATTCAAAATTAAATGCAGTCAAACACCTAGACAAGTAAACACGGTCTGAAGTGAACAATTCATAAAATGAACCGATAATGACGGCAACACGCGAACCACTCGGAACAAAACAATATAAATCTTCTTGGAGAGAAACTGCTGCAGATTAGCGCACTCTCACTCAAGGGGGAAGAACTGCAGCGCAGGCTTCCACCCCGAGAGAGTGCTAGACCTGGGGAATGCAGGTGAACCCGTCTCCAACCCGTCCGCCAGATCTATGTGCGATCCCCGTGATCTCAATCGCCGCAGTGCCTCAGCAGTAGCGGGACCGTGAGATCACAGGCACGGACACACTCCTCGGAGCGTGCCCGGCGGAGCACAATGCATTGCAGCGGGGAACACGCATTTATCAGCCCCTCCTTTTTTTCTCAAGAGAGCTGTACGTGTGCGCTTCTCTTATTTTTAGCCCCGCTCCCCAGATAGGTTTCTCTCTATAGCTTTATTTGTTTTTATTTATTCACAACATGCTTGTGCAAACGTACGTTTTGTGAAAATTCATTGACATCCTCTCTGTCCCCCTCCTCAGAAAAGGGCAGGTGGAGCGTCGAGCCCTTTCTCTGGGGGGAAGAACCGCGGGGCGGGCTTCCGATCTCAGAAAGCGGGCGCTGGATCTGATGGGAAAGGAAGAAGATAGGGGATCGCCCGTCTTAATTCCCTCCATCTGATCCATCTGCGAGCACAGCCACTGCTCCGCCTCAGCGGTAGCGTGGCAGGTGCTGCGAGGACGCTGGGGAAAACTCCCTCCTCAAAGATAGTTTTCCCCGGGAGCGAAGTATTCACAGTGGATGCCACTCATAATGCGGACAGTCGGCCCCCTCGATAGCCAAATCTGCATGCTTCACTCCCAGTCAGACCATCGTACTGTGTGTATCCCGCTCGTGATATAGCGTGGGCAGGGAGGAACACACGGTCTGTAACATGATCTACTTTCGCCCTTATATGACTTTGATATGTCTGGTTTCTAGTCTTTTCCTTTTCTCGTTCTTTCTTATTTCCTATCTTTCTTTGACAAACGACAGTAAATAGACTCACAGAACATATACGTGACTGACACACACAGAGAGCTTGCTGAATGAAAGAAGCTAACGCCGGTTGCACCTCACGTGGTTTTAAAGCTTCCTGGTCATTACGTCACCCACCCATGACGTCTTGCCCATCGTTTGTACTGATGACACATATGATTCCAATGTTGCCAACTATTTTCAATGGAAAGTAGCTAAAGTCTGCTCGAAAAGTCGCTAAATGTCGCAAGATGACGTCAATGCTACATTTGCATATTAATGACGCAATCACGTCCTATTTTGCATTCTGCATAAAATGACGGTGTATAACTGTTTTCCCTAATCCGTGCTCACATAATGTACTTTAATATACAAGCTGAGTGTCCAGTATAAAACTGTTATCAATTAACGTTACATATTTTCTGTCAGACAACGGAACTGAACTTGTAAAACCAGCAGTTACATCATCTGCAATGATACAATTCTGGATTTTGCTTTTTATATGTGTATATGAGTTTAATAAGTTTAATTAAGTTTATTGATGTGTATGAGTAAGTACAATCACGTACAGTCTCTCAGACATAGCCCAGTAAGCGATCTTAGAAGAGTTCAGAAACTGGAATGAGCTAATGCTCTGTGAGAGTGAGTAATATAAGTGCATGAGGTTAAAAAAAGAGGCAGAAGAAAAAAACAAATTAAATAGTTTTATTTCAAACAAAGGAGAAGCAGGCAAGTCCATGGCAACACCGTGTGCACATGCGCAGCTCATTGACATCTATGTCAGCTGCCGTGCGGTCACTGGAATGTGCTGCTCCTCTCAGCCGGAGCCAGCGCTCACTGATCAGAGCAGACACAGGGAGAGGTGTAACTCAAGATCTCGCGCTCGCAGGACAGTACTGGCCACATTTGGAAAGTTGCTAAGGTTTTTCCAAAAGTCGCTAGATTTGTCGCTGGGCGCTTTTTAAAAAAAAAGTCGCTAAAGGGGTCTGAAAAGTCGCTAAATCTAGCGACAAAGTCGCTAAGTAGGCAACACTGTATGATTCAGAGCTGGATATCGCTGATGGCATTTCCCAAAAGCGTCTCGACGCAGCTCGAAGGTCCCGGAGGGGAACATTAATCTGAGAAAAATAATAAACTGTGCGTCTTTCTTTCTTTCTTTCTTTCTTTCTTTCTTTCTTTCAGTTTAGTTGAGGAGACTGCAGACAAAAACACTGTCAAGTTTGATATTTTGGGTTTTTGGTTTTTCATAACGTGGTTTTTAGTGGAAATAAAACATCCTAAAGACAGTTAAGTTATTATTTTATAGCACGGTATCTCTTTGTGTCAATAGATTTAAAATACAATACATATTTTAAAGCCTGTTTTCTCAAAATGAGTGTTTTCTCCTTCACTGAGTCATAAATCTCCTCTTCAGCAGCTCTTACACACACCAGACTTCACATCTGTGTTCTGTCCATATCCTGAAGCTTTTACAGAGGGATTTGTTCATATATAATTTCCTTCATTATATACAACATTTTATTCCCCAAATAATGGCTTATGTGTGTGCTGTGGTGTCACTCCTTCAGCATTGTGTGTGTTGTCGACATTGTAACTGACATTTTTGACAAATTATGTAACAAAAAGTCAATATTTGTTATAGTCTGCAATTGATAAGGGTGATTTGTGTGTGTGTGTGTGTGTGTGTGTGTGTGTGTGTGTGTGTGTGTGTGTGTGTGTGTGTGTGTGTGTGTGTGTGTGTGTGTGTGTGTGCGTGTGCGTGCGCTTAATCGTTCTGTATTGTAAACGTGTGGAAGGGTTGCCACTTCATCTTCATTTATTGTGTGGTCTGCATTGTGGTGAATTTGATTTTATTTGACAAATTAAAAAGTAAAGGATTCGATTTTATCATTTCCCCATTCATTTCAATGTGAACATCACAAGTGACTTTTTTCACACTAACATACAACCAGATATTAATCCAGTTTATTTTATTGTTTTATTTGTAGAGCTACAAAGTGTTGACAAAAGTACAAAGTCTCAAGCCATTTAGATAAAAGGAACATTTGTTTTTTTAAATCCAGCATACGTCACCAAAGAGAAGTCTGTCACTTCACTGGATGTATGCATGGATCAGTTGTTCAGTTCTGTGAAACATTTACAACATTTCAATTATGAGTCACTATGTTTTTGAATTTCTTCACAGATTTACCCAGATCTACACTGACTGTGACACCAGACAGTCCTGTATTCACTGGAGAGACAGTCAATCTGAAGTGTGTGATTGAGTCTTACAGTAACTGGAGATATGAGTGGTATAAAGACAGTGTAATGTTACAGACGTCTGTAAACAGAGACACTCTCACTATCAGAGGAGTGAATGAGTCTGATCAGGGTCTGTACTGGTGTAGAGGACAGAGAGATAAAAGACCAAAATCATCACAATCAAGATCTTCTGTTAATATCTCTGTGAAAGGTGAGTTTAATATCATTGTCCTTCTGTACTACATGTATGATCACACATCCAATCAAAATACATTCTCGATTTCAGATGTTACATTCACGCTACTCATAAATATAATAATCTACACTTAATTTGAGGGTTTAATTGTTTAATTCTCGTTTAACTCGTTAAGTAGCTGTTCACACAGGACCTGTTCTTGTGTTCACAACAGATACAACAATGAAACTGGTTACAGGAATCTCAAAATGTGTTTTACATCTGAACTATGACGTGTCATCTTAAAAACACAACAGTCATGGCAACTATACAGGTGCTGGTCATATAATTAGAATATCATCAAAAAGTTGATTTATTTCACTAATTCCATTCAAGAAGTGAAACTTGTATAATGTATACATTCATTCCACACAGACTGATATATTTCAAGTGTTTATTTCTTTTAATTTTGATGATTATAAGTGACAACTAATGAAAACCCCAAATTCAGTATCTCAGAAAATTCTCATTACAAAGAAAGGATTTTTAGAAATCTTGGCCAACTGAAAAGTATGAACATGAAAAGTATGAGCATGTACAGCACTCAATACTTAGTTGGGGCTCCTTTTGCCTGAATTACTGCAGCAATGCGGCGTGGCATGGACTCGATCAGTCTGTGGCACTGCTCAGGTGTTATGAGAGCCCAGGTTGCTCTGATAGTGGCCTTCAGCTCTTCTGCATTGTTGGGTCTGACATATCGCATCTTCCTCTTCACAATACCCCATAGATTTTCTATGGGGTTAAGGTCAGCAGTTTGCTGGCCAATTAAGAACAGGGATACCATGGTCCTTAAACCAGGTACTGGTAGCTTTGGCACTGTGTGCAGGTGCCAAGTCCTGTTGGAAAATGAAATCTGCATCTCCATAAAGCTGGTCAGCAGCAGGAAGCATGAAGTGCTCTAAAACTTCCTGGTATACGGCTGTGTTGACCTTGGACCTCAGAAAACACAGTGGACCAACACCAGCAGATGACATGGCACCCCAAACCATCACTGACTGTGGAAACTTTACACTGGACCTCAAGCAACGTGGATTCTGTGCCTCTCCTCTCTTCCTCCAGACTCTGGGACCCTGATTTCCAAAGGAAATGCACAATTTACTTTCATCAGAGAACATAACTTTGGACCACTCAGCAGCAGTCCAGTCCTTTTTGTCTTTAGCCCAGGCGAGACGCTTCTGACGCTGTCTGTTGTTCAAGAGTGGCTTGACACAAGGAATGTGACAGCTGAAACCCATGTCTTGCATACGTCTGTGCGTGTGGTTCTTGAAGCACTGACTCCAGCTGCAGTCCACTCTTTGTGAATCTCCCCCACATTTTTGAATGGGTTTTGTTTCACAATTCTCTCCAGGGTGCGGTTATCCCTATTGCTTGTACACTTTTTTCTACCTCATCTTTTCCTTCCCTATGCCTCTCTATTAATGTGCTTGGACACAGAGCTCTGTGAACAGCCAGCCTCTTTTGCAATGACCTTTTGTGTCTTGCCCTCCTTGTGCAAGGTGTCAATGGTCGTCTTTTGGACAACTGTCAAGTCAGCAGTCTTCCCCATGATTGTGTAGCCTACAGAACTAGACTGAGTTTAAAGGCCTTTGCAGGTGTTTTGAGTTAATTAGCTGATTAGAGTGTGGCACCAGTTGTCTTCAATATTGAACCTTTTCACAATATTCTAATTTTCATTAGTTGTCACTTATAATCATCAAAATTAAAAGAAATAAACACTTGAAATATATCAGTCTGTGTGGAATGAATGTATACATTATAGAAGTTTCACTTTTTGAATGGAATTAGTGAAATAAATCAACTTTTTGATGATATTCTAATTATATGACCAGCACCTGTATATAAATCTGTAGTATAGCTTGTATAATGCTGATAAAAGCTAGAGACACCACACAACAGCTAAAGGTTTCAGTCTGATCTATATGTGAACACAGACCTGAACATTATAATATTTCTGTGTGAACTTATAATACACTCTTAAAAATAAAGCTTCTTATTAGCTTTGATTGTTTCACGAAGAACCGTTAACATACAGGGTATCTTTCCATTAAACAAAAGTGTCTTTAGATTATTAAAATGTTCTTCAAACTATATAAAATGGTTATTTTAAGAACTATTCACTTAAGTGACTTATTAATGGTGACTGGAGATGTCAAAGTTCAAAAAGGACATAAAAACACCATAATTATTTTAATAAACCAATGACCCTTGTGTTATATTCCAACTCTTACCTTTATACAATAGTTTTGTGAGAAACAGCCCAAAGTGTCTGAAGTATTTTAGTCCACATCATTCTGCAATCATAGCAGTCAGACAATATTAACCAGCATGTATTACTAGTGAAAAAAAAACATATCTGCCATTTTCTTCTCATGTTTTCAGAGGATGATGTTTCCGTGATAAGACACAAATCACGTGCAAGGTTTTTTTTTAACAATCAACAAAGGTGTCATTAGCTGCTTAGCAACAAGCTGGTTTGTTTACATCAGCATGGGTTTGAAAATGACATTTCATTGGTTCAGACTCATGACATCGAGTATTCGATATAATATTCACAAAGCTGGATTGATGCGCTTTACAACAAGACCAGACTTGTGCTGAGGAGAAGCATCAGTTGTCAAGTAGTGAGCAGAAAAACGGAAAACTTTAGAAAGCACACAAATAAAGGCATTTGTAGATGTTTAATTGTTATGTGAAGTATTAGGATCACTAGACGAGAGCTTAATGAACTCGTTTTAGTGAAAACCTCATTCTTTTTGTCATTCCAATTAAAATAATTCTGATTGAAATATTCGGTGAACTGTTTACATGAGACGTTATCTATCCGATATGGTGTTTACATGTGCCGGTGTACAGACGAAACATGCTACCTATCAGATTGTGCTACCAATAATATATGTGTATTCTTTTAAGGGTAAGTTTAGGGTAGGGGTAGGTGTGGACATTAAAAAAAGCTCAAATCACATTAATAAGATGCTGGTAGCACAATCTGATAGGTAGCATTTTTCTATATGGATTTGTGCTACCTATCTTTTTAATGGGAGGTAGCACAATCTGAGAGGGTAGCACAAATCGTCAGAACACCAGCGCTTTCAATCGGAATGATGTTGTGACATGCACACATTAGCCTATGTCCTCTTTGCCGACTTTTACCTGTCAACATGGAGTTCCATATTTTCTTATGCACAGGATTTTTATGTAAAGTGTTGCTCTTAATCAAGCAACAGCATGAATTAGAAGGCATACTACTGCTGGAAGGTATGAGGAAAATACAGGCACAGGAAGCTGACATTTTTGGTGGCAGTGCATCTCAAAGAAGCATCTGATTTCTACCCCTCCCTCCTCCAAGCAGAAGCAGGAGCGTGTGGATGAAGGTCCGTAGTAACGACTGGTGGTAGCTGGTTGTATTGCTTGAATTTAGTGTCTGCTAATTATGCGTGTCGCGGTTGTTCTATACAAACTCGGAAGCTGTGCGGAATGCCATGGTGTGGCAAATCAATTCAGTGTTCACAAGAGCTGATGACACACAGCTCTATCTCTCATTTCGACCAGATGATCCAACGGTAGATGCACGGATCTCAGGCTGCCTGGCGGACATCTCGGCATGGATGAAAGAACACCATCTACAGCTCAACCTGGCAAAGACTGAGCTTCTTGTCTTCCCTGCAACTCCAACTCTACAGCATGATTTCACGATTCAGCTAGGTTCATCAACAATTACCCCATCAGCTTCGGTCAGAAATCTTGGTGTAATCTTCGATGACCAGCTGACCTTCAAAGAGCACATTGCAAAGACTGCTCGATCTTGCAGGTTTGCACTACACAACACCAGAAAGATCAGGCCCTTTCTGACAGAGCATGCTGCACAACTTCTTGTCCAGGCCCTTGTCATTTCTAGACTGGACTACTGCAATGCTCTTCTAGCTGGACTTCCATCAAACACAATCAAACCTCTACAAATGATTCAGAATGCAGCGGCACGACTGGTCTTCAACGAGCCCAAAAGAGCCCATGTTACACCTCTCTTTGTCTCCTTGCACTGGCTACCAGTTGCAGCTCGCATCCAGTTCAAGACACTGATGCTTGCATATAGAACAACCACAGGCTCAGCACCCACCTACTTCCACTCACTATTACGAATCTACATCTCTTCCAGAAGTCTAAGATCTGCTAGTGAGCGATGCCTCGTGGTACCATCACAGAGAGGCTCAAAATCACTCTCCATAACATTCTCTTTCACCGTTCCTGGCCGGTGGAATGATCTTCCCACCCCCATCCGGAATACTGGATCCCTGTCAATTTTCAAGCAACAACTGAAAACTCATCTTACTCTCCTTCCCTTGCTAGCATGTACTTATTTGAACAATGCCTGAGACTTGGTGTTATTAGCACTTCCTCTGTATGTTTGCCTCTTCAAGATTAATCGCTTTATGTATTCCCCAATTGTAAGTCGCTTTGGATAAAAGCGTCTGCTAAATGACTAAATGTAAATGTAAATGTAGTGAACCAAACTGAGAGACCATTTTAAGGCTCAGGAAACATTTGCAGGTGTTTTGAGTTGATTAGCTGATTGGCATGTCACCATATTCTAATTTGTTGAGAAAGTGAATTGGTGGGTTTTTGTTAAATGTGAGCCAAAATCATCACAATTAAAAGAACCAAAGATTAAACTACTTCAGTCTGTGTGCATTGAATTTATTTAATACACGAGTTTCACAATTTGAGTTGAACTACTGAAATAAATGAACTTTTCCATGACATTCTAATTTATTGAGATGCACCTGTATATACAAATCAAATCAAATCACTTTTATTGTCATATCACCACAGCACAAGTGCCTTGGTGAGTGAAATTCTTGAGAGCGTGCTCCAGTGCAAAAAAATACAAATAAATTTACATATAGACAGTACCTATACTTACAGACTGTACAGAAGACAATGTGCTGAAAAAACACATATACTCAGTACACACAGTGTACTATAAGACATACTTAGTTACCAATACACATTGTACACATTCTACATTATGTACACATCTATACATAGTAATATGTGAAGGTGCAACAGATTATACATTATACAGTATATTTGTGCAACAATACAGATTAGTTGTGTAACAGATAGTTGTGCAAAGGTGCAACAGATTATACATATGCAATGTCGTGGATGTGCATTGTATGGTATCCAGTGATAGCAGATAGGTTGTGTTAGTGCAGTGTGTGCGTGTAGTCCAGTGGAACTGTGTTAAAGAGCAGTATACAATATGGCATATTGTAAAGTGGGAGTGTGCTGTAGGGTGTATTAGTTTTTTCTGTTCATTAGCCTGATAGCCTGAGGGAAAAAGCTATCCCTCAGTCGGCTAGTGCGGGATCGGATGCTGCGGAGACGTCTCCCTGAGGGCAGCAGAGAGAGCAGTCTGTGGGATGGGTGGCTGGAGTCCTTGATGATCCTCCTGGCTTTCCTCATGCACTGCCTGGTGTAGATGTCCTGGGGGGAGGGAAGCTCACCTCCAACAATGTGTTGGTCAGTTCGCATGACCCTTTGCAGAGCTTTGCGGTTGCCAGCGGTGCTGTTTCCAAACCAGGCGGTGATGCAACTGGTCAGGATGCTCTCCACAGTGCAGGTGTAGAAGGATCTGAGGATGCTGGGGCTCATTCCAAACTTCCTCAGCCATCTCAGGAAGAAGAGGCGCTGATGTGCCTTCCTCAGCACTGCATCTATGTGAGCGGACCATGTGAGATCCTCAGTGATGTGAACGCCGAGGAACTTAAAGCTGCTCACCCGCTCCACAGGTGTCTTGTCGATGGAGATGGGTGTGTGTACTCTGCTCTGTTTCCTGAAATCCACCACCAGCTCCTTGGTCTTGTCAATGTTGAGGGAGAGGTGGTTCTCCTGACACCATTTAGTCAGAGTACTCACCTCCTCTCTGTAGGACATCTCATCGTTGTCAGTGATCAGGCTTATCACCGTTGTGTCATCAGAAAATTTGACGATGACATTGGAGCTGTGTGTTGCTGTACAGTCATGTGTGTACAGGGAGTACAGGAGTGGGCCGAGGACAAAGCCCTGCGGAGCTCCAGTTTTGAGGGTCAGAGGAGATGAGGTGTTGTTGCCCATTCTGACCACCTGACTTCTGCCTGTCAGGAAGTCCAGGATCCAACTGCACAGAGATCTGTTCAGTCCCAGTGTTTGAAGCTTCGCAACCAGTGTGGCAGTGAAGTGAAGCAGGTCCAGTGAAGCAGGCAGCACAGAGCAGATGTAGTCTCTGACGAGCTTCTCAAAAGACTTGCTGAAGATGGGGGTCAGAGCAACGGGCCTCCAGTCATTCAAGCACGTGATTTTATTTTTTTCCGGTATGGGCACAATGGTGGATTTTTTGAAGCATGCGGGAACCACAGACAGAGAGAGGGACAGATAAAAAATGTCTGTAAAAACCCCGGCTAGTTGGAAAGCGCATGCTTTGAGCACACGGCCTGGTATAACATCCGGACCCACGGCTTTTCGTATGTTCACCCGTTCGGGTCGGGTTACATCCACGACAGAAAGGGAGAGTGGACTCACCTCCTCTGCAGCAGCCACAGGAGCGCTCTCTGTGTGGGCGGTGTTGTCAGCCTCGAAACGAGCATGAAAAGTGTTGAGCTCGTCCGGTAGAGAGGCGGCAATGTTCACAGTAGCTGGTTTATTCCCTTTGAAACCTGTGATGTTGTTGATGCCCTGCCACATGCTTCTTGCGTTGTTGGTGTTGAATTGTTCTTCAACTTTGTTTTTGTATTGTCGTTTGGCGGCTTTGATGGATCTCCTGAGATCGTAACTGGCTTGTTTTCGATCGTCAGTGTTTCCGGATTTAAAGGCAGATGTCCACGCTGACAAGGCTGATCGAACATCGCTATTAATCCAGTTTTTGGTTGGGGTAGATGCAGATCATTTTTGTCGGAACAACATCTTCTATACATTTCCTGATAAAACACGTTACAGAATCTGAATACGCCTCTATGTCGTCATCAGACGCTGTCCGGAATATGTCCCAGTCCACATGATCAAAACAGTCCTGTAGTATAGCGTCCAACTGGTCCGACCAGCATTGTATTGTCCTGAGGGCAGGTGCTTCACGTTTCAGTTTCTGCCTATAAGCAGGCAGGAACAGGACGGAAGAGTGATCCGATTTGCCGATAGGTGGGCGGGGGAGGGATTTGTATGCATCCCGGAAGGAAGTGTAGCAGTGGTTCCAGCACTCGATCACCACGCGTGTTTATGGTGATGTGTTGGAAGTATTTTGGAGCCATTGTTCTGAAGTTGGCTTTATTAAAGTCCCCCGTAACATCAAAAGCTGCATCTGGGTGAGTGGTTTCCTGCTCACTTATATTCCTGTACAGTTCCTTGAGTGCCTGGTCTGTGTTGGCTTGAGGGGCAATGTAAACAGCCGTGAGTGTGATCACTGTAAATTCCCTCGGTAGCCAGAATGGTCGACACAGAAGCATATGAAATTCCAGATCAGGGGAGCAGAAGGATTTAATAGAGTGTATGTTCCTTTCATCACACCACGAGTTGTTGATATAGAAACAAACGCCCCCACCTCTGCTTTTCCCTATGAGCTCTTTCGTTCTGTCCGAGCGATGCACAGAGAACCCCGTTAGCTCAATGGCTGAGTCTGGAACCATTGCAGACATCAAGGTTTCTGTGAAGCAAATAACGCAGCAGTCCCTTGTTTCTCGTTGGTATGAGATGTGCGCCTGCAGTTCACAGAGTTTGTTGTCCAGTGACTGAATGTTAGCCAGCAAAATGGTTGGAAGAGGAGGTCGGAAAGCACGGCGTCTCAGTCTGACGAGGAAGCCAGCTCTCTTCCCTCTTCTTTGGCTACTTTTCTTTCGTCGTGGTCGTATGGGTCGTGCACTCCACACAAAGGGTTCTGATGCCGTGTCTGTGAACAAGGCACCAGCATTCAAGAACTCAAAGTCCGGTTTGCGTTGCACGACAGAGGAACCAATGTTTAAAAGCGTGTGTCTATCGTAGACAGTTATACTAACATCATCTAACACGTGAAACAACAAAAAAACAAATAAAACATACAAAAAACTGCAAAGTTTTCTCAGAGCGCGCAACACGGCTGCCATACTCAGCACCATCTTGAACCTTTCAGAAACCTTACAGTGCTTTGTGCTGCGAAACAAAGTGGATGAATTTTTGCATTCGCTTGTACATGTTACGGGAAGTAGACCAGACACGGAGGATATGAAATAACACTGTGATGTTTATTTGAATTCAGCAGTCGGGTAAGCAGGGAAAAATGGTGAGTACGTATCTTGAAGTACTTAGAACGTTAAAGGATATACTGATGATGGTTTTCTTGCCAGGAACTCGTGGATGACGTGGTAAGCACACACCTCGGGTCAACACCGAAGACGAGCTGGGGTGACGGACGAAGACAGGCAGATGTAGGAGACACGGAGGACCAATGAGGAACAGGAACAGGAGGTAAGTAATCTTGAGGTAAGTAACTGTGTAGAGTAGGTGTGAGTCCACTTCGTGTAAGCGAGATCGGACAACTGACTGAGGTGAAGTGTGTGCTTAATTAGTGCTGGCTTAATTGAGTGTTGATGAGGTGCAGGTGGTTTGAGTTAAAACTCAGGTGACAGTGATCACTGTGAGAGATTGGTGGTGGAGCCTGACTGATCTGTGACATTACCCCCCTCTCCACGGCCTGCTCCTGAGGGCCAAGGGACCCAACGACATGGTGTTCTGCCTCTGGTCCTGGGCGCTGGGCGATTGGGGAAGTTCGAGTGGAATTCCTCCATTAGAGCTGGATCCAGGATGTCGTCTCTGGGAATCCATGACCTCTCCTCCGGTCCATACCCCTCACAATCTACGAGGTATTCCAGCCGACCACCACGGCGTCGGGAATCCAAGATGGTTCTGACCTCGTAGACCTCTCCATCCTCCAGAATCAGCGTGAGTGGGGTTTCCGTTATCGGGCCAGGCTCTGTGGATGGAGAGACAGGAGAGTGATAAGGTTTGAGAAGTGAGACGTGGAAAGTGGGATGAATCCTGTATTGAGGGGGCAGCTTGAGTTGAAACGTGACCGGGTTAATCTGCTTCTGGATGACGAAGGGGCCAACGTATCTGGGAGCGAGCTTCTTACAGGGTAGGCGCAATCTGATGTCCCGTGTGGACAGCCAGACCTTCTGACCAGGTTGGTAAGGAGGAGAGTCGGATCGTCGAAGGTCTGCTGTCAATTTGCGCCTGCCCATAGCTCGTCGAAGATGGTGGTGTGCTTCGTCCCAGACCCTCTCGCTCTCTCTGAACAAGTAATCCACACGGAGGACCAACGAGGAACAGGAACAGGAGGTAAGCAATCTTGAGGTAAGTAACTGTGTAGAGTAGGTGTGAGTCTACTTCGTGTAAACGAGATCGGACAACTGACTGAGGTGAGGTGTGTGCTTAAGTAATGCTGGCTTAATTGAGTGTTGATGAGGTGCAGGTGGTTTGAGTTAAAACTCAGGTGACAGTAATCGCTGTGAGAGATTGGTGGTGGAGCCTGGCTGATATGTGACAGTACGGTGGCTCTGAACTGCCAAAAAACCTCTCAAAACGCTTGCTACGGATGCGAAAAAAGGAAAACAATCGAACCCGATCTGAATTTTTTTGTGACAGACGAACATTTTGGAGGCAGTGTGCAAAGATCTTCAATCACTGATAAACTCCAGCGATTATAAAGAGGACAACATTTGATCGCTTTTCTGTATATAAAATAATCACAGTATCAATAAATCAAGCTACTAACAGGATGAAACAGTATGAAACAGATTTAGTTAACTGTTATCTATTTAATCATTGCCTTGATTTACGAAAGCATAAACTGCAGTAAATGACTTTGTAACAAAGAACTGTACATCTATTTTATCTGTGTCTGCTTTTATCTTTAACAGATTCACCCACATCTAAAGTGACCGTGACACCAGACAGTCCTGTATTCACTGGAGAGACAGTCAATCTGAAGTGTGTGATTGAGTCTCACAGTGACTGGAGACAGAGAAATGGCCTGACACATGACTGGAGATTTTACAGGATAAATGGCTGGACAGAAGACTGGAGATATGAGTGGTAATGTTACAGACGTCTGATCGTTACACTGTAAACAGAGACACTCTCACTATCAGAGGAGTGAATGAGTTTGATCAGGGTCAGTACTGGTGTAGAGGACAGAGAGATAAAAGACCAAAATCATCACAGGACAGTAACCAAATAAATCTGTCTGTTAATTGTGAGTAAATAATTGCCTGTTGTTGAGCATTAATATGCACTAGTTGATTAGCATTAATATGCTCCTTTTGAGGTAAATAGGGTTTATTATCAACCTTATTATTATCATTGAATGTTTATCAATGTTATCTTTATAACAAATGTTATAACCAGCAGGAGCACAGGGGATGAAGTCAGAAGCATTGAAGAATATGTTTTATTAAATATTATCATATGTGACTTATGATCAGTTCTGCATGTTTTTGTTCTCTAGTCTCAGCAGCTTCATCTTCTCTGGACACTGGTGTGGTTGTAGGATTGAGTGTTTGCTTGTTGTTCTTCATCTCACTGCTGCTGCTGCTGTGGAGATACAAGAAGAACAAAGGTGTTGAGCAGTTCATAACATGATTAATATGACTGAACAGCAACAACTGGAAGATACATTTTCATGTATTTCATGAGATGATGTAAATATAAGCCAATACAGTCACTGCAGATACTCTTAAAGGGTTAGTTACCCCTCGAGGCATGCTATGTGTATATTACTTTCTTCTTTCAGACGAATCCAATCAGAGTTATATAAAAAAATTGTCCTGGCTCTTCCAAGCTTTATCTCCATGCAGTCAGCGGGTGTTTCTCTTCAACGTCAAATAAAGCGCGTGAATCCATGTGATTTTGTAAAACATAATAAACACGTTTCTCTCACTTTTGCTGACTGTCGTACACTGAAGCCGTTCTGGCGGATGATGGAAGACGTATGCGTCACAAGATGTTAGTCTCATGAGTTTGTTTACAGGAGCAAAAGAAGCAAAGTTTCCTTACTTTAGCAAAGGAAAACCAGTCTCCTCTTGGCTTATATTGAAATCCTCTGACATTTTCTTGATAAATCTTCAGTTTGTGCTTCTAATTCATGACCGTTTTGTTTAGTTCTCTCCACGTCGTCACTAATCACGCAACACCAGCATCCTCCGTCATCCACCCAAGTGGCTTCCACGTACCACAGATAGATGAAGTGACACAGAAGTGTTAATTATGTTGAAATATAAATATTTTTCTTACAAATCGCAGATTTGCTACAGGAGGCCTTTATTCACCCCGGAGCCGTGTGAGGCATGTTTTATTACGGATGCGTGCACTTTATTTTACATGTTTTGGACAGTTGAACAGAAACACCATCCACTGCAAAGGTAGAGCTTAGAAGAGCCAGGCCAATTTTTAATATAACTCCAATAGGATTCATCTGAAAGAAGAAAGTCATATAAACCTAAGATGCCTCAAGGGTGAGTAAAACACAGGCTAATTTTGTTTTTTGGGAGAATTGACCTTTTAAGTGGCGCAAAGGTTGTGGGTTTGATTCCCAGGGAACACATGTACTGACAAAAAAATGTATAACCTGAATACATTGTAAGTCGCTTTGGATAAAAGTGTCTTATAAATGTAAATGTAAGTGACCACAATGCTCTTTGTTTCTATTATAGATCAGCAGCGTAACATTAACCAGACATCAGTCCCAAATCAATCTGGAGAATCTCAAGAAAACTCTCCTCTACAGTCTGGTCAGCCTCAATAACTAATCATTTAAAGGGATTGTTCACACACACGCACGCACGCACACACACACACACACACACACACACACACACACACACACACACACACTCACACACACGTCATTTAAAATCTATATGACTCTGACATCTGTGGAACAAAAAATATATATATATGAATATAATATTATTATAAACAAATAATACAAATCAGTTGGGTTCAGTTTGGAAAATATGTTTTTGAACCATCCCTTAAAGCTTCATATGTATATATTTTATTTCTTCAAGACTGCTTTGCTGTTTATAGTTTCTCTTCAAATGCTTGTTTTCTGTCCAGCAGATCCTGATCATATTTATGATGATGTGACTGAAGTGAAGAAGAGACACAAAGGTTGATTCATAAACCTTATTTAAACACATACCATTCAAAATCAGCAAATATCATTAATTAATGTTTACATGTTTGTTTTAGATGATCCAGAGTCATATTTGGAGGTCACATATTCGGAGGTCACTGTTCAGAAAAAGATATCTGTGGATAAAGGTTAAAAAATTAGTAACTTTGATGGTGTATTAAAGTATGGTACATTAAATAAAAATAATAAAATATGTTTTGTTGTTGATGTGTTTTGCAGATGATTCCACGGAAGAGTCAAACGAAGTGACATACTCAGAAGTCAGAACAAAAGTAAAGAAATGCAAAAGCAAAGGTGTGCAACATTATTAACATTTTAATTTAACTATCTCTTTTAGTATTTAGTAAACATAATTCTACAGATCAGAATGAATCCTAAAGATATGTGGCTCATTGAGGAAATATATGAATCTTACATTTTATCATGATTTTATTATAGATTATTTGTGTTCTTCAGATGCTGATGCTGGAGTTGGTGATGCAACTTATGCTCTTATTATGAAGAAGGGTAACCAACAAATTAAATAAAACAATAATTATGTTACAATTGTACAATACTTTTACAATAACTGACTATCAGATCACAATTTGCACTTGTTGTGGCAGACTGTGGCATATATTGGTTATCTTACATCATAAATCTGCTTTAAGTGATTCAGTTTCTTGTGAAGTTCACTGTGATCTTCAAACTGTAAATCATCAACAGATTGAGCTCATTATTCACATCACCTGCATCATCTTTGATCTGTTTAAAGGTCCCTGAGTGCCGTGAAGACAGCAGACGGCTAAAAGAGATTGACAGCAGCAGACACAGTAACGCTTGCATTGATCTGAGTCAACTGCTTCTGCACACGCTTGACTGAAAGACTTATGAAAGATACATATGCACTATTATCTGCACACATGCAAGCAAACTAATCTATCTATAATATAGTAAAACACTTTTACCAGTGAGCACTTTTAACTGAATTCAGTGTTAACGGTCCTAACATTTATTACATCAATTAAATAGTACAAAATATAGAACAAATAGTATAAAATATTAAAGTGTAATTGGCACTTGGTTAAAGAGTTCAATCTGTTGTTGTTGTATTTTCTTACAAAATAATGCTTGTGTTTTTCCCAAGTCATTAAGATGAATTACGTTTTTTTTACATATCCACATCTACTGCTTTTTACAGTCATATGTCGTTCATACTTTTTTGAAGTTAATGAAGTATGACCGTTTTTTTAATAAATATGAATACAAACAAAATCAAACATCAGTATGTTGTATAGCTTTTATAATCTTTTTGTTTTCTTATCTATTATACAATAAACAAAAGCAAAAAAGGCCTCTAACACTAGCTTGCTCTATTCTTTTTCCATTATATCTGTTTTATTTTTATTTATTATCTAATAAAAAAACTTCTACGTTTACTGCGTTAAGCTACCTGAGACTTGTTATAGCACTTGTGTATCATTGCTCTTTTGTTGATTTTTATTGCTTCAGTTGTACTCATTTGTAAGTCACTTACAATCATAAGTATAATGCAAGGATGAAAGAGAAATGATGATTCAGTCAGTGTGGAAGAACTTGACTGGTCTGCAGAAAGACAGCTGAACACCTCTGGTGTGACTTTAAATGCAGACCTTGAACCAAAAACTCATCACCAAACACCAATGACTTGTACGTTCATTATATGGACAAAAGTACTCTTCTTTAGAAGAGAAAAAGGCACTTCCAAACTGTGGCAACAAATAAATTAATGTACTTAAAAAATGTATTTCCACCTCTGTTGCAACAGTTTTGAAGTGTATGAAATGACTGGACCATATGTACAAGTCATTGGTGTTTGGTGATTAATTTTTGGTGTTTTTTGATGGTCGGTGTGGCAAACCGTGATCGGTTGTCACTGCGGTTGTCTATTGCCACCGGTGGTAGTGTACGTGACATCATACACTCTGGAACAAGCATAAGACAAAGTTTTGTATACAAGTGTAATAATAGGAACAGTTGCAAATTGTTTTATTTAAACTATAAATCTATACTAATTCACAAATTACCTCAAACACCATACACAGTGTTTCCTTTGGCAGGTTCGAGCGCAGGAAAATACAGTTTATTCTGCATTCAGCAAATGTATTTTGTGATGAGCAATGGACCTTGTTTGGAAACCAAATACATCGCCGATCTGGAATCATTTCCATTCGTGTCACCCATCTGCGTTTGTACAAGTGTCTTAAGTTCACGTGACCGCAAACGCCCAGCTGGTCAGGTTTGTATTGGTGAGGCTCTCTCCAAGCTGGCCAAATACGAACGAGGCAGCGGTAAATGGAAGATGCTAAAAATAAATGTGGCAACATACACCGCGATTCCTATTCCACAGAGAGCGTGTGCAGACGAGGAGTTAACGCGCCCGCTTGCTTGGTGGCGGAACAGTGAACCGTGTCTAAACCGGATGCCGCGTCGCAACACAACAGGTTCATTTTGTCTACACAAGACATTTTAACTTTGTGTCAGTTCAAAATAAATAGGATGAGGAAGTTTACTGTGAGGGATTTGTCGGGTCGTATAGCGCCACATCTACTGTAGACAGCATCACTGATTATAATGGGTTCTCACCACGCTGCTCACGTGAGGTAGACAGGTATTTAACTTTCTTATTTAAGGCTAATTTCTTATTTAACTGTATTATTTATTTTATATTTATTTTAGAGTTTTGCAGGCTGAGTGTCCACTGACGAAAGTGCTAAAATAAACACACACATTTGTTAATCACTGACCAAAATTAGAAACGCAACAATTTAGTTTGTTCCCCAATTTTTCATGAGCTGAACTCAAAGATCTAAGACTTTTTCTATGAATACAAAAGGCCTATTAATCTCAAATATTGTTACAAAATTTATCTATACCTGTGTTAATGAACACTTCTCCTTTGCTGAGATAATCCATCCACCTCACAGGTGTGGCATATCAAGATGCTGATTAGACAGCATGATTATTGCACAGGTGTGCCTTAGGCTGGCCACAATAAAAAGCCACTCTAAAATGTGCAGTTTTATCACAGAGCTGTTTCCGTGAATTGAATGTTAATTTCTCTACCATAAGCCATCTCCAAAGGCATTTCAGAGAATTTGGCAGTACATCCAACCGACCTCACAACCGTAGACCACGTGTAACCACACCAGCCCAGGACCTCCACATCCAGCATCTTCACCTCCAAGATCGTCTGAGACCATCCACCCGAACAGCTGCAGCAAAAATCAGTTTGCATAACCTAATAATTTCTGCACAAACTGTCAGAAACCGTCTCAGGGAAGCTCATCTGCATGCTCGTTGTCCTCTTTGGGATCTAGACCTGACTGCAGTTCATCATCGTAGCCAACTTGAGTGGGCAAATGCTCACATTCGATGGCATCTGGCACTTTGGAGAGGTGTTCTCTTCACAAATGAATTTTCTCTGTACAGGGCAGATGGCAGACAGCGTGTATGGCGTCGTGTGGGTGAGCGGTTTGCTAATGTCAACGTTGTGGATCGAGTGGCCCATGGTGGCGGTGGGGTTATGGTATGGGCAGCCATATGTTATGGACAACGGACACAGGTGCATTTTATTGATGCCATTTTGAATGCACAGAGATACCGTGACGAGATCCTGAGGCCCATTGTTGTGCCATTTATTCACGGCCATCACCTCATTTTGCTGAATGATAATGCACGGCCCCATGTTGCAAGGATCTGTACACAATTCCTGGAAGCTTAAAACATCCCAGTTCTTCCATGGCCAGCATACTTAGCCCGCATGTCACCCACTGAGCATGTTTGTGATGCTCTGGATCGGTGTATACGACGGCATGTTACAGTTCCAGCCAATATCCAGCAACTTCACACAGCCATTGAAGAGGAGTGGACCAACATTACACAATCAACAACCTGATCAACTCTATGTGAAGGATATGTGTTGCACTGCGTGAGGCAAATGGTGGTCACACCAGATACTGACTGGTTTTCGGACCCCCCAATACAGTAACACTGCACATTTTAGAGTGTCCTTTTATTGTGGCCAGCCTAAGGCACACCTGTGCAATAATCATATTGTCTAATAAGCATATTGATATACCACACCTGTGAGGTGGATGGATTATCTCAGCACATGAGAAGTGCTCACTAACACAGATTCAGACAGATTTGAGAGAAATAGCCCTTTTGTGTACATTGAAAAAGTCTTAGATCTTTGAGTTCAGCTCATGAAAAATGGGGGCAAAATAAGTGTTGCATTTATAATTTTGGTCAGTATAGATGATTGAGCCTCATTTATTTATTATTGTGTTTCAGAGTTATAGTGTCCAATTATTATCAGTGCTCCAATTATTATCAGCGCTCCTCACCCCCCTGCTGCAGATCCCCTTCCAGTGTGCTTCATGATCACTGATCTCCGCCCCTCCCCCGACGCTCAAGATGTGGTGTCCTTCAGTGCCATGGAGGGTGCTGAAGAGGAGGATGCCATTCCGGTGGCCCGCTGAATTACACTGCGCCCCACAGCAGCGACGCGGGGGACCTACATCATAGTGATTTCGAGCTCCTAAGCTTCCTGTCCACAGCAGTTGATGAGTTCGAAAGGACACCCTGCAGAGACCCGGCCCCTTTGTCCCCCGAGGTGCACGACAAGATAAAGTCATGGAATGCGCCGCACCGCTCACCAGTTGAGGGCACAACCCGGTATCCTCCCTCCTGTCTTCTGTGGACAGTGGGGTATGTTAACCCCCCCGTGGAAGAAGCCGTCGCTGCCCATCACTTGCCTCTGTTACTGTGGTTCTGAGCCTCATTTCCAACAATGATGGAATTGGAAACAAAGGCCGCACTCTTGGATGAGGTAGAGACATACATCATGGTGTCTCTCTCTGAATGTGAGCACAACTAAAGAGCTGATCGTGGACTTCAGGAAGAGACAGCAGCGGCCCTTCACCCCTCTTGTGATCAGTGGGACCCCTGTGGAGAGGGTGAGCAGCTTCAAGTACCTCGGTGTAAACATCTCCGAGGACCTGAATTGGACCACACACATTCAAACACAGGTTAAGAAAGTCAGGCAAAGACTTTTGTTACAAGCACCTTTGAAAAGTCTAGGGGTTAAAGAGGTGTAACAAAAATTGTGGGGAGAGGCTGAGAGAACTGCCGTCTCCAAGTCCCAGGGCAGATACACAAGAATGCTTAGCAACACCAGTTTTAAGCAAATAAACCAAAAGGTATTTTATTTAACAGAATGTGGAAAAATACTTACATTAAAGCTTCAGGAAGGCAAAAGGCCAAAACAATAAACACAAGGTTCCTCTAACTAGGGTTTTAAGAAATAACTTACCTATCAAAAGAAGAATGAAATAAAATAGAGATACTTCCCTGACTTCCTCTCTAACTCAAACACAGGAGAAAATAAGGTAATTTCTAAAATAAAATGTCATCCACCTCTCTACAGAATTTTTCCACTGAAACACTCGGCTATTGACACTTTGAACAACTTTACCTTAACACTACAGGTAAAGCAATCAACAAACACCTAAGTATACAATTCAATGCTGTCCCTTACAGCTTATCACCATTATTGAGCAATGGTACGGCCATTGTGTCATAACACATAATTTCATTGAATTTAAACAAATTTCAACTAATCTTTATGTGATAGCGCCGGAGCCGTCGCCACTTCACATTCTCTGTTTCACCGGCATTAACTCCGCCCCTGGTGTGACGCGGCTCATCTAGCCCTCCCTTGACTTTTACATGGTTTTGACTAGGTCCTGTAGATCTGAGCTGTGTTTACCAAGAGTGCCAATATCATTGTTGCTCTCATTACAGCTCCGTATGTGAAACTTGACATACTTAGTCGAGCCAGGCTCCATCACTGTGACACGGTGGGATTTTATAAGTTCCCGTAGCCATGTAGAGTGACCGAATCGAAAGGGACTGCTCTTGGTTACTCACATAACCTTGGTTCCCTGAGATGAGGGAAAGAGACATTGCTCTTATTGCCGTGTCCCCTAGCTTATGATCTTAGAATGCCAAGATGCTTCAGTCAAGATTCTGAATGGATGGCGTACAAGCGCTGCTTTATAGGAGTGGGAGCCTCCTCATATTCTGAGCACTTGAACGCCCTTGGCCCGTTTCACTGGCATGATTCTATAAGGCTTCAATATTATTGGAAGAAATAGTAATTCCCATAGCAAAGTCTTGTTCCTTTATCTCAGGGAATCGAGGTTATGCAAGTAACCGAGAGCGTTTCTGAGAAACTAATAAAAAGATTTAAAACTAAACAAGACAGAACATGCATTGAATGAGGCTAAAATTCAAAATATTTCAAATATATAGTTTTCGGTCATTGGTGAACGTTAAGATTTTAAGTCATCTTGAGGCCCTCTTACATGTTTGCTGAGGCCCCTAGTGGCCCTTGGTTGAGAATCACTTTTTTATTATTTAATTTATTTTTATTAATTTAATACTTCTGTTTTTCATTTATTTATTTGTACTATTGTTATTTATTACTTATTAAATAATTTTGTATTACTTATTTTTATTACTGTGTTTCTTTTAATTTGTTTACTACTTTATTTATACTTTATTTAATTTTTTTAATGTAATACTTTATTTAATACTTCTGTTTTTTTATTTACTACCATTTTGTTATTTTTTAGTTAGTATTCCTTTATTATTTTTTACTATTTTATTTACACCTTATTTTTATCTTATTTATTATTACTTTTACATTTATGTATTACTTGTTTCTGAGCCGCTCACATCAAACGAACAGATTCAGGTTTGACCCCAAAAACAGCCGACTGACAAACCAAAGCATGAGGGTTTCTCAAGACCCCCCCTCTCGATGGGTTCTTCCTCGCGGGATGCTCCTCGCGGGGTCTTCCTCACGGGATCTTCCTCACGGGATCCTCCTCGCAGGATCCTCCTCGCATGGTTCTTCCTCGCGGGATCCTCCTCGCATGGTTCTTCCTCACGGGATCCTCCTCGCGGGTGCTTCTTGCATGGTTCTTCCTTGCGGGATGCTCCTCGCGGGGTCTTCCTCACGGGATCTTCCTCACAGGGTCTTCCTCGCGGGATCCTCCTCACAGGGTCTTCCTCATCTGTTGCTCTTTGCTTCTTCAAATCAGTGTCAAGCACCAAACACTGCTCAGCTGCAGAAACAAGAGTGAGGAGGAGTTCAGAGTTTTTATCCCAAAGCAGCTGAGCAAATACAAGTGAGGTCTGAAAACTGAGTATTATGGGATGAAACACCTCTTGACATAAAACAGCAAGTATCCGTTGGCCCCGGCATCTTCGGACACCTCCCTCCAGCTGCTTCTTCTGACAGATGCGTCACTGCACCGCAGCCATCTGTCCTCCCTGCGCTCACGGATCTGACTGATGTAGTGTCCTGTGAGACCGAGAAACTTCAGCGTCCGTTCACGACGGACTGGAACTGATCACATGATCATTGAATGAACGAATGAGATGGATAAAAAGTCTTACCAAAAAACAAATGGCTTCCCACATGAGACACAACAGCAGAGAGTCTGTACTGTGAGCTGATGACTGGAGCTTCTTCCTGTTTAACACACGGAGAGTATAAGATAATGTGGTCTGTATATCCATCTATCTATCTCTGTACATCTAATCCCTATTTATTTTCTATCCGTCCACCATCTATTCACCCATCTGTATGTCTATCTGTACATCTATATATCTAACAATCTATCCATCCATCTAATCTCCATCTATCCATTCGTACATCCATCCATCCATCCATCCATCCATCATCTATCCATCTAATCTCCATCTATCCATCCAATCTCCATCCATTCATCTATCATATATCCATCCAATCTCCATTCATCCATTCGTACATCCATCCATCCATCCAATCTCCATCCATCTATCTATATCTTTCCTGTGGTGTCTGTGGAGCAACTCTGTTCTTTTTCCTGAATATTCTCTGGAGAAATGATCGGCCTGCTCTGCTGTTTTCGTCTGACTCTGGCTGCTTTGTTCTCTCTGTTGAGGATCATAGACCAAAAAAATTTAAACAATTCATGAAAAATTACAAATAAAGAATGGCTAATTTCTTCTTGAAGCTGTCTTAAAGAGTTAATCAACAGTCACTACAGCATTGCTAATTACAATCTTCGAAGGCTACAATCCCCAAACACTGAAATATTACTTAGTAGTTGGATCAAAGATCTGTCTCTCTTCCCAGGTTGATCTTCAAAATAACTTCCAAATTCCAGAAGTTACATTTGTAAATAATCAGCAAATTATTTCCCGAATTATGCACAAATCTAAACCTAATGCACACTGACAATCAGATAATGCATCCAGGAATAAGCACTGTAATCACTAACAGTTATATGATGAACAGGACGGCTGTTCTGTTACAATGTTTGATAAACAGCAGCGTACCTTTAACGCAGGACAGCGTCAGCTCCTCAGGAATCTCCAGTCGATTCTTCAGCTTGATCATGGAGGACGTGAAGTCACCAGACCAGGACCAGGACCCTGCAGAGACATGATCAGACGTTACAGAGCAGCTCATGATTGACTGTTCTCCAGATCAGTAACTGATCAGCAGCGTGTCGTACCGAGGAAGAGAGAGAAACTTCAGGGTCTCAGAGGCCTGTGGTCCTCCACACAGACTGCACACGCAATCAATGAACGACGCCTGAGACAACAAACACAGACATCAGCTGATTAGAGACACAAGAGACTCCTGGGCATGTGATATAATGACTTGAGCATCAAAGACTGAGACAGAAGTGTCATAGCCAGTGTCTGCTGTGCCCTTGACAGCCACCAGAGGGCACGCTTTTGCATTATTTCTTGTTTTGTTCTGGACTTCAGTTCCCATCAGCCCTTGCACCGATTCTTTCATTTCCTCCAGCTGTTTATCATTTACCCATTAGCTCACTGTTATGTATTGGCGCTTTTCCACTGCATGGTACAGCACGGTACGGTACGGTACGGTTCACTTTTGGGGGGTTTTCCACTGGGTACTGTACCTGGTACCTGATACTTTTTTAGTACCACTTCGGTCGAGGTTCCATCGAGCCGCACTGCTACCAAAACGTGACGTGTAAACTCTGCTGATCACTGATTGGCCGGAGAAAATCGCCATTACTGCGTCCACTGAACTTGCGACACGAGACCCTCCTCTACAGCCCTACCCGCTAGATTTAAATCACAGCCAGCGAAGGATCGACGCAACTTCTGTTTAAACAAACGCACATTTGCATCAACCACAAAATAGCAGTGTCGTTGTCTGTTGAGGAAGTTCAGACGCTCCTCTCGTTGATAGCCGAGAGCGGATCCAGTGAGAGCTTGATGGTGCGATCAAGGAAAAAGCATTATGTATATAACGTTACTTTTGAACTTGCTATATTTTCAGAGTATGTTTTCTGATTATATTTTTACCTCTGTATCTGTGTTTTGCTTTCAATTAAAACAATCTGATCGAATAAGTGTACCTCCAGACTATATTAAATATGTATCATTGTATGAGCAA
>CM050413.1:39032288-39103270 GCA_027564155.1 Gymnocypris eckloni scoliostomus | reverse complement strand
AGATAAAGATCTCACGCCACATAGAAATGGTGTGCTACAACTGTTTGGCTGAAAATAGTGGAATACTTCAGGAAAGATAATCGACTTAAGACCATAAGAATGTTTTATTTATTTATTTATTTTGTATGTTTGTTTTTAAAGGAAGACAATTGATAACAATTTTAGAGATGAAAGAAGATTGACCAAAAAAATGTGGGATCAAACTGTAAGCAGAAAGTTTTCAATAAAAATAAAATACATTAGCATCATGATTAAAGACGTCTAAAAGCCTCCTATCCAGGAGAAGTGTGAATGTGGCATGGAGACAAAGCAGTTTGGGCAGCACAAGACAATAAACTGCATGGATGCTTGGATAATGTGAGTAACTATTAGTTAGCATTGTAGAGTCAACTCTAAACAAAATCACATGGCATGCTCTAAAAAATATTTAATGAAACTTAAGAGTTATAGAGTTATCCTCAGATTTGAAAAAGAACATGGTCAGATTTGTGGCTTTATCTGCATTGTGTTTATAGACAGCAAAAAGGCTAATTTATATTTTTTTTTGGCCAAAGGTATTTAATGTAAACAATATTTCTAATAACTGTAAATTCAAGCCCTTGTGGCTATTTTTCTGACTTAAGGACAACAAGCTGCCAAGTGTCTTCTTTAAATCGATAATACAGTTATACTTTTTAGTAGTGGTGGGCATATATTCTTTTTTTTAATCTAGATTAATCTCACTGTAATCTTGGAATTAATCTAGATTAATCTAGATTAAAATGGCTCATTTGAATTCTGCCGAAGGCATTCAGAATGTGTGCTACCCAAATAATGACTAAAAGTAAGTCTTTGAGAATGGGTGAGCGTTTGGATGTCCTGCCCGAGTGTATTACCACATAGACCAGCCGTTAACAATCTGTCCATCACGGACTGCGTCATTCACTTAACCAGCCACACCAAAGCAAACAGGAGGAGAGCATGCAGAGACAGTTGAGTTCAGAATTAAAATATACAGTTTATAGTTTATTTATATAAAAGGTATATTTGTGTGTAAAGTTCATTAGTAATTGTGTGCATCATTACTATTCCCGGTCCCGCCCACTCCCGCCCACATTTTGTTTCCCATCCCGCAGGATTCCCGAAAAAATGCCAGCCTCTAGTTCGAAGACTCGTTCTCGCCCCCTACAGTGCAATACGGCTAGGTATACATCCGCTAAAATATCAGGGTGAAAGTCATCATAGCTTGCGTAGTATAGACCCAACTCCCAACCCAACTTTGAGAATAGATTAACGGCGATATTTTTTTTATCGCCCGATAAGAGTTTCACGTTAACGCAGCACGTTAACGCCGATAACGGCCCAGCACTAGGCTACTTTTTAGACATTTCCAGTATTTTAACAATACTGATAACCGTGATCAATTTGGTCACTATAATCGTAATATAAAATTGTCATACGGTTTAATTTCTACACTGCAATAAGGTTGAACAATAGTTAACAACACAGCACAATACATTTTATTTTAATTTACTATGTAAATGTTTATATATACTTATTTATTTGTAGTATTAAAATAAAAGTATGTAGCATCATTAAGAACTAACATGATCTAATACTGAACAAAAGTACAGTATATTTATCATTTAAATTAAGATGAAAGAGATTTATTTATAATGTAATACATGTTACATGTCCAAATAATAATGTATATAGCCTTGTATAGCGTGTCAGTAAGTAATTGCCGAATAAGTAGATGGATTCAACCTCCTGAGCAAAGACCGCTGAATTTTCAGCAGCGGTCACAAAAAAAAGTAGTTTTCTTTTTTGTTTGTTTGTTTTACAAAAAGATGTGTACAGTTTCTTACAATGTTCAAGAACAACATTTCGCTGCACATATTGTATATTATCATATGCTCATGAAAATTCTTGTTGTTGGAACCCAAAATTCAACAAAGTGTGAAAACTAACTCAGAAATTGGCAGGGAAGCCCATTTTTTCCTCAAATATTGTATTATATTTTATTATGTATGTTATTCTTAATGAATTCATTCGCACACACACACACACACACAGAAATATTTAAGCCGTTATTGTTAAGGTTTCCAAAAACTTGAATGGTAAACTTGGCCCCTCTCTGTAAATGGTGGCCCCATTGTGGCCCCTGCTTCTAAAAAATCCTAGATCCGCCTCTGCTCGGCCTAAACTCTTCACTCTGTGACTGGATTCAAGATTTCCTCACCGGCAGACCTCAAGTGGTGAAAGTAGGCCAGTTCACCTCTAACTACATCACCCTGAATGTAGGAGCCCCACGGGGTTGTGTCCTGAGTCCCCTGCTCTACTCTCTCTACAAACACGACTGTGTGTCCTCTCACAGCTCCACTTCTATTGTTAAATTTGCTGATGATACTGTGGTTCTGGGCCTCATTTCCAACAATGATTAGACCGCATACTTGGATGAGGTAGAGAGACCGACATCATGGTGCCAGGACAACTGTCTCTCTCTGAACATGAGCAAAACTAAAGAACCGATCGTGGACTTCAGGAAGAGACAGCAGCAACCCTACACTTCTCTTATGATCAGTGGGACCCCTGTGGAGAGGGTGAGCAGCTTCATGTAGCTCGGTGTAAACACCTCTGAGGACCTGACTTGGACTGCATACATTCAAACACAGGTCAAACACAGTAAGCCAGGCAAAGACTGTACCATCTGTGACAGCTGATGAAATTCAGGGTCTCACCAGCAATCCTGAAAACTTTCTATTCAGAGGCCATAGAAAGTGTATTAATTCAGTGCATCTCAGTGTGGTATGGAAACGCCTCCAGAGTTGTGCGCTTAGCTGAGCGCATCTCAGGGTCTGCTCTCCCCTCTATGCAGGACATCTGCCCCAAACACTGCAAAAGCAGAGCTACAAAAATCCTCAAAGACTCAAATCACCCTGGTAACCGTCTTTTTGTTTTGCTGACATCTGACAAGCGCTTCAGGAGCATGATGGCAAAAACTGAGAGACTTAGGAGGAGCTTCTTCCCTCAGGCCATCAGGCTCCTTAACTCAAACTCGGTCTAATAACATTAACACGACTCAATTTAATAAACAGTAAGATATTCACTATTCTCCATCATCGATATTGCTGCTATTTATATACCCTGTACAACCTGTTTGCACATTCCTCTTGCACAAACCTGCTTATATTATTATTTATTAAGTCCACGGTATACTATCCTGCACATTTTATTTTATTACACATCTTATTCTTCTTATTTTTTCTTCTTATTTTTTATTTATTTGTTTACCTATATTTATGTATATTCTCTCGTGTTATGTTACAATATTTTGCACTGTCCATTGAGCGGACCTGACCTGACTTACATTTCACTACTGATTATATTCTGGATAATTGAGTATGTGACGAATAAAACCTTGAATCTTGAAAACACAGGTGGAGCAAATTAACCAATAATCAGGAAACAAGATGGGAGGGGTCAAGACAATTGACATTAGAGCACATGGCACACAGAAACTAAGACAAAGTCATGTGCTCACACAAAACAAAAACACAAGCACATGGCCAGAAAAAACAGAATCGCTAACCATGTGTAAAACGGGACACAAACACGCAGCTAATAAGGAGACTCATAAGCCGCGTGTTCAAACAAAACATGACAAACATGAAAGCATCCAGCTAGTGAAAAACATAAGCTGTGTGCCACACAGAACAAGACAAAACAAGAGAAAGCAAAAACCGAAACGCGTTCTGAAAAGAAAAACTACAATGCAAACGCACAGAGGAGCACACGGCCTGAGCGAACTCGAGACTGCCTGCTCCCACAGCAAGACCAAACATGAAACAGAGCACGTAGACAAGAGAGCGCCCGGCTCGAGCACACTCGAAGCCATGCTCACCAGCAAACAAGACAAGAAGGGACTTTCGGGGCTCTGTCACAAAAGCATGAATAAACTAGACCGAAGTGACAGAACCCTAACAGCCATGGTCGACCAAAGAAGTTGAGTGCACGTGCTCAGCGTCATATTCAGAGGTTGTGTTTGGGAAATAGTCGTATGAGTGCTGTCACCATTACTGCAGAGATTGAAGGGGTGGGGGTCAGCCTGTCAGTGCTCAGACCATAACGTTATAAAAAGCCAGCACATGGACATATTGCTATTCCCAACTGTTGGAAAGCATGTAGATGGTTATTTGTTTAGTTGGGAATTCACATTGCATATTAAATCCCTCATCCTCTTCTTCCTACAGAATAAAAAATCCTCTCATTGAGGGTTAAAATGACCCAAAGAATAGAAATTAATCTTCTATATTTGGTCCAGAAATATGATATCATTCCATTTTGATAAAACGTCATCTTTATATTTATGCAGTTATTATTATTATTATTAACCTCTAAATTCTCTAAACACACACACACACACACACACACACACACACACACACACACACACACACACACACACACACACACACACACACACGCACACACACGCATACGCACACGCACACACACACAGAGTGTTTGAATACTGTAACAAAAGAAAGAAATTCAAGTTTCAATTGTAGATTTGCTCCATATTCCTATTTATTTGATTTATATCAAGATATGCATAAAATGCAATAGTTTTACATCCTTTTTTACACCCCCAAAATCCACTCTTATGAACAACTGATACATTTTTGTTATTTTTTATTTTTTGTGTTCACCTAAGACATAGCTGAACGTGTTTATGTGAAAACTCATCAAAATTGATATTTTGACATTTTGTAGTGTATTTGTCCCTTTAAGCAGAAACTAAAATTGTATTAATTACACAGTCCTAGTTATTAAATGATCTTTGAGACCCTAAGAAACTTGCAAACTTTGCGTATTATGGAGGACCGATACTGATGCAAAACATGGGCACACAACAGATACGCACACATGTATTGTATCAGTTAGCATTTCTAACTTAACATCGCAGTCTAATATAAACTCAGTCAACCAAACACTGATGTAGTTACATGGCTCAGTTGAAATGGTCTGTTGTATGTAGGGCTGTCGGTCAGCGTGAGCACTGTACTGCCGTGGTGTTTTTCCAAATGTGCTCTGGGTCCTGGGATCAGGATCCTGGGTCCCGAGTGAAGTACAAGCCTTGTTTATGTTAAATATAATAGTTTATCAAGCCAGTAACAGGTTACTCCAAAGGGCTGTGTTTCTGTATTGCAGAATACAGCAGTCGCCAAACCCTGGCCTTCCTTGCACTAGTTTTCCGTTGCTAAATATTGTTTATAATGAATGTCACTATAATGTTTATAGTGTTTATGTTTTTTAAAGTTTTATTTACTGATATTGCAATTTGATCTGATGTGACTCGATGCGACTTGTTTTCTGGAAATATTATGTTTGGTGTCACTATAGTGGAAGCATAAATGACACACACATTTAAATAAAAATAAACCAATTTGTTTATGTATAAAAATGTATGTGTAATGAAGACAGAAGACAAGTGTAAAATATGACCAATAACAGCTACGAGTGAAGTCAACCCTGCATCACTGTCACTTCCAGAGAAACCTCGGCCGGCTCTGACTGTAAATCCTGAGAGTTCAGTGTTCACTGGAGACACAGTTACTCTGAGCTGTGATGTGGGACAGTTAACTGGATGGACAATTCACTGGAGAAAAGACTCAAACACTGAATCCACGGGTGATGCAACTAAAACAATCAGTTCTGTGAGCGTCTCTGACGGAGGAAGATACCGATGTAGAACACGACGAGGAAACTACTACAGCGAGTACAGTTATACAGCTGAGATAACAGTAAAAGGTAAGAGCTGTTTTAATTTGTTTCTTTATTTTTAGTGAATGCTAATTTTGATTAAACATGAAGTGTATTGTTTGCTCGTTTCACAGAGAGACCCAAACCTGTAGTTGGTGTTGTTCCTGATAGACGTGTGTTCAGAGGAGAGACGGTCACTCTCACATGTGACATACAGCAGACAGGAGACTGGGAGTACAGCTGGAATAAAGACAACACACAGGTTTACAGAGCAGGACAAAACCAGAACTATATAATCTCATCTGTGGATCCGTCTCATAGTGGTGTGTATAGCTGTAGAAGATCTCTGTCAACAGCACCAACATACTCACAGACGAGTGACGGAGTTACACTGACAGTATCAGGTGAGTGTGTTCATGTGTTCCTCAGATCTAGCCAATTCATTACATCTGTATTTGTTAGTGTTTGTATCCCATCTAGGGACGGATTATGAATTGCAAAGGCCCTGGGGACAGTTATCTCCAAAGACCGCCCACCCAACCATTTTTCATTTTTTTCCAAAGTTTCACATTCACAGTAACAGAAAGTAGATGTTCAGATCATTATGAATATTTAATGTTCTCACTCTGAGGGGTCAAATACTCACACCACCCCGTTAGTAACCTGTTACAGGACTTACAGAATCAGGGTGAAGGTATAATTTTGTCATCATATAAACGTAAATGCATTTAATCAATTGAATACATCATAAAGGTCCACAGGAAGGTTCTGAAGTGTTAGGGATGTATAGACATAGTATATAAAGAAATAGCCTCGTGTTAAACATGTTAACACCATAAAGCACAACAAAACAATCACAGAGAACACTGGAGCACACAGTACATCTGTCTATAAATGTTAGGCCTATATTAGACAGAACATGGTGACAGGGCTTGACATTAACACCGCCATCCTGCCAAACCGTGTGGATTTCATCAGTGGGGGGGTAACACGGTCACTCCTAGCCACTTCGGCGGTCTGAATTTTATACACAGCAACAGAGCTCGACATTAATGCTTGTCTGGGACAAGTGGATTGTTTGAAGGGGCAAGTGGAAGAGAATTGTACTTGCCCAACCGGACAACAAATATAATTAAAACATCTAACTAGGGAAGCACAGAAAAAAAAGCAGTTTACCCTGAAAACCAGTAGCTATGACTGCAAATTTAACATTTATTTTATGCAAGAGTTCAAACTAGTTGTTTAGATTAAGTGATTTACATTTTAGACCCAGTTAGTGCTGACTGTTTGTGCTCGATTTAACGAACATAGTTCCAAACAAAGATCACAGCATTAGTCACGCACGTCTGAGCAAGACACGCGGTGTTTAATTACTAAAGGATTCAGTGTATCGAGCGAATCAATCAAATCCAAAACGTTTAATTTAAAACTGTACTTTTAAACATATCTTTATTTATACAGTTGTAATTTTACAGAGTAAATGCATTCATGGTATTTGTCTGTGTAAAAACGGATCTAAATGCCACTTCAGCTGCTTCACTTTATTCTGCAGAGACCCGTTCAGTTTATTCTGATTTCATTTGATTGGTAACAGTCCTAAAGTGTCTGTTATAATAACTGTAATTATTAGTAAAATGTATTTAACTGTTTGATATGAAAAATGATGCATACATTTAATACGGTTAGTAAAAAGACTGCATTGTATATGGGAAAACATGACCTGGAAATCAATGTAAGTAAGTTTTAGTATGCAGTCGTGAACTTTAACCGGTGAAAATGCTGAGTGGCTAGTAATTTTGGAGAACCACTAGCCGCAGTGACTGGTGAGCAAAAATGTTAATGTCAAGCCCTGTAAAGTGATATTGCTTGCAGTCATAACACAGAAACTGTTAGTACATATTACACAGTTTACTTTCTATTCAGACATTTTACACTGTGTCTTAACAGGAAAAAACAATAATTCATTTAAAAAAGGGGGTGCTTAACTTACACACTTGAACTGTGGCAGCAAGTAACATTATTAATGAGTGCGTCATTGAATCAATTAATAAAGCCAATGTTCCCTCTATTATATATATATATATATATTATTTTGACTTTTTTTTTCTTGTTAGCAAAACTTTTCTCTATTGGGATCAGTAAATGTTTTTAAAGAATTGTTGTATGCTCATCAAGGCTGTATCTATATATATATATAAAAAATAAAATAAAATAAAAATAAATAAAAGATAATCAGCACAACAGGTTCATCACTGATAATAAATCAGCATATTAGAATGTGAATCATGTGACACTGAAGACTGGAGTAATGATGATGAAAAGTAGGCTTTACTTCACAATAATAAATTACATTTTAAAGTATATTAAAATAGAAAACCAATATTAGAAATTGCAATAATATTTAACAATATTTGATATTTTTCTACTGTATTTTTGATCAAATAATTTTGATGAGCATAAAAGATTAAATAAATAAATAAAATAAAGTAGATAAAAAAAACGTACTGATCCCAAACGTTTAAAGTGTATAATATAATATAAAATAATATAATTTGAAAATAAATGAAGCAGATATTGCTCATGAATTCCCTTTTTGAGGTCAATTATGTATAAGGTTTATAATATAGGCCTAACATAATGTAATATAATATAATATATCAAAACAAACTGAAGCGCTTAAACTGATACAGAATAGAACAGAACAGAATAAAAGACTAAATGAAGCATTTAATCTATGAGCTATATATATATATATAAAACATGAACATGTGAATTCTTCTATAGCTATTTAAACATCGCTATGAAGTGTAGTTTGCTCAATACACCTGTGAGTGACTGTAAATGTCTCTGAGTTTTGTTACCATTCTGTGCCATCATCTGTTATTTCCAACACTTCATCAAGCCACTCTTCTTTAATACTTGAAGATTATTTATTTCACATGTCATTGTCTTTGGGTTGGCTCTCGATTAGAGCTATTTTATCAGCAACCGGCGACTCATCCGGCGCACATCATTCTCTTTCTATGAAACCTGTAAACCACATCCATCGGTTCTAACTCTATAGCGATCTCAACTCTATAGTGGTTTACCCGAGCATTGCATTCTTTCGCTTTTACTAGAATTCAACCAAATGGCTTTCTCAACTCATTTTTGTGTGTGCGCGGCACATTACTTCTCGCAGGCGCAGGTTAGAGGGAACATTGCATTCAGTAACCGAATACGGTGCTCAGAGGTGCAAATGTCCTGACGTAGCTTTCTTTAGATATGAACTTCTTGTTTAGTCAGTTGTTCTATAAAATCAAATACAATATTTGCAAAGTGTTGGTATTCAGGGAAAAACAGCACCTTTACTTGTGTGACATTGCTTAACTATGTCCCTATAAATACAGAAATAGCAAATCCATTATTGGGACATTAGTCAAGATCTAAAGAGAAATAAAAATAGAAAGAAAGAACACAAAAGCGATGCAAGCTTTTAGTAGATGACTGTAGCCCACCAATAATTTACAGATAATTCATACTGAAGGTTAAATGATTTAAAATGTATTGATCTTTATAAAATTGTCTTGTATTGTGTGCAGTGTGTTGCATTTAAAAACCTGTTATTCATCCTCTCCCATTCTTTACATTTCTTTCTTGCATACGCATGGAGACCTTTTTAATGTTTTGTCACTGTTTGAGCCGCTTTGTTTTATCTTTCTTCACAGATTCACCCAGATCTACACTGACTGTGACACCAGACAGTCCTGTATTCACTGGAGAGACAGTCAATCTGAAGTGTGTGATAATATCTGATCACAGTAACTGGAGATATGAGTGGTATAAAGACAGCAGTGAAGTGTCTAAGAGTTACACAGTAAAAGAAAACACTCTCACTATTATAGGATCTAGATCATCTGATGCGGGTCAGTACACGTGTAAAGGACACATAGACAGAAGATCAGTCTCATCACACACAAGCTCTGCTGTTTATCTCTCTGTTACGGGTGAGTTGAGTATTATTATCCTCCTAAATAAACCTATTTAACTAATAACATTGAGAGTTTACGACACTCTTAAATGATATAACTATTGAACAATATGAAATTGTGTTATATGTGAAGAAAAGAACATAAATCAAATACAAATCAGAGTTTCATTTAGTTTTTTATCGATAACTGGAAATATGTTTAATGTAATCAACACAAGTTACAAGCAAACCAGATCTTTAATTTAATTCAATATTGTTTATATTATGTTGAGTTCATAACAGTGATCATGATACTGTTTTAATCAATATTTACTCATATGTGTATTAATACAGAGCCTGTAGTGAAGGTGACTCCAGATCAGCGTGTGTTCAGAGGAGAGACAGTCACTCTCACATGTGACATACAGCGAGCAGAACACATTCAGTGGAGATACAGCTGGTTTAAAGATGGAGACACTCAGTATCCAGTGTACACAACAACAGCAGCAGTACAGTTTCAGAGCTGATTATGTGTCTGACGGTGGTAAATACAGCTGTAGAGGAGAGAGATCAGACTCACAGACATCAGACATCAGTGCTGCTGTTACACTGACTGTATCAGGTGAGTGATCATATTCATATCTGATTAATACTCATTTAACATCAATATTTGTAGCTCAATATGGTTTATATATCTGTACTGTAGTTTTGTCATCTGCCACTTTTAAGACTTTGAGCTCTCAAAGTAGAAGGATTATTAAATCATCAATAATTATTAGTGTCGTTATTGTTAACAAAACTGTATTTTTCCTGGTACAAATAAATTGTATTATGATGAAAACTGTAAAATTGAGATATTATCTTACTCGTGGAGGCAAATGTCTCTTGAAACCAAACAATCATACAATTAAATACCAATGGAAAGCATTGTAAGAACAAGTAAAATAATCAGTAATACAAATGAATAAATGATTATATTATTAAATTGAATAATGGAATGATCAATTATATTGATTAGAATGATGAGAAATTAATAAAAAATAATAAACAACACAGAAGTATGTTCGCTCTCTTGAAGCAACATCCAGAGGTTTTATTGAGAATCATTCGATCCTTCATGACGTAGCAGAGCGTCCTCAAAATACAACACAACTGAAAATACAAAACTAATGATAATACATAAAACAAAACTTAAAATAAAACAAAACACAACCAATATTGTGAACTATGACATACAATAAAATAAATATATATGTATAAACTACATAGTTTGTAAAACATTTCAAAAGTAATTATTTCCACTAAAACAGTTGAGTCACTTTGTTTTATCTTTCTTCACAGATTTACCCAGATCTACACTGACTGTGTCACCAAAGACTGTATTCACTGGAGAGACAGTCAATCTGAAGTGTGTGATTGAGTCTTACAGTAACTGGAGATATGAGTGGTATAAAGGCAGCAGTGAAGTGTCTAAACATCACACTGTGTTTGAAAACACTCTCACTATTAAACGGTCTATTTCATCTGATGCGGGTCAGTACTCGTGTAAAGGACACATAGAAGGAAGATCAGTCTCATCAAACACAAGTCCTGCTGTTTCTCTCTCAGTGAAGGGTGAGTTGAATATCACTGTCCTCATACATAAGTCTATTTGACTAATCATATCGAACATTTATAATACTCTTAAATATGAAATTAAAGAACATGAATTAAAGAACATAAATGTTGACAGAATATACAAATAAGTGTTTCAGTTAGTGAACATAAACTTGTGATGAGGAACATGATGATAGAAACATTTAATAAGTAAATCCAATAGGAACAAGAAACTCAGGGATCAGATTACAAACACTAACTGAGAAGTGAACAAAGAGGCTTAAATAGGAGTGTAATCATGAAGAACAGAAACAGGAGTGTGCAACTAATTAACAACCAAGAAGACTAATAGAGAAGTGGAGTAACAGAACACAGGAAACAGGAGAAGAAGGGGTGAGAACCAGAAGGTGTAAGAGACATTTCACTAACTTTACATGAGGGCCAAAACAACAATTGACCATCGTTTGATCTGTTTTTGTGTAGATTTCAATCTTTTGTAATAAACATGCGTACACACATGGATACTAATATACTTATTGAATACTATTTTAACATTTATTCAGAAAAAAAGCAATTAATTTTTTTTTAAATGTCACTTTTTGGCACCAATGTTTTATTCAATTTTGTGTATAAAAACATGGTCGTATCTGCTGACAATATGAACAAAACATTACATTAATGAATTTAAAAGAAATAATAATCCATTTTGATAAAATAAAATATCAAATAAAAAAGGCCCTATATCATATTAGTTAATTGAATGTGATTAATTTTACTGAAATAGTAATCTCAGCCACAATTTGGTCAAATGGTCGATTGAAAAGCCTTCCCTAGTGAAAAATAAATATATAAAAATGTATTTGAAATAGATTTATTTAATGCTATAATACAAATACATTTACATATTATTAACATGTCACTAAACTGGTATGTTTAAGGTCTGCTAAATTGAAAGAACTAATTTTGTACTTAATGCACTTTAATTGTAAGAAAGTAGTGCTGAAGTCTAACTAAAGACATACTGAAGTATATTTGATTGAGCTAAAGTGAAGCTATTGCAAGAAAACTTCAGGTATGCTTTAATTATCATGCTTGAACGTATTATGAACTTTGACAAAATACTTAATTAACTATATAATGTTATAACACATTTACAAAGCAATTATTTCCACTGAAAGAGGTGTTTGAGTCGCTTTGTTTTCTTCTTTCTTCACAGATTTACCCAGATCTACACTGACTGTGACACCAGACAGTCCTGTATTCACTGGAGAGACAGTCAATCTGAAGTGTGTGATAATATCTGATCACAGTAACTGGAGATATGAGTGGTATAAAGGCAGCAGTGAAGTGTCTAAGAGTTACACAGTAAAAGAAAACACTCTCACTATTATAGGATCTAGATCATCTGATGCGGGTCAGTACACGTGTAAAGGACACATAGACAGAAGATCAGTCTCATCACACACAAGTCCTGCTGTTCATCTCTCTGTTACGGGTGAGTTGAGTATTATTATCCTCCTAAATAAACCTATTTAACTAATAACATTGAGAGTTTGCGACACTCTTAAATGATATAACTATTGAACAATATGAAATTGTGTTAAATGTGAAGAAAAGAACATAAATCAAATACAAATCAGTTTAATTAAATCAAATCAAATCAAATCACTTTTATTGTCACATCACCACAGCACAAGTGCCTTGGTGAGTGAAATTCTTATGAGCGTGCTCCAGACAGTGCAGAAAAACAACAGACAATTTACATATGGACAGACAGTGCAAAAAAAACAACAGACAATTTACATATGGACAGACAGTGCAAAAAAACAACAGCAATTTACATATGGACAGTACATATTTACAGACTGTACAGAAGACAATGTGCAAAATACACATACATATACTCAGTACACATAGTGTACTATAAAGACACACTCAATTATCAACAACACATTATACACCGTATGGGCACATCTATATTATGTACAGTATCTATACATAATGTAGTCTACGCATAGTAATAATGTGAGGTGCAACAGATTATAAATTAACAGCAGATTGGTTGGTTGAGCAGCAGGTAGATGTGCAAAGGTGCAACAGATTATTCATATGCAGTGTCTATTGCATACTATTGCATATGCATATTAAGTTTTTATTGTTACAAGCAAACCAGATATTTAATTTAATTCAATATTGTTTATATTATGTTGAGTTCATAACAGTGATCATGATGCTGTTTTAATCAATATTTACTCATATGTGTATTAATACAGAGAGACCAAAGCCTGTAGTGAAGGTGACTCCAGATCAGCGTGTGTTCAGAGGAGAGACAGTCACTCTCACATGTGACATACAGAAAACAGCAGACAACATTCAGTGGACATACAGCTGGTTTAAAGATGGATACACTTACAATCCATACATAACAACAACAACAACAGCAGAGTACAGTTTCAGAGCTGATTATGTGTCTGACGGTGGTAAATACAGCTGTAGAGGAGAGAGATCAGACTCACAGAGATCAGACATCAGTGCTGCTGTTACACTGACTGTATCAGGTGAGTGATCATATTCATATCTGATTAATACTCATTTAACATCAATATTTGTAGCTCAGTACAGTTCATATATCTCTACTGTAGTTTTGTCATCAGGAGCGACTGAATTAGAATCCATGCTCTCTTTATTTCATTTCAGTTTCATTAAAAATCGCATCATGTGTAAGGAGACTTGATGATGTTATGACTGATTATTTTGTGAGGCAATATCCAGTGAATTCAAAAATCTGCACACAAAATCTGAACTGTACCAAGATACATTTTCTTTATTTGTCAAAAATTCTAAAGAATACCAAGTTTGTTGTGCTTGTTTGTAGGGCTGCACAATTTGGCCAAAAATGTTGTATTTATAGGCATATATCAATATGACTAATAATTCTGATAATTGTATTAAATAAAAAACATTAAACAAAATAATAATTATTGATAATGATTGTTATCAATATATTTGACAGAAAACTGCAGCATGACGTGTTAACATGAAGGAGGCCTATAACTATAAATGTATAAAGGTCTAATGTCGCGTCCAGTAAATACTGTGCAGGGCCGCTGCTGGCCAAATGGGTGCCCTAAGCAGGATTGTATATTTGTGCCCCCTCCCTTAAACATTATGGAAGCAAACAAAAACACCTACTATAGGGGTCAAAATAGAACTTTAATAAAATATAAACGTTGATGGTTTGTAATTTTGTAATGTATTTGTGATTATACTACGGGGCCGTTGAATGCTTGAATCTGATTGGCTGACGATCGTTCTAAAGCCTCTGTTATACTTTCTGCGTGCGCGAGTCCGCTTAGGGTCCGCTATGGTATGCATGACTTAAAAATCGTCATCGGAGGGTGTGCGGCTGTGTGTGTCACAGTTTGTCTTCTGCCTTTGTCTCCTCACCCTTATATGGTCCTTCCTGTTTCCCAGTCATTATTAGTTCAGTCAGTGTCAGCCTTGTGTCTTGATTATGTCCCAGGTGTCTCCAGTTATGTCTCCCTATATAAGTCTGTTCTGCCCCATGTTACGGGTGGATTATTGTAAATGTCATGTGTCAAAGCTGTTTGGATGTTCTTCCCCGTGTTCCTGTGTAACCTCCGTTTGTCATTCATTAAATACCTCGTTTGTCACAATCCTCGTCTCCTCGTTCCTGGATCCCCGTGTGTACCGTGACAGAATAATCCACCTTAAAACAACGATGGAATTCGCCGCCGGCGTTCTTGCCCTTATCCGGCGGGATCTCTCATTCGTGGAGTTCGCCGGGGAATTCTGCGGGCTCGCTTCGGTGACGGAGCTCCACGACGCGGCAATCCTCCATCTGTTTCGGCTCGGGGCAAATTACCAGCGCTCTATGGATCTCCCAGACACTACAGGATTGTGTTGGAGAGAGGGGATCTACCGGTGTCTGGGAAGTTACCGGTCCCGAGTCGAAACCAGCCCACGAGTGTCTCCGCTGGCCCCGCCCAGCTCTTCTTCGTCTCCGCTGGTCCTGCCCAGCTCTTCTTCGCTGGTCGCGCCTCTGCTGGTTCCCGAGCCGCCGGCGAGCCCGCTCCGAGCGCGCGCGCGAGCCAGTGCCTGCTCCGAGACTGCGCCTCCTGTGCCTGCTCGTAAGCGCCCGGTGCCTGCTCCTCGTCAGCGCCCTCCGGTGCCTGCTCCTCGCCAGCGCCCTCCGGTGCCTCTCCTCGCCAGCGCCCTCCGGTGCCTGCTCCTCGCCAGAGCCCTCCGGTGCCTGCTCCTCGCAAGTGCTCTCCGGTTTCCCCGCTGGTTCCGTCCAGCACTCCAGAGCGCCCACGAGAGTCAGCGCCACCTGAGCGCCCACGAGAGTCAGCGCCACCCGAGCGCCCACGAGAGCCCAGCGCCCCTTCTGCGCTTCCCGAGCGCCCCCGAGGCTCCGCGCAACCCAAGTGCCTACGAGAGTCAGCGCCATCCGAGCACCCACAAGAGCTTCCAGAGCACCCCCAAAAGTTGGTCCCGTCCAGCTCACCATTGCCTCCGCTGGTCCCGTCCAGCTCACCTTGGCCCACGCTGGTCCTTTCCAGCTCACCTGGGCCTCCGCTGGTCCCGTCCAGCTCACCATTGCCTCGGCTGGTCCCGTCCAGCTCACCTTGGCCCACGCTGGTCCCGGCCCAGCTCACCTGGGCCTCCGCTGGTCCTGGCCCAGCTCACTTTTTGCCTCCGCTGGTCCCGCCCAGCTCACCTCATGCTTCTCCGCTGGTCCCGCCCAGCTTCCTGGGCCTCCGCTGGTCCTGTCCAGCTCACCTGGGCCCACGCTGGTCCCGTCCCAGCTCACCCTTAGCTCCGCTGGTCCCGTCCAGCTCACCTTTCCCTCCGCTGGCCCTGTCCAGCTCACCCTTAGCTCCGCTGGTCCCGTCCAGCTCACCTTTCCCTCCGCTGGCCCTGTCCAGCTCACCCTTAGCTCCGCTGGTCCCGTCCAGCTCACCTTTCCCTCCGCTGGCCCTGTCCAGCTCGCCTTCCACGGCTCCTGAGCGCCCCCCTGGGATGGGGAGCTTCCCCAAGAAAATTTTGGGGGGGGGCTACCCTCCATGGCCACCTAAGCTCCCCGATCCGCCATGGCCTCCCAAGCTTCCTGCTCCGCCATGGCCGCCAGAATCCCCGGATCCGCCATGGCCGCCGGAATCCACGGATCCGCCATGGCCGCCCGATCCGCCATGGCCTCCCAAGCTTCCTGCTCCGCCATGGCCGCCAGAATCCCCGGATCCGCCATGGCCGCCTGAGTCCCCGGATCCGCCATGGCCGCCGGAATCCACGGATCCGCCATGGCCGCCTGAGTCTCCGGATCCGCCATGTGTCCCGGAACGGGCACCGCCCTGGAGGCCACCTGTCCGGTCTCCTAGAACCTTGAGGCCTCCAGAGCGCCCACCCCCCCTCCCCTTTCGATGTCATACGGCGCGGGACGCGTCTATTGGAAGGGGGGGGTAATGTCACAGTTTGTCTTCTGCCTTTGTCTCCTCACCCTTATATGGTCCTTCCTGTTTCCCAGTCATTATTAGTTCAGTCAGTGTCAGCCTTGTGTCTTGATTATGTCCCAGGTGTCTCCAGTTATGTCTCCCTATATAAGTCTGTTCTGCCCCATGTTACGGGTGGATTATTGTAAATGTCATGTGTCAAAGCTGTTTGGATGTTCTTCCCCGTGTTCCTGTGTAACCTCCGTTTGTCATTCATTAAATACCTCGTTTGTCACAATCCTCGTCTCCTCGTTCCTGGATCCCCGTGTGTACCGTGACAGTGTGAAGACGCTCGTTGTTCCCCACACTTCTATAATCCGTCGATAAAACAATATAAAGACAGACAGATGTGCAATAACTCTGGGCAATTGTTTGTTCACATGTTGGTTTACTGTTCAAGCTGGTCTACTGTGCATGTATGGAACACGTCCGCGGAGCTGACCACCAGCGCACGCTTTTGGTAGTATACATACAAGTAGTCCGTCGTCTGCGCTGTCCGTGTACGCGTCTGGATTGCACACACCGAAAGTATAACACAGGCTTAAGGTGTGCAATTATTTTCAGGGAAACACACGGTGAACGTAGTTCCAGGCAGCTCTCGACCGCATTACATGTCCGTATCACTTCACCAAATGATTTCAGTTATTTCAAAAGGTCTTATAACTTTAATACAACCAAAACCAAGAAGACACTGACCAAATAGATACATATAGTAAGCAATGGGATAAAAACAACAGATCATGTCCATGTTTTGCCACAAAATTACATTTTATTATGTACATAAAGCACATAGGCTACTCTATTTCTCCTGCTCTCTCTCCCTCACAGAGACACAGTTTACACACATGAAAACATACAGGCTAATGTTGTTCACGCTGCTCTGATGACTTTGTTAGTAAATGGTTTAGCAACTTAAAAGTACAAGACATTTCTCACAATCAAGCGAGGTAACAACGACATTGTTCGTGAGGAAAATTAACTGAAAGTTTCATTAGGACGCTGCTGCCGAACACTGACTAAAAGAAGTAAAGTTAGGCTAATTCACGCACGCTCAATCTCTCCCTTTCTCTCCATCTCTCTCTCTCATAACTTAGTTATTAGCTGCATTTGTCTGTTATCAACAGCTCAAGCCTCTGTTACTAGGTCTAAAATGACGTTTTGGATGGATGAGATGTTCACAGAGATTTAAGCCCAAAACCGGACGAATCCCTTGAAATATATCATCCGATCGATGTGTTGAGGTGTGGCAACCGTAGTAGAAGCAGAATAATTGACAGAATAATTAATGTTGAATTATTAGAAAATAACTCAGCTTCGCGTCGTGACCGCATCACCACTTCAGGTGTGCATTAATTTTCTAATAATTCAACGGTCCAGAGTCAATTATTCCTTACTTATAATGCAATGCTAGTCGATATAGCCTTTATTACTGTACAGAATACTATAAAATAATGATTTTGCCTCATTCTGTCAAATACAACACATCAGATCACAAAAGGAAGTTATTTCAATTGAGTGATGTTGTGAAATTAATTTGCAGCAAAACCATGTCATGAAATGTTCAGTTTGTTGGACAACAGGTTTGTAAACAGAGTCAATCCCATGCATGCGTGTTACTGTGGCAAATTCATCACACAGAAATATTTTTTTCATAGGACATCCGACATATGTTGCACTGTAACGTTACAGCTCTGGCACGTCATCCGTAGATATGAAGTCAGAAGAAGTGACATTGACTTGCAAGGTTCTTTATTTTGTATTCGTCACATACACAATCATACAGGGTATAATCAGCAGTTAGCACCGCTGCGCAGATCGATCGATGCATGTATGACATCAAAGTACGGTGAGAGCGAATCAAAAGCAGCATGCAGAGCTGCACTAAAAAAAATATATATATTCTAAGTTTAAGGCAACCAGGCTCAGCAGAGTTTTGAGTTTTATCAACTTCTTGTTTTCAAAAAAGTTGAGAAAACTAAAAAAATCTCCTGAAGCTGTTTGCCTTACACTTATATTATAAGTTTTCTCAACTTTGAATTTTTTACAGTGTGTCTGCTCTCTATAGCTCTCACGCAGTGTTGGGAGTAACAGAGTTACGCAATGTAACCCTTGTGCAACCTTATGGAATTTTTTTTGGCCATTTCTTTTTTTTTATAATTTTGCCTGTGATAATGCTAACTGCATACATTTTGACTTAGGTGTGTATTTTTATTGTAATTTAATATTCCACCCTCATTTTCTTTAATAAATATATTTTACACTAGGTACAAAAAATAGTTCCACTCAGCGCCTTTTGATTAAAACCCATTAAAACGGCTATTTTTAATCACCGTTTAACTGTAAAATTATGCAATTGTGGTTAATAGGCTTTCATTCTGTTGGCAAGGCTTCAAAGTTAATTTAAAAAACTAAATACAGTATGGTGCCATTTATCCAGGTTTGGTCTATAAAGGGTCTATAAAACAAATGCTCGCTTTATTCCTCTTTTCTGCTTCTGCATATTATAGAGCCAATTGGATAAATAATGCTGCTTTAATTGCGTGGGTGTGTTGGTATGGATGTCAGAGTGTGGTTTGTATGCGTGTCACTTTTATTGTCACATCACCACAGCACAAGTTCCTTGGTGAGTGAAATTCTTACGAGCGTGCTCCAGACAGTGCAAAAAAACCAAAACAACAATTTACATATGGACAGTACATATTTACAGACTGTACAGAAGACAATGTGCAAAATACACATACATATACTCAGTACACACAGTGTACTATAAAGACATACTTAGTTACCAATACACATTATACACCGTATGTATACGTCTGCATTATGTACACATCTATACATAGTAATATGTGAAGGTGCAACAGATTATAAATTAACAGCAGATTGGTTGTGCAACAGATAGTTGTGCAAGGTGCAACAGATTATGCATATGCAATGTCGTGGGTGTGTTTGTATGGTGTCCAGTGATAGCAGATGGTTAGTGTAGTGTGTGCGTGTAGTCCGGTAGAAGCCCTTTGCAGAGCTCTGCGGTTGCCAGCGGTGCTTTTTCCAAACCAGGCAGTGATACAGCCGGTCAGGATGCTCTCCACAGTGCAGGTGTAGAAGGATCTGAGGATTCTGGGGCTCGTTCCAAACTTCCTCAGCCATCTCAGGAAGAAGAGACGCTGATGTGCCTTCTTCAGCACTGCATCTGTGTGAGCAGACCATGTGAGATCCTCGGTGATGTGAACGCCGAGGAACTTAAAGCTGCTCACCCGCTCCACAGGTGTCTTGTCGATGGTGATGGGTGTGTTCTCTGCTCTGTCTCCTGTAATCCACCACTAGCTCCTTGGTCTTGTCGATGTTGAGTGAGAGGTGGTTCTCCTGACACCATTTAGTCAGGGTACTCACCTCCTCTCTGTAGGCCGTCTCATCGTTGTCAGTGATCAGGCCTATCACCGTTGTGTCATCGGCAAATTTGACGATGACGTTGGAGCTGTGTGTTGCTGTACAGTCATGTGTGTACAGGGAGTACAGGAGTGGGCTGAGGACGCAGCCCTGCGGAGCACCAGTGTTTAGGATCAAGGGAGATGAGGTGTTGTCATTCTGACCACCTGACTTCTGCCTGTCAGGAAATCCAGGATCCAGCTGCACAGAGATCTGTTCAGTCCTAGAGTCTAGAGCTTTGCAACCAGTGTGGCAGGCACTATGGTGTTAAATGCCGAACTGTAATCCACGAACAGCATCCTCACATAGGTGTTTTTATTTTCCAGGTGGGAGAGAGCAGTGTGCAGGGTGAAGGCAATAGCATCGTCTGTGGAACGGTTACTGCAGTATGCAAATTGTAGTGGGTCCAGTGAAGCAGGCAGCACAGAGCAGATGTGTTCTCTGACAAGCTTCTCAAAACACTTGCTGGAGATGGGGGTCAGAGCGACGGGCCTCCAGTCATTCAAGCATGTGATTTAATTTTTCTTTGGTATGGGTACAATGGTGGATTTTTTGAAGCAAATTTTGTGTGTGTGCTTATAATATTTGATAGAGAAAAACTACTGTAAATCACAAATCCAAACACTGTGTGCACCGGTGGAGTTTTGCTGGCATCTAATGTGGTAAAAAGATATCAACCTCAAATTTGGAAAACTTGAAAAACAAATTTGAAAAACAAAATTTTTAGACAGCTTTCAAAATGGCCGCCAGACAGTGTGAATACCCGGAGACTCATATCTCAGTGTGCAATGATCTGATTGACTTGAAATTAGGAGGTATGTAGAAACAAACACGTCAATCCATTAAGACAAAAATGTGGATAATAGGCCTACATAAAAACATGGTTGGTGTGGGGGCAACAAGGTGGTATGAGAGTATGTCGACATTCAGGAGCCACAGAGTGGAACAGCCAAGAATGCTCTGCTTGAGCATAATATTTCTAATAATGAATTAAAACGAGGTCCTGACTCTCTGTGGTCATTAAAAATCCCAAGGCACTTCTCAAAAAGCAGGGATCCTCAAATCTGTCTCACGAGATCCACTTCCTGCAGAGTTTAGCTCTAACCCTGATCAAACTCACCTACCTGTGATTTTCTGTTGATCCTGAAGACATTGATTAGCATGCTCAGGGGTCTCAATTATAAACGCTGCAAAATGGGCATATAATATTCGTAAGCAATTTTCCAGCTTGGAAAATTTCCAGCTTGCCTCAACACACCTGCCTGGAAGTTTCAAGTATACCTAGTAAGACCTTGATTAGCTGCTTCAGGTGTGTTTGATTAGGGTTGGAGCTAAACTCTGCAGGGACTCTGCCATCCAGGACCGGACTTTGTGACCCCTGTTCTAGACCATGCTTATGTGAGATTACAAATTGTATTTACATGAGAGATTTTACCTTTGATCTGCAAATGTTTTTGTCCTGGCCAGACGTGGATTCGTTAGGTTTATTGCCCTCAGATGTATGTTTATTTGATGTTTTGTCTCAACCTCCAAAAAGTCCCTCCTCCAATTCTGCCTATAAAGATACCCTGTAAAAATGACTTAAGATGAGATTTCGATGACTACAGATACCAATGACATGTCATAGAATAAAGCATTCTGCTGACGATCCAATCCGAAGTCTCCTGGTCTTCTCTTCTGAGTTTTCTACACTTTAGAAGAACCGAGTTTACAACAGATGGTGCCGTGGACCCGGATAGAGTTCCAGCTTCCTCACCTGAATCCAGCGAAACTTCCAGCTGAACAATAGAGACCCAGACTGATTTTTTTCTCAACCAAGGGTTGTGGTGAGTGGCTGTCTCTAATCCAAAAGAACCTAAGACCAGTACAATTTTTTGTATCCTCTGTGCCGTCAGAGAAGAGTTAACATACATCTGTAGGGTTTGTTTAACTAAATTTATCCTCTGTTTCAGGCAGGGAAGAGTTTATCCTCTGTTCTTGTAGGCAGGGATGTTTATCCTCTGTTTCAGGCAGGGAAGATTTTTGGCATTACGTGCTAAAAATGAGTTATCCTCTGTTTCAGGCAGGGAAGGTTAGCATTACGTGCAAATTTTTGGTTTATCCTCTGTTTCAGGCAGGGAAGGTTAGCATTACGTGCTAATTTTGGTTTTTCCTCTGTTCTTTCAGGCAGGGAAGATTTGGCATTACGTGCAAAATTAGTTATCCTCTGTTTCAGGCAGGGAAGGTTAGCATTACGTGCTAATTTTTGGTTTATCCTCTGTTCTTTCAGGCAGGGAAGATTTTGGCATTACGTGCTAAAAACAAGTGTACCCTCTGTTGATCAGAGAAGTGTTTGTTTTGTTTGTGTGGTACCAAGAAACTTACAAAATGGTTAGAATGAATGCTAGGCTGATTCCAACCACAGAAAAGATGGGTCTTGCGACTCCGTTGTGGTCAGATAGTGAATTCAAAACACTGTTAGGGGAACAAATGGACCTAATAGTCACTGAAAAAGTTAGACAAAAACTAACGCAGAAATATGAGATTCATCCAGACAAGACTTGGTCGGTAGATGAGTGTAAAAAGGTACTAGGAGCAAGTATTCGTAAGAACAATGTGAAAGGCATTATCTGTTGTTACAGAGAATTCAGTGTAACGCTAGCGACACAACAGTCTCAGCGTAACTCAGAGCTAGAGAAACAGAACGATGAACTCCGTGCTAGAATATCCACTTTGACCAAGAAATTGAACCTCAAGAAAGCTGCAGCAAAAACTGATGTGGAAGTTAGTCAGCCTGATAACATTTACCCTGATTTACAAGCGTTCTTTGAAACAGATGTAGCTCTCAATCAGTAACTGATGTGCCTATAAATTCAGTCAATGTTGAGGAAACTGATAGTGTTCCTCCCAATTCTTCTGTTGTGCAAATACAAACTGTTGCCAACGCTTTATGTCCTAAAGATATAGAGAGACTATCTCAGAGTTTACCGCAGCACACACATTTAACTGAATTTAGAAGAACATTGATCTCAAGATGGGTAGAAGCTTATCCAACAGGGCTACAGCTGCACATACTGCTAAATGTCTTGTCACTGATTTCATTCCCAGATGGGGATTACCAGATTGCATTGACTCAGATCAAGGTACCCACTTCACAGGACAGGTAGTCAAGGAAGTGTCTAGAATGTTGAAGAACCTTCACTGTCTTAGAATCTTAGAAATGCTGATGTGCACATTGTTTCAGATGCCCTGATCGCTACTGTGAAAACCTCACAAAGGCAGTGCAGAGTGCCAAAGAGAGAGTTGAGTCGTGTTGGCAGACTCCACCAGAAGGTGGACACACAATCCCCAGGTCAATGGGTCATGATAAAGGCGTCAGAAACAAGCCATTAGAGCCTAAGTGGTACAGACCACATCAAGTGATGTTGATTACAGCAGCTGCAGTAATGTGTCAGGAAGGAAAACTCATGGGCTCATGTGTCACACGGTAAGGTTGTTCCTCCCCTGCAGGGATAGGATAGGGCAGACACAAGAACCAGTGAGGAGCCCAGGGAAGAACCGAAAGCAACAGGCTTCGGGGCCAACCCTGAGGTGAAGATTTCCTCATAGGCCTTTCCTCCATTAGTCCATCCTTTCCTCACTGTTCTTTAGGTGTCGCAGGAATTGAGAAATAGGGAAAGAAGGAACAACCATAGCAGACTATATTTTGAACAGAGGATACAACCCTAATGTTTGCAGGCTCTACAAATACTGCTCTGTGCCGTTGTTCTCTCTTGTTTGTGTTTCTTTCTTCCTCTGTGTAGATACCATTTGATGGCTGTCCTGAGATCCATATGCACCGCCTTCTCACCTGCGGATGAAGCCACAACCTCTAGAAAACAACTAGACCCATTGCCGAGCCAACTATCACACAAGAAAAAGAAAAAAAATACACAACGCAGAGACTCACATACGGAACTTCAGTCATCCATCAACATGATCAAGATTTTCGTACTATTAACCATCATGGACATCACGCAAAGTGTAGACCCCAGAAACAACATATTCGTAGAGCTGATGAATATGTCAAGAAATGCCTTGTTTGCTGGAAAGAACGTTTGCACGCACCTTCAGTAGGAGCAGGAATCCCATGGGTGGCACACCCTATCTCCAAATGTGATACGTGTACCTTATTCGATCATCATACCAGTGGATTATACAACAAGGATACATGTCACAACGTAACAATTCCTCCAGCTTCGTGTTGCATTCCTGGACTACCATCCTGCAACCTAACTTCAGCTACTCCCATCATGACAGATCTACTCATGCCAAGGATGTTCTATTGGTGCATGGAAAATCATGCTCCAGCATCGACTACACTGGGTGAAATTCTCGTGAACGTTGCAGCTTTGTGATTGAAAGAAGAACCGAATTCGATGTGTACGTTACTACATCACATACGAAAGAGGAGAATGATTTAAAAGAGTGTCTCTACGGGAACCCATCCCTACCGAAACTTTTGCCATAAATCAGTGGTGTATGATTCCTCCACCGACTGGCACTTTGTGGTTATGTGGGACTTCTGTCTACAGCATCCTACCCAGCCAATTCAATGGCAGGTGCACCCTGGTTTATGTCCTACCAGCCATCAGAGAAAATACACACTCCACCTCAAGTTCTCCACATCTACAAAATTCAGCTTCTACCAACAAAGATGGCTGCATTCCAGGACTCACTTGTGTACAAACGTGGTGGTCAAGAACTCTTGGAGCATTAATCCCATCGTATGGTGTCATGCAGGCTCTCGATCAAGTCAGAAGCCTGTCGGATTCTGTACAGAAATTGGCCAATGATACGGTTTTGGCCCTGGGCAACATCAAGGACACTCTTGCCTCGCACAAGATGATGATCTTACAGAACAAAGTGGCCTTGGATTACATTCTTGCAACACAGGGAGGCCGCCACCATTATCGGTCCTGAATGCTGCACCGGGTTAATGGATCCAACAGAGAACTTGAACAAAATCCAACAAGACATTCTTGGTCTTTCAGCAAAATTACACCAGATGACTGAAGATAATTCTTCATGGTTCGGAAACTTGTTAGGTAAACCCTGGCTGTGGATCAAGGAAATAGCAATTCTGCTGTTGTTTCTCCTACTTGCGTACTATCTATGCATCCACAGTATCAAGTGTTTCTTACAGCAAATGACTCCCGCCTCTCACGAGGAAATGACAGTTCCAACCAGAAGAAATTATTACCCGTAAGAACTTCACGGACCCTAATTGCATGTTTTGTTTCTGTGTCAGCATGCAATTACATATAAGCAACACAGAACATGTACTATGTGCCTGTAACGATTACAAGTTACAAGAATTAACTTTTAAGTGTCTAAATTTCTATTTTGTGAGAGTTATTAGAACTCTCAAAGGGGGGATTGTGAGATTACAAATTGTATTTACATGAGAGATTTTACCTTTGATCTGCAAATGTTTTTGTCCTGGCCAGACGTGGATTCGTTAGGTTTATTGCCCTCAGATGTATGTTTATTTGATGTTTTGTCTCAACCTCCAAAAAGTCCCTCCTCCAATTCTGCCTATAAAGATACCCTGTAAAAATGACTTAAGATGAGATTTCGATGACTACAGATACCAATGACATGTCATAGAATAAAGCATTCTGCTGACGATCCAATCCGAAGTCTCCTGGTCTTCTCTTCTGAGTTTTCTACACTTTAGAAGAACCGAGTTTACAACACTTACAAACTCTTTTGGAGTGAGCAGTAATGAAGTAAATTATAAAAAAAAAAATAATAATTTCGATATGCATTTACAATAAATATTCCACTCTCATTAAGCACTGAAATTACAAAAATTCATTGCGCCGAAGTTAAACAAAATTGAATTTAGACATACAGTGAGGGGATGAAATTTGATCACTTTTCATGTGGCATCCCATGTTCTAATGACAGTGAGGAGTGCTATAGGTGCACAATTATTCGTTTTTAAACTAAACTACAGATCTCATTTTATGAGGAAGTAATTTTTTTTTGCAAGAACAATGATCGTGATGTGCACTTACTTCGATATTATGGCGGACATGGTGGTCAGTCCATTTTCTGGTTTGATTAGGACCAATGATAATATCTTACTGTAAAACCACAGCTGCACGGACGTGTTGATGTCGTGTAAGGCATCTCCCAAAACTTTATAACAAATACCACTGAATTGAAAAATACCATTAAAGGAAAACTGTATAAGATTTGCACATTTCCTTTTTAAAATACTTTCAGTAATTCGCAGAGTCTGACAATTGTATTTACACTGAAAAAAAAATATAGGCCTAATATATCAGCTGTTTCCACTAAAAATAGATGTTCAGCTTATGATCACCTTATCAGCTAAACTGCATGCATGTAATATGATTTTAATTGTTTAAAACAATTAAAATATCATATGACCAGTGTAAAAGAATGAGATCAACTATTTTAAACCGTTTTGTATTTATGGGTATTTTCATATATTTATTATAAAGCGTAACAAGGATACTGGATATTTTTTTTGTTGCAATAAAATTTAATTGTAGGCTATGGCCCAAATGGAATTACAGTCAGGATCTCATATTTCCTTACTGTCTTGTATCTTTCACTGTGTTAAACATGGTGTCACGTGGATGGGAATATGCATGGACATTATATGCATATGAGGTTATACATCATAAACTAGGCGTTGTAAGCTCCATATATGGTGATTTCGGGAAGAGTCGGGGTGGAGATGCACGTACACACAATCTTTCCCTGACTGGGATTTATAAAGGGATTTTTGCGCAGGTTCTGGCATGGTTTTATTAATCTGAAAAAAAATGTATGCGTACGCAAACTCTAGCTTTTGTGCGTACGTATACTTTTAGGATGAAATCTATGGAGAGTTTTATAAATGAGAGCCCAGGTGTGTTTGATTAGGGTTAGAGCTAAACTCTGCAGGAAAGTGGATCTCGCGAGCCAGATTTGAGGATCCCTATTGTAAAGAGTAGGGGTGTAACCCCGGTGTCCTGGCCAAATTCCCTCCACTGGCCCTTATCAATCATGACCTCCTAATAATCCCCATCCACTTGATTGGCTCTATGTCTCTCTCTCTCCTCTCCACCTGTAGCTGGTGTGTGGTAAGAGCATACACTTGATTGTCTTTATGACTCTCTCTCCTCTCCACCTGTAGCTGGTGTGTGGTGAGCGCATACACTTGATTGGCTCTATGACTCTCTCTCCTCTCCACCTGTAGCTGGTGTGTGGTGAGCGCATACACTTGATTGGTTCTATGACTCTCTCGCCTCCACCTGTAGCTGGTGTGTGGTGAGCGCATACACTTGATTGGCTCTATGACTCTCTCGCCTCCACCTGTAGCTGGTGTCTGGTGAGAGCATACACTTGATTGGCTCTATGACTCTCTCTCCTCTCCACCTGTAGCTGGTGTGTGGTGAGTGCATACACTTGATTGTCTCTATGACTCTCTCTCCTCTCCACCTGTAGCTGGTGTGGTGGTGAGTGCATACACTTGATTGGCTCTATGTCTCTCTCTCTCTCCACCTGTAGCTGGTGTGTGGTGAGTGCATACACTTGATTGGCTCTATGACTCTCTCCTCTCCACCTATAGCTGGTGTGTGGTGAGCGCATACACTTGATTGTCTCTATGACTCTCTCCTCTCCACCTCTAGCTGGTATGTGGTGAGTGCATACACTTGATTGTCTCTATGTCTCTCTCTCTCCACCTGTAGCTGGTGTGTGGTGAGCGCATACACTTGATTGTCTCTATGTCTCTCTCTCCTCTCCACCTGTAGCTGGTGTGTGGTGAGCGCATACACTTGATTGTCTCTATGACTCTCTCTCCCACCTGTAGCTGGTGTGTGGTGAGTGCATACACTTGATTGTCTCTATGTCTCTCTCTCCTATCCACCTGTAGCTGGTGTGTGGTGACACACTTGATTGTTTCTATGACTCTCTCTCTCCACCTGTAGCTGGTGTGTGGTGAGCGCATACACTTTATTGGCTCTATGTCTCTCTCTCCTCTCCACCTGTAGCTGGTGTGTGGTGAGCGCATACACTTGATTGGCTCTATGACTCTCTCTCCTCTCCACCTGTAGCTGGTGTGTGGTGATCATCACAAGCAAGCCACTGTTAAACTCTCAGTGACGAGTGAGTTGAAAATCATTGTCCTCCTAAATTCATACTCCTATGATCACATATTCAGTTAAGAGGTGTGTTTTGTTTAAAATGGAACATGTTGCTCAATATACTGTATTCTGCCTATATTTGGTAGCGTGTTCCTGTGTTCCTGCGGTTCAGTGGTAGAGCATTGCGTTAGCAGCGCAAAAGGTTGTGGGTTCAATTCCCAGGGAACAAACATACTGATAAAAACAAATGTATAACCTGAATGCACTGTAAGTCGCTTTGGATAAAAGCGTCTGATAAATGTAAATGTTAATTAAAACACATTATGCAAAAATAAACATTTCAATCGTGTTGCAAATTTAATTCCCACTTTTTTTCAAACACTCATAAAGATGTTTTGAGTTTATAACAGTGATCAATATACTGTGGTGTTGTATTAATCTATATTTACTCATATGTGTATTAATACAGAGAGACCAACACCTGTAGTGAAGGTGACTCCAGATCAGCGTGTGTTCAGAGGAGAGACAGTCACTCTCACATGTGACATACAGCGAGCAGAACACATTCAGTGGAGATACAGCTGGTTTAAAGATGGAGACACTCAGTATCCAGTATACAGAACAACAACAACAGCAGAGTACAGATTCACAGCTTCTGTGTCTGACAGTGGATACAGATGTAGAGGAGAGAGATCAGACTCACAGAGATCACACATCAGTGCTGCTGTTACACTAACTGTATTAGGTGAGTGATCATATTCATATCTGATTAATACTCATTTAACATCAATATTTGTAGCTCTTTTCTTACACTCGTCTGTATCAGCCACATCTGTTCTTATTCAAGGACTGAAGCAATTCATTTTCATCATTATTCTGTTTAGATGCAGAAGTGTGTAAATGTATACATTCACTATTTCAGTATTTCATGTATATTTTGCACACAAAAAAAACCTGCAGTTGAATTTAACCAAACAGCATGCACTGATATAGTGTGATTCACAAACTGTATATTAAAAAGTTGTCTTCTTGTTGTGGCCTCATTAATTACACCAGTTGAGGATTATTGTGCTAGATACATCAATGTTAGAATTACTTGTTATGATGCAGACAAATACTTTTTGTATTTGTAATATCTGACTCTTCAGGATCTGAACGTGTTCTTGTTCTCCTGCAGATATGATGCCAAAGCCTGAACTCACATCAGATCCTGCAGGAGCTGCACTGACAGGAAACACAGTGACTTTGACCTGTCGCATGTATCCGGCCACTGGATGGGACTTTTACTGGAACAAACACACACTGAACTCTGAGACAAAGACAGAAACAAACTCTTACAGAGTGAAGATTGATTCAGTGTCTGATGGAGGCCAGTACTGGTGTAGAGCTGGAAGAGGAAACCCAGTCTACTACACACAATACAGTGATGCACTGTGGGTAAATGTTACAGGTGAGAGAGAACAGAGTATGAGACACAACACACAGATCAGAGACAATATCTACAGAACTTCTGGAACTTTGAATAAAAATAAATGTATTAATCTGTGTTTGTACAGTGAGTCCTAAAGCTGTGGTGACGGTGCGGCCTGATGAACGAGTGTTCAGAGGAGAAACAGTCGCTCTCAGATGTGATATAAAGTGGGGAGGAGACACTGAGTGGACGTACAGATGGGAAAGAGAGGGAACAAACTACCATTATAAAACACAAGAGTTGAACATCAGCAGTGTTGATCACGTTCACAGCGGTAAATACAGCTGTACAGGACAGATGGGAACACAAAGCTCTCAGCGCAGTGATGCTGTTACACTGACTGTATCAGGTGAGTTTGTGTGTTTGTTGATTATCATCAGTGTGAACAGCTTCTCTCTCTATAACTGCTCATGTTTTGTTCAGCTGAAGCTCAGGCAGCAGTGCGAGTGTCTCCACAGCCGTGGCTGACTGAAGGAGACTCAGTGACTCTGATCTGTGAGGTTACAGGCTCCTCTACAGGCTGGACGTTCAGCTGGTTCAGAGATGATGATCGTCTGTCAGACAGCAGCAGAGGAGCTGGAGACTCTTACACTCTCAGTCCTGCTGCTCTACAGCACACAGGAGTTTATACGTGCAGAGCAGAGAGAGGACGACCGGCCTATTACACAAACTACACACAGACACTGTGGATCACTGGTGAGTCTGTCACAGCATTAATTATTCCGAGGGTAATAAAAGAGTGGAAATTTGAGGTCCAATGTACCTTCACTCTGTCCTCCTACTGTCTGGGACTGCTATTAGTATGTATATACTAATGTATATACTGTATATACCTCCTTTCCGGTGGCGCTGCTGAGTTCAGTCGCCTGCGAATTAGCTCCGCTCAAAATTTTGTTTTTATGTGTTTTTTTTCTATTTTTACCTCTCTTTTTACACGTGTAACGTCTGCAATGATTATGTACGACAAGAGAACACTTTTGGACATTGGACAGCGTTACACTAACCTGATCAAGGACACTTTATACACAGATCCAGCGTGGCCATTGGAGATTCTTCGGAAGCTGACCCTGACCCAGCACCGAAGCTGACAAAGGCCGCCTCAATAATACCAGGAGGAGAAAGAAACACCGCGGGAAACGTGCTGGAATCCGCAACAGACTGAGGAAAAGGGCTCACAGTCCTCCTCTACCGAGTATTTTGCTCGCCAATGTCCAATCCTTGGATAATAAAATGGACGATCTTAGAGCCAGGATTAGTTTCCAACGGGACATTAGGGACTGTAACATCCTTTGTTTGACCGAAACATGGCTCACGCCGACGGTCCCGGACACCGCTGTAACGCCGTCTGATAACTTTTCTGTTTTACGGATGGACAGAACAGCCGAGGCCGGGAAAACCAAAGGTGGTGGAGTGGGTTTTTTCATTAACAAGAAATGGTGTGATCCCAGGAATATCTCCATTTTGTCGCGTTCCTGCTCGCCTCATCTAGAACACCTCTCCATTATCTGCCACCCCTTCTATCTGCCCCGGGGATTTACATCGATCCTCGTGTCTGCCGTTTACATTCCACCTCAGGTAGACACTAGTGTGGCTTTGTCCAAACTCCACGATGAACTCAGCGGATATATCAACAAACATCCTGACGCTGCATGTATCATTGCTGGGGACTTTAACAAAGCTAACCTCAAAAAGGTTATCCCTAACTTCCATCAGCACATATCCTGTCCAACCAGAGGACTGAATACACTCGATCACTGCTACACCCAATTCAAAAATGCCTACAAAGCCCACTCACTGTCGGGGTTTGGAAAATCAGACCATGCCGCCATCTTTCTCACACCGGATTATAAACAACGGATCATTCAAGAACCCCCGGTGGAGAGGGAAGTGACGCGCTGGTCCTCCCACTTCGAAGCTACGCTACAGGCGTCTCTTGATGACGTCGACTGGGACATGTTCCGGGCGAGTTCATCTGACGTCAGCGAATTCACGGAGGTAGCATTAAGCTTCGTAAACACACTAACCGAACAGGCCACCGAAACGGTTACAATAAAGACTTTCTCAAATCAGAAGCTGTGGGTGGACAGAACAATTCGTGACGCGGTTAACCATCGAACTGCCGCGTACAATGCCGGTATTCTGTCAGGAAACATGAGTGAGTACAAGGCATATTGTTATGCTCTCCGACGTGCAGTTAGAGCCGCTAAACGCCGATACAGTGAGAGAATTGAGTCACATTTCCAGCTCAATGACTCTCGACGTATGAGGCAGGGACTAAAGACCATCTGTTCCTCTGGAAACAACTCCTCTGTGGAGGTGAGAGCAGATCCGTTGCTAGCCGAAGAGCTAAACACCTTCTACGGCTGCTTTGAACGTAATGGCGGCGCGACTCTGCCGTACAGCGCGTCAGCAAGCAGCAGACTGAGCAGCAATCATGTATTCACCGTGTCAGAGGATGACGTTCGGAGGGAACTAAGGAGAGTGAACGTCAGAAAAGCAGCAGGACCCGATGGGATTACTGGCCGCGTTCTGAGGTCCTGTGCTGATCAGCTTCCTGGTTTGTTTACATCCATATTTAATGAGTCCCTTGCTACCTCTGTTGTTCCCACCTCCTTTAAAAAATCTGTCATAATCCCTGTGCCTAAGAACAGTAAACCCTCTTGCTTGAATGACTATCGTCCAGTTCCCCTTACATCGACAGTCATGAAGGTTTTTGAGAGACTTTTAAAGAAACACATTTGCTCCTCCATCCCTGCTACTTTGGACCCTCTTCAGTTTGCCTATCGGCCAAATAGGTCTACTGATGATGCCATCTCCCAGGTACTGCACTCCTCCCTCACTCACATCGACAGCAAAAATGGCAACTATGTAAGGCTGCTATTCATTGACCATAGCTCCGCTTTCAATACTATAGTCCCCACCAAGCTGGCTGTTAAACTCTCAGACCTCGGCCTAAACACTTTGTGACTGGATTCAAGATTTCCTCACCGCCAGACCACAAGTGGTGAAAGTCGGCCAGTTCACCTCCAACTCCATAACCCTGAACGTAGACGCCCCACAGGGCTGTGTCTTGAGTCCCCTGCTCTACTCTCTCTACAAACACGACTGCGTGTCCTCTCACAGCTCCACTTCTATCATTCAATTTGCTGATGATACTGTGGTCCTGGGCCTCATTAACAACGATGACGAGGCCGCATACTTGGATGAGGTGGAGAGACTTACATCATGGTGCCAGGACAACTGTCTCTCTCTGAACGTGAGCAAAACCAAAGAGCTGATCGTGGACTTCAGGAAGAGACAGCAGCGGCCCTACACTCCTCTTATTATCAGTGGGACCCCTGTGGAGAGGGTGAGCAGCTTCAAGTACCTCGGTGTAAACATCTCCGAGGACCTGACATGGACTACACACATTCAAACTCAGGTTAAGAAAGCCAGGCAAAGGCTGTACCATCTGCGACAGCTGAGGAAATTCAGGGTCTCACCAGCTATCCTGAAAACGTTCTATTCAGGGGCCATAGAAAGTGTTCTGACTCAGTGCATCTCAGTGTGGTATAATAATGCCACAAACCAGGACTGCAAAGCTCTACAGAGAGTCGTGCGCTTAGCTGAGCGTATCTCAGGGTCTACTCTCCCCTCTCTGCAGGACATCTACCTCAAACGCTGCAGAAGCAGAGCTGCTAAAATCATCAAAGACTCAAATCACCCCGGTAACCATCTTTTCCGTTTACTGCCATCTGGCAAGCGCTTCAGGAGCATGATGGCAAAGACTGAGAGACTGAGGAGGAGCTTCTTTCCTCAGGCCATCAGGCTCCTTAACACAAACTCTGTTTCATAAACATTTAAAAAAAGCCGTTTGCACATCCCTCTCATCCCTCCTGTCGTTTGCACATCCCTCTCATCCCTCCTGTTTATAGTACTATTTATTAAGTCCCATATACTGTTTTTGCACATCTTACTGTTTTGCACTTTTCTTTATTCTACTGCACATTTTACATTTTTATTTCTTTTTTACCTATATATATGCTCTTGTGTGGTGTTACTTTTATATAATTCTTTTTATTCTTTGCACTGTCCACTGAGCGGACCTGATTCGAACTACATTTCACTTTTGATTATACCCTGTATAATTTATTATGTGACAAATAAAGAAGCCTTGAACCTTGAACCTTGCATACGTGTGTTTGTGTGTGTGTGCGTGTAAGTGCATCTGTGTGAGAGAGAGAGACAGTCTCTAAGAGTGTGAGCGTGAGTTTTATGTTTCTGCCCCTGCCGCTCCTGCACAAGGTCGTAGCACTTTGATTCATAAATGTGATCTAACAAAGCTAAAAGGGCAAATTTTGACCAAATATGCTGTTTATATTGCTTGTAATAGGAATGAAGTAAACATCTGTCGAGTATTTTAACATATCATTTTTGATTGTGTTGAATAAATAAAATCCAAAACTCCACCAGACCCACGAACACTGGCTGAGTAACAAAAAATGAACACCACACAAGGGTTAACCCTGCTTATTTTAATGTTTAGTGCTAAATTTAATCTTAATTTTATCTAGTAACTGATTTTTTTACACAAACACATCTGCTGTCAGTTTTGAATGAGATGCTCTTCTTCTCAGGTAAATCGTCCCAGGTCTCTCTGGTGCTCAGTCCCAGCAGAAGTCAACACTTCTCGTCTCACTCTCTCTCTCTGAGCTGTAAGGATCAGAGGAACTCTGCTGGATGGACAGTGAGAAGATACACAGACAGAAACACAGAAGATTGTTCAAAACAATCAGGATCTACATGTCGAATCGTCTCTCTCAGCACATCTGACTCTGGAGTTTACTGGTGTCAGTCTGAATCTGGAGAGAAACGTCATCCTCTCAACATCACTGTACACGGTGAGTCCTGTTTCGAAGCACAACAGCTAAACATGTTCTAATATATATTTTAAAGTCTTTTTTGTGAAATGTGGTTGGACTACATGAAACTAGTACATAAAGCACAGAAAGCATGAAGTACAGTTCATAAGCAACACTTCTGCCCTGAATTGTCTGGCTATATTCTCACTATTTGCAGTAAGCAGATGTTTCTTGTGTTGTGTAGATGGTGATGTGATTCTGGAGAGTTCTGTTGATCCTGTGATTGAAGGAGATACTCTGACTCTACACTGTTTACATCGATCTACAAACTCCTCGATCCTCGGAGCTGATTTCTATAAAGACGGATCACTCGTCCAGAATCAGACGACAGGAGAGATGAACATCACGACTGTCTCAAAGTCACATGAGGGTTTCTACTCCTGTAAAACAGAGAGAGGACAGTCACCCAAGAGCTGGATCTCAGTCAGAGGTCTGAAAAATATTACATTATTTAATTTACCTTTGTAATATCATACAATATGTCACTCACTAACAGATCTGTGTGTTTGTCATTCTCCAGTCTCAGCTGGTTCATCTTCTCTTCTGGTCATTGGTGTGGTTGTAGGATTGAGTGTTTGCTTGATCTTCATCTCACTGCTGCTGCTGCTGTGGAGACACAAGAAGAACAAAGGTGTGGAGCAGTTCATAACAATTTTTAAATGAACAAATGAACAACGGCGATAAAGTTTCTGAATAAAAACTCATGAGAACATCTAAATTTCAGTCTAAAGAGTCTCTGTAAACACTGCAGATTAAGTGACCATAATGCTCTTTGTTTCTATTATAGATCAGCAGCATAACATTAACCAGACATCAGTCCCAAATCAATCAGGAGTATCTCAACCAGAAAACTCCCCTCTACAGGCTGGTCAGCCTCAATAACGGACACACACAAACACACACACACACACATGTTGTTTTTTATGGTTTACGGGGACTCTCCATAGGCGTAATGGTTTTTATACTGTACAAACTGTATGTGCTATTGCCCTACACCTACCCTACACCTAAACTTAGCCCTCACAGGAGACGGTGCATTTCTACTTTCCCTCAAAAAAACTCACTCTGTATGATTTATAAGCATTTTGAATTATGGGGACACTGAAAATGTCCTCATACCTTCTCCTTGTAATACCTATGTCATACCCATGTCATTATACAAATTTGTGTCCTCATAAACCACATAAACATGCACACACACACACACACACAGAGAAAACTCACTCTGTGTGATTTATAAACAGTTTTGCTTATAAAGCAAAAATGTCCTGAAAATGTCCTCTGACACTGAAATGACACTGAAAATGTCCTCATAAATCACCTTCTCCTTGTAATACCTATGTTAAACCCATGTCATTATACACATTTGTTACCTCATAAACAACATAACAGGCGCGCCGTGAACAAACAAACTCACACCGGAAGTTAGCAGAAAGATCTCAAAACAAACAAATACCTCAACATATACTGTGAAATATGTATAAGATACATATTTATATGATTAATATAATGTAATAAAACACTTACTTTTTGAAAGTAAAAGTCTCCTGGATCATCCATCCAAAAACATCCCCTTCTGCTTCAATGGATGAAACATCGCTCTCTTAGTCAAAAAATTTCATCTCTGTCACGCCGAGCACATTGTTCAACAACTTCTTAGTGTTCAGCAAGGTTCGACAATGTTCTTGTTCTCTTTATTCCCCATAATTAGCCTATAATGATCGTTTACCTGTAAACTCTCCTGGAGCGCATGTTTACGCGCAGGACGCGTCGGTCACAGCTAATCTCTGCGTACACACTTTAGAGCACACACACACACACACACACACACACACGTTTGTACAGCTATCATTGTGGGAATTTTATACTGACCAAATCATTTGTAAAAAAAAATATCCACTAACCTAAATCTACCCCTCACAGAAACATGTACAAAATGTACATACATAGTTTAGTTTTTTCTCCTCAAAGTTCTTGTTTGCTATCCAGCAGGTTCTGATCACACTTATGATGACGTGAATATGATAAAAAATATAGATACAGGTTGAGTCCTAAACTTTAAAAACGATCTATCATGCCAAATCAACAATCATTCAGTTATGTTGGCTTGACTTGATCATTTTTATTTTTCCTTCCATACAATGAAAGCCAATGTAGGTCCAGCAATATTTGGACCCCAGCATTCTTCAAAAATATATTTTTAAACTATCACTTAAAGCTTTACACATTATTCATATTATTATTATTTAATTAGATTTAATTATTATTTTTTCTGTTCAATGCTGTTTTGCTTTTTACCTTTTCTCCTCAAAGTTCTTGTTTGCTGTCCAGCAGGTTCTGATCACATTTATGATGACGTGAATGTAGTGAAAACGGAGCCAAAGGTTGAGTCCTAAACAAATCATACAAATCATTTATACTTCATACAAAATCAACAACCATTCAATCATGTTGACTTGACTTTTCTTTTAAGATGATCCAGAGCCCTTTTCAGATATCACATATTCAGAGGTCATTGTCAAGAAAAAGAAGGACAAAGGTTAAAACAAACTATCTTAACTACATCTGTTTAAATCAATCATCAGTTTTAACCAGAAACATGAATGCATTTCTAATTCATGAAATAAAAATGTGCATCATGACGATGATGATGATTATTATCATTATTATTATTGTCAGATGATACCATTGCAGAGACAAATAATGTGACTTACTCAGAAGTTGGAAAAAGAGGAAAGAAATGTAAAAGCAAAGGTGAGATCCAGTTTCTCTTGACGTACATTATTTCCAGTATGTTCCTATATAATCAGATTCTTCTGTTTTGTAGATATTGATATCGGAGAACCCGGTGATTTGACTTATGCACAGATCAATACACAGGGCAAAAAGAAAACCAAAGGCAAAGGTAAAAAGAAAACATCTAAACACGATTCATCACTTGGATAATTTTATAATATACAAATATAAAGCAGGACTGATAGAGCAGTTCATGCAACTTCATTTCAGAAGTGTAACAAAATATCACAACACAACAATCACATCTGCATGTTTTTACTGAAATGAGTGAGTATTTAAGAGATGATAAAACATGCCTGGACAGTCAGATAACCAAACCGTTGTTTTTCCTGATAGAGGCTGGATTTGCTGTTATTATGATTGAAATGAAATCTAAACAGAAACCCAGAGGTAAATAAAGAGATGATCTGAAATATTTTCATGAGCATGTTACAGATCATGTGAAAAAGTGTGTAACATAATATAACATATTTGAACAAATACTACAAAATACAATGTTCTGATCTCTCTTATCATGTATGATCAGTTATTAGTGTTGCTGATGTATATTATGTTAATTCGTTCTCTCTCTGTTGTTGTGTATCAGGGACGAGCAGTGAGTCTGGAGACACGTTATACTCTGAACTGAAGCACAACACAGACAGAGGTGAGAGAAACACAAAGACAAGCTTCATCACTGTTACAGTCCAACCACTGATCTTAAAGGGATCCCTCAGTGTTAACACTTGTATGGCTTAAACTAATGTAAATGATGTCTCTTACTCTTATCACACTGTATTAGACATATTTTGGACTGGGGGGCATTATTCTGATGACGTAAAATGGTTGCATTCGGTGAGCTACTAGTGCTATCTGTTGCTATTTTGCCACAACACAACTCGGATAATAAAATACTGATTTCTCTTGTTGCCCTTCGACTGAAAATTACAACCAAAAGCCACACAATGTGTTATCGTATCAGTATTTTATTTTCTGAATTGTGTATTCTAAGTTGTGATGTGGTAAAAATCCAAAGACTATAGAAATAAGCACCAGTATCTCACCGAGTGCAACCATTTGACATCATCGACGCAGAATACACTGTGCACATAAAATAATGGCACCCCCCATAGTCCAAAAACGATGTCGATTTTTTTTAAATAACATGGGATTTCTTCTACATATTTAAATAAGAGACATAATTTATGTTATATTAAGCTATACATGTGTTAATCCGGGATTCCTTTAAGAATTAAACATCATGCACCATTTGTACAGATCAGAATGATTCCCAAAGTCATGTAACTCGTTCAGGAAATGTACAAATATTTTATATTTATTTAATTATTATTCATCATTTGTGTTCTTCAGGTGCTGATGCTGGTGATGCAACTTATGCTCAACCTATCAGGAAGAAGAAAAAGCCCGTAAGAATTCTGTTACAAATCTACAATAATTTAACAATAACTGACAATAATCTCACAGTGTACACGTTCATGCAAGTGAACTTTAAAAAAAATCAGTGATTTAGTTTAGTTATTTGTGATGATCAGAGGTTCACCTTGATCTTCAAACTGTAAATCATCAACAGATTGAGCTCATTATTCACATCACCTGCATCATCTTTGATCTGTTTAAAGGTCCCTGAGTGCCGTGAAGACAGCAGACGGCTAAAAGAGATTCACAGCAGCAGACACAGTAACGCTTGCATTGATCTGAGTCAACTGCTTCTGCACACGCTTGACTGAAAGACTTATGAAAGATACATATGCACTGTATTATCTGTACAAATTATGTAAGCAAAACAAATGTATAGTACATTTTCTCCAGTGAGCACTTATGTTTAACACAACTCGTGAAACTGCCCTAGAAATTATTACATTATGACATTATCCTGTTGCTGCTGCACCACAATCACATAAATAAATAGTATAATTGGGCACTATAATTGGGAAAGTCATCAAGACACATAAATATGATTTTTCTTAAATACATATATTTTCATGTATATACAAAAAAAAAATTTCAGAAAAAACTAAACAAACAAAACCTTGCCACATATACTGCGTTAGGCTAACCGAGACATAGCGCTTACATATTATTTCTCTTTTGTTGGTTTTGATTGCTTCTATTGTCCTCATTTGTAAGTCGCTTTGGATAAAAGCGTCTGCTAAATGACTGAATGCAATGTATTTCATATATGATTCAAGATTTTTATGCAGTTAATGAAGTGTAATAAGATTTATTTTTGATAAATAAACACACAAACTTGTGTGAAATCCACGCCAAGAGAGTCACCATAATGCTCAAAGACATTCAGTTTGTGTGACAGATGGAAATATGTATTTTCAGATGCATGCATTAATTAATCCTTTGATGCAAGATGTTTAATAAGAAAATATTAAAAGTATATTGCATTTATATTCTTAATATGATTAAAATGTTTATAACTGTTTGCAGATATGTTGTTGATTATTCTGTTATCAATTAGTTTTTATAAGGTTTGTGTTCAATTTAAAGTATTAAATGTGCAAGCTGTGTAAATAAAACTCTGTATAAACTTTACTTACATTTTTACAACACTGTGTTGTGTGTCCCATTGGTTAATTAAATGTTATACATTGCGGTCTTCACACCCACTTGAATACTTGGGCTAAATAGAGGAAAAAGGCAAATACATCACGTAAGAACAAAGTAGGGTGCTAAAGTGCAAAGTGTGGGTATTGGAGAAGGTCTGAAGACCGCAAGGGTTTAGGGGAGGGGTGTCAAGCTCAGTTCCTGGAGGGCCGCAGCCCTGCATTGTTTAGTTCCAACCCTGCTCCAACACACATTGCATGTAGTTTTCAAATAAGCCTAAAGAACCTGATTAGCTGGATCAGATGTGTTTAATTAGGGTTGGGGCTAAACTATGCAGGGCTGTGGCCCTCCAGGAAACTGAGTTTGACACCCCTGGTTTAGGGTATCATTTTGAGATCGGGTCACAGGAGATTGTGCTGCGTACTTGATACGAGCCTCGAAGCTTCAGTGTCATGTCACATCACTATCTCAGAGCTCTTCGACATAAAGCAGTAGTAGTGTGAGGTTTGAATAAATGAGCATGTAGAGTTTTTTTTGTAGTTAATGTTTAAGGATGTTTGTTTGACGATGGCAAAATGGTTCCATTTTTAGGCTATACCCAGCCCAACAGTCAGGGAATGGATGGAAGGATAAACAGATCAAGAAGAGATGTAGAAGGGGCAAGCAGAAAAGGCTTTTCTCTATCTCCACGGATGACAAAGAGCAACCAGGGGATACGTTAATGAACTTGTCAGATAAGTCACTCTCAAAACCCTGCGTCACTGCTCTGAGAAAGGGACTATCCTTTATTCCTACTACTGAAACTAAGGATTTTGATACTATGATTGACTTTCACAAATTCTTTAGAACCCTGAGACTTCGGGAGTTCTTTGGTACAAATGAACAGTCGTTCGCATCTGATGATGTTACTCCCGCTACCACACAGGGTGTCACTCTTGAACAGTCTATTGTTCGTCTTCCTTTCAAAAGGAAATCTACCTTTATTCCATATAAGAATAGAAATCCGTCCTCAGAAACTTATTGTAGACTTGTAGAATTTGATGTCAAAAATTTACTTAAGAATAAGAGGAAATATAAAGTCTACAACAAATTGTCAAAAATGGAGAGTGATGGTTTACTTGATCTTAGCAAAGACAATACGGTGGTAGTGCGTCCTGCAGATAAGGGTGGAGCTATTGTAATTCAACGAGCTTCAGATTTTGAAAAAAAATTGCAGACAGTTGGCTGATCATGTTTTTTATGAATCTGGACCTGCTGATCCCACTAACAAATTAAAAACATGTGTTCATTCTAAGTCACTGCCACACTTTGAAAACGGCGAATTCAGTAAAACTGAATATTAATTTCTTAAAGTAGATTTTCCCAATTACACCTATTATATACACATTGCCCAAAGTTCACAAATGAATAGATACTCCTTTGAAAGGTCACGTTGGTTTTTATGGTTTACAGGGACTCTTCATAGATGTAATGGTTTTATACTGTACAAACTGTATGTGTTATTGCCCTACACCTACCCTACACCTAAACTTAGCCCTCACAGGAGACATTTTTACTTTCCCCACAGAAAACTCACTCTGTGTGATTTATAAGCGTTTTGAATTATGGGGACACTGAAAATGAAAAAAACTGAAAAAATACATAATTATATGTATAATATATATAAATATAATTATATAATGTAATAAAACACTTAGTTTTTGAAAGTAAAAGTCACCTGGATCCTCCATCCAAAAACATCCCCTTCTGCTTCAATGGATGAAACATCGCTCTCTTCATCAAAAATGTCATCTCCGTCACGCCGAGCACATTTACCAACAACTTCTTTGTGTTCAACAACGTTCAATAACATTCTCATTCTCTTTATTCACCATAATTAGCCTATAATGATCGTTTACCTGTAAACTCTCCTGGAGCGCATGTTTACGCACTCGAGGCGTGGGTGACTGTGATCTGTGTGTAAGCTCGTTGTTAGTCAAACGAGACTGGTGTAGGGAGGAGGGAACCTTTTCTTTTCCTCGGTTTTCTCCTGTTTTGAGGCTAGGAGGGAGGTAAGAATTGTTGTTTCTTTTATCTTTATTTTCATTTAGGAAAGAGGTTTATGCTGTAGTTAGCTTATGGATTTTGTTTATTATTTTGGCTTGATTTCCCCCTCCTGAGGTACGTTTTCCTTTTGTCTCCTATTAATGTATGTATTAATAAATACTCCTTTTGAATATACCTTTTGGGTTTGGATGTTTTTCCACTTTAATTGATAAAGTGGGAGAGGAGACTCCGGGCACCTTGTTAGATGCAGGGCTGAGGTGCTCTTTTTCTTTTCTTTAAAAGACCTTGCATGTATAAGTTTTTGTTGCAGGTCTGTCAGGGGCGGGCTGTAGTGGTGCAGCCATGTCAGACTACGTAACAGATGCTAATAGCCATTTTAATCGCTATTACAAGGAGAACAGTAGTTTGTTTATGTTATAGTCATTAATAATGCATTGTTATTCAAGACATGGATACTGAATATTACTGTATTGTTGTATTACAGTTTTCACCACAAATGTTAATGAGGAAGAGTGACAGTAAATAATCAATCTTACTATGACTCCATCTTCATTGGCTACGGTTTAACTTGGTGTTTAGTCAGAGTTTCAACACACTGCACGAGAACGCTACAAGCAGTGACCTGAGATGAAGATCAGACAGGTATATTTTGTGCTTTAAGCTGACCAAAACAACGTCTGAATAAACCCTCCACAAGTCTCTCAATTATGTTTATTTCATGAAAGCCAGTGTCAAAGTGCTTATTTAACATATGAAGGAAAATTCAAGTCATCTACAACGATTATTAGACAAAAATAATTTGAAATATAGACGCAATCTTGTCCATTCCCACGTGCACATCAAGGATTTGCACTTACGTTGGTAAAATAAATGTTCACTTATCACTTGTTTTGGGCTGTAAATAAAGTTTGGTATGTCTACTCAATGTGTACGGTGTCTTTACTCTGACAAACAATTTTACTGCTTTAGTTTTGCTCCAGATATATGACAATAATTTAGGTCTTTACGAATCCAGCGTCCCGCCGGCGGGACACATAGTGGAGCTTACACACCACTGTATGACATCAAAATTACAACACGCTTGGTAACACAAAGTTACAAAGTGAACCACCAAGCAGGGAGAGAGGAGAACTCGTGGAGGAAACTTCCAAACAGACTTTTATCCACAGAAACGCCACCACGTCTCTGACATCACCGTAACTCTGTGCACCTGTGCGCGCTAATCAGTGCTATTAGGAGAAAAAGGAAGGGAGAAGAGAAACACAACATAACAATAACAACAGAAAATGTGCACAAACACATCTCAAAACAACAATATAATCATTAAATAAGACACCCGTAACATACCTCCCCACCCAAGAAAGAGACAAACTTATTTTGTCTCTTCTATTTACACATGACATTTTCAGGACCAACTGCTCTGGACAGCGCATCTGCTAGTACCATCTCCGAGCCACGTTTGTGAACAATCTCAAGATTATACTCTTGAATGACCAAAAACCAGCGCATCAAACGTTGATTTAAATTTTGTATACGGGACAGGAATACCAACGGATTATGGTCTGTATATACTCTTACAGGAAAGGGGTTAGCACTTAAATAAACATCAAAATGTCTCAGTGCTAACATTTACATTTATGCATTTAGCAGACGCTTTTATCCAAAGCAACTTACAGTGCATTTAGGTTCTACATTTTTTTTTCAGTACATGTGTTCCCTGGGAATTGAACCCACAACCTTTGCGCTGCTAACGCAATGCTCTACCACTGAGCCACAGGAACATCAAGGCTAAAGCTTCCTTTTCCACTGTACTGTAGCAATGTTGACTGTCACTGAACTTCTTTGAAAAGTAAAAGATTGGTAATTCCACATTTCCCTCTGATCTCTGCAACAATACGGGCCCTGCAGCAACCCCACTTGCATCTACCTCAAGCAAGAAGGCTCTAAAAGCTCAAACTAAAAGCTTGTACACAATGGTAAACAACCATTTTTAGCAACTTCTTAAACATCATTTTTATTGAAATCATCAGTAATATATGATCTTTTACATGTCTAATGTCATGTCGATGAGCTTATGGCATTGCCTCTATGATGCTTTTTAGTTATTAGAGAGAGCACACTATGTCTGTCATCGCTTTCATGCAGAACCAGCTGCACTAACAGGAAGTGACTAAATAGGAAGTGATGTCATCACATGAAAAAATTATATATATATATATATATATATATACAAATGAGGGGGATAATGGAAAATGAATTATGAACTTCACATTATCACTTGAGAATATGTACCAAAAGATATTTAAAGGAAATATTTGAAAGTCAAATTCCTTAGAGGGCAACACACTCCCGCCTGACCTATGTAATGTGAATATGAACTTGTGAGCATGCTAAACCTTAGTCTCTAGATCAGTCTTTGGGTAGAAGTAGAACAACTTCTGCAATTGGCCTTAGAAATGTTTTAATATTGCCTTGGTCCGTTGTTGTGACCTCAACCTTTCTCACATGCCCATTCTTTCCAGGGAATACGGCAGAGACCCTGACCATGGGCCAACAGTTGCGGGCTATCTGCTTGTCCTTGAGCAGAACTAGTTCTCCCACTTGAAGGTTTCTGCGAGGTACTGTCCACTTTCGTCTGTGTTGCAAGCAAGGCAAGTATTCACAGCTCCAGCGAGTCGAGAACTGATGTGCAAGAGCCTGAACTGGTCTCCATTGCTTTGTGTACAGGTCCTTATCCGAGAAGTCTCCAGGAGGAGGCAGAACTCCTGTCTTCTGTGTAAGGAGCACTGACAGTGAAAGTCAGTGCTCGGAGTCTGCTGACACAACTAGGAGTGGTCGTGCATTAATGATAGCAGTAGCTTCTGCCATTGATGTGCAAAGGACTTCATGGGTTAAGCGAGTTTTCAGCTGCAGAAACATTGAATCCAGGATTCTTCTGGCAATGCCGATCAGGCGCTCCCACGAGCCTCTCATGTGAGAACTGTGTGGTGAGTTGAATTTCCAGCTGCATCCTTGCTCACTGAGGTACCTCTGCACTGTTGTGTCCATTCCAAGCTAATAGTGATTACAATGGCTATTAGCATCATAAAGCTTGTACACAATGGTAAACAACCGTTTTTAGCAACTTATCAAACATCATATTTTTAACGAAATCATCACTAAAATATGATCTTTTACATGCCTAATGTCATATTGATGAACTTACAGCATTGCCTCTATGATGTTTTAGTGGATGCAATGGATTATTAGAGAGAGCACACTATGTCTGTCATTGTTCTCATGCAGAACCGGGAGCACTAACAAGAAGGGACTAAACAGGAAGTGATGTCATCACATGAAAGAAAAAAATATATATACAGTATATATGTGTTAATGGTATATACATGGGCCTCATTTGTATGAGACTATGTAAAAAAATGTATTCAGTGTTACAGCAATACACCTCACATTTTCCCCAGCTTCTTTCAGCTCATCGTTGAAGAGACATTCTTATTTGTGCATTGCTAAGTTTAGAAGCTGCCTGTAGTGAGAAAATGACAGAAGTGTTAAGAGGCCTATTAAAAGGGTTGAGCTGATGGCTGTGGTTTGACTTCTTCCCTATCTACTTCTTAGAATATCTGCCTTATGTTAAATTTAAGAGTCTTTGTTTCCTTATGTTTTGTTTGATAGTCAAGCAACAATACACAAACTGGTTAAGGAAAATTACTAGCGGGAGGCTTCTGCCAGTTCCTTTTCCCTATATTGACAGTTGAACAAACACAGTGCCCCTTTAATGGCTTTCTGTGGCCCTCTCCATTCTTTAAAGTTGTGGCAAGTGTTCATGACCATAACTACTTATGGTGTGGACTTCTTTTTAACTCCATAAAGTATCTGTCAGGTCCGGGGGCCAGAACTCAAATGCAGACCAGAGTTATAGTTTAATTAAGGTGAGTTTATTTACAACCAGTACAAACAGAGATGTGAACTGAGTGGTGAATGTTCTGGTAGGATAGAGGGTTTGTGGTCCGGGTTCCAGCACTCTGTGTTCCAAGGTTCTGGTGAGAGATCTGAGTCCGAGGTTCAGGCTGGAATTCTGCAGTCAAGACAGGGAAAAACGGGTTAGCTCTCAATTCCTTAGAAACTGACCAAATACAGAAATTTCAGGACATAGATTGGCTGGCATGTACTCGTACTGAGCGGTACAACGATCCGGCGGGGACTGGAAAGTAGAACTGGCTTTTATAGGTGAGTTGATTGCATGATGTGGAACAGGTGTGCTTGATAGAGTTGATTGAGCTTCAGGTGAGTAGACAGGAACACTGGAGACCACTCCCACCAGTAATCTCAGAGCAGCAAGAAAACCAGAATCATGACCGGGGGTTTGTGACAGTATCTGCATGGTACCATCATGCTGTTTGGATTGGGGCTTGAAAAACGCCTCAGGTTCCTAATAACTGTTTACATTCTTTGCTTAATTTTTGTTTTGACCTGTAAGGACTGCTCTCTAAACTCTGTATGAAACTAAAACATTTCACTGCTTTAGTTATACTGGATAAGTGAAGCGTCAAACAGCAATAAAGAGAATATCTTTGCTTTCACTTCTCACTTTTAAAAATATCCTCTGTCATACTCCTTTTACAGAGGAAATAACAATTTTAAATACTGTTTCGGTGAATCATCACTCCATGGAATCTGATTCAAAATCATTTTATAGACTGCATGCGTCACTTGCGTGTAACAGTAAATGTAATTAACTTTAAATAATTTAATGTGTTCATATTTTGTCTCTGATAGTTTGAACATACCAAAACAGGAGTGACGTATCTTTCTCTTTCTCCATCTTTCTCTACGTATTGTAATCTCTTTCTTTAGAAAGTTTACTTTCTTTATATATTTATATAGCAACAATCAGACTGGTATATGATTCTGGGTTATTGTTGCTGCAAAGTGTTATGCATGAAATATGGTGATGTATTTCATGAATGCAAAGTGGCAGATTTTAATATGATCATATTACAGAAATCACGTTTTTAATAAATTAAAACTAGATTTATATTCAGATAATGCTGCAATTTACTAACAGGTGCATTTAATTCCTTACATTTATATAGCGCTCTGGGTACTCAAAGCGCTTTACATAGAAGGGGGGATCTCCTCGTCCACCACTAATGTGCAGCATTCACCTGGATGATGCGACGGCAGCCATATTGCGCCAGAACGCCCACCACACACCAGCTTACTGGTGGAGAGGAGATTTGATTATACTTGTTCTTTCGAACATTGTGTAAAAGCAGTAGGCCTACATTAGGATTCACTTCATAGGACTTTACTTCATATTCACTACTCTGTCCGTAATGTGTGTGGCTGTGGCAGCATCAGAACAATTACCAAACTTTGAAATAGTCTTTTAAAATACAAAAACTGCTTTAAAAACTTGCATGCACTGAAAGAGTTAAATATCTTCGAATGGATCTCTTGTTCTTCCTTTTCTTCATGTATTTCTGTGTAGAGTTTTGTCTCCTCCCTCATCTCTTCTTGACGTGTGAAACACAAGGAAGTGTCTGATTTAGCGCACGCGTCTCTGTTAAAACAGTCTATTAATGTGTCAGTATGGGGTCCAGTGCACTGCCTCTCATACTCTGTGAGTATTTCATTATATTCTACTCTATCTTCTGTTTTGTTATTCTGTTTCTAAAACAGTATTCAGCTGAAGATAAAATAATGATTATGTGTAGGAGGGTCTAAGAATCCACAATATTATTTATTATTCAGATTCAATGTGATGATATGTTACGTGTGGATCAGACACAGAGTTTCAGAGAACATGTATTTATCTGTGCTGCGTGTGAAAGATGGAGGTCCTGTGGACATGTGCTTTTGCTTGGTTTTGTTGTAATACTCGTTATTTCTATTCCAGGTAGTTTGTTAGTTAAATCAGATGTATTTGTGTTAATATGAGTTTGGTGTTGTATGATATTGTATTTTTTGTCTTTCCATCGGAGAGCATGAGAACACTTACCAAACAGAAAAGTTTCTCTTACTTTTGTAATTTCTGCCACTTTTATTGAAAATAAATTGTAGTGGCCAATATATCATACTTAAAAAGGACTGAATTCCATTGCATTAAACAATACATCATATAAGCGGCATCTGCCAATTTTTTTTTTTAACTTTTCTCAGAAATAACCATAGTTTTTTTTGTTTTATCGGTTTGTCTCAGTGTCATTTTTTTGTGGATGTGTGAAGTATTCCTCCAGTTATTTGCTGAAAACCACAGCTGTAGTTCAGTACATTAACATATGAACATGTTCCACTAATGCTCGACAATCAGAAAGTGTCTTTGGTCTTCATTTTGAACAACATATTGTTTTGTAAGGATCCACCCGCCAGTCCAAAATTCGCTTCTGAATTTATCAGGATTTTGTTTAAATTTTTGTCTACTTCTGTTTTCAATCTGACTCCAATTTGAAGTGATCACTAAGTTTAGGCAAAGTTTCTAATTAAAAACTGATCACAAATATCGATTATGTATTAATTTAGATATTTGGTTATTATTTTAGACATCCCATATTTTCAATTATCTGTTCAATGGGGACCTGATGTCGCACAGAGTCTCACGCCCCTGGTTTTGTAGAACTCACAGACACAAACTCGCCAGTCTTATGCTAGTCAGAGGGTGTAGGTAGACTAATACCTGTTTTGTCTGCCGCCAACTGCTTGCTTATTCTACATTTACATTTATGTATTTAGCAGATGCTTTTATCCAAAGCAACTTACAGTGCATTTAGGTTATACATTTTTGGTCAGTATGTGTGTTCCCTGGGAATTGAACCCACAACCTTTGTGCTGCTAACGCAATGCTCTACCACTGAGCCACAGGAACACAGATTTTGCTTATGACAAAAAGAGTAGTTCATTTAGTAATTTACTGTACAACTTGCTAACACCAGTGATAGTCAGAAATATGAGGTCTCCAATGACGTGTCTACTGCTCCGTTCATTCATAAGCCTTCAGTTTGACCTATCCCGGCCGTAGATTTGCAGTAAAAAAAGCCTCCTCACATTCTAATATTCATAATGATTTTAGGACAGTAAAAATAAATAAAATATAACAATTTATTATAAGTCAGGTAAAAACGTTTCATGACAATTACATAGCTAAAAAAAAGAAGCCATTTCAAAAATAAGAAAATACAGATCATCAGTTGTTCAAAGATGAATCTAAGAGTAAAATGTTTACCTGACTTCAGGAAGATACATAGTATGGATCATATGAAATACACTTCAAACTATGGGCTAATCTGGCTACAGAGTCACGATGACTGATTTGCAACTTTCCCTTAAATACTACCAGAACAAAAGGGCCATAAACATTTATTCTCGTCCCCCACAGATTATATATGTGTATGGGCAATGACAAGCCTCTGTAGGAGATGTAGAGCAATGTTTATCAGATTTTGAAAGGAGACCGCTGTAATGAATCTATGAAGCTATTATTTCAGCTTTTGGGGAATCATTAACTACAGATAAAATATTGCTTTGATTAAAGTAATATTAATCTTTAACTTATGATTTATACTTTAACGATTTGTCCAGCGACCATTAACATCAGTATATCTTTAACAATTTAGCTTATCTTGCTTTTGTGGCCAATGATAAACAAAATAAAGGGTTTTATACCATTTTAGCAAGGTAACGTAATATTGGCAATAAGTTTAAACATAGAAAATCACACATCCCAAGACATCATTCTTTATCAATGAAACAAGGTTTATTTACTAACTGCTATTCTACGATACATGGACTAACTTAATAAAACACATAGACAAACACATAACATACACACACATTTATAGCTCTACGGTTAACGTTAGGAGAAAGTATTTTCTAGCACTCTTTTCTCTCTTATAACTTTGACCAAAAGAAGATCACGACAGAGACTTTGCTGTCCTTCTGCACACAGATCAATTAATCAGTTTCAGTAAGAATAAAGACTTTGTTTGAATACTTGCTTTACGTTCAGCAGGCTGAAGATCTCTTGTTTTCCGTCCCACGTGTTTCCCTAGTGTTTCCTGGAAATCTCAGATGGCTTGCGTTGCTGCTGCATGACATAACCGGGGAACCCTCTTGCGATTAGCGGTCTTTGTTCTGTGTTGTAGCGTGGAAGCTGTTTGTTTCTCGTTGCTACTACTTCGACATTGTGTTGAATGCTTTTGGATGGCATCTTCAGCCAGATGTTAAGGCGAGAGTCCCGCGTCCGTGAGTGAGCAAGTAACAGCAGAGTGCAGGGCGAGCAGCGAAGAAGAGAGCATTTTCCAAAGCTGTGTTGTTCATTTTAAGCGGTACTAGTTTGGATACGCCCACGGCGGCTGTCCCAATCAGATTGTTCTTGTGGGGCAGATCCCCACCCCGCATGGCTTCCTTTTGCCGCGCCTACATCATCTGATATTTAATTCATCACATGACGGAAGATATACTTACAGACCTCTATACGTGCTGTAATCATTCATTATGATGCTAAAGGTTAACTCATCCACACCAACTTATTTCTGACAACAACAGCTTTCGATCGAGACCAAACATTCCGCATTGGACACAAAGTACATCTACTAATTGTATCTGCTACACAGATTAAGGCACAGATTAGAGCATCCTATATTCTAAATAAACCACACAAAGCATATGGAAGACAGAGTACAACATTAATACATATATATATATATATATATTAGTGGTGGGCCGTTATCGGCGTTAACGTGCTGCGTTAACGTGAGACTCTTATCGGGCGATAAAAAATATCGCCGTTAATCTATTCTCAAAGTTGGGTTGGGAGCTGGGTCTATACTACGCAAACTATGATGACTTTCACCCTGATATTTTAGGGCGGATGTATACCTAGCCGAATTGCACTGTAGGGGCGAGCGAGTCTTGAACTAGAGGCTCGCAGTCCGTGATGGACAGATTGTTAACGGCTGGTCTATGTGGTAATACAATCGGGCAGGACATCCAAACGCTCACCTATCATTCATCAACCTCAAATATGGCTTTTCATCTGAAAGATGTATGTAGTAACAACTTTACATGGCCGCTCAATATGATGTTAACCTGGAGAAATGTGCGCTATTGAAGTGTTTGTGTGGAAGCGCGTTTGCTGCAGGACAGGCTCGCGCTCACGTGCTCTTAAAATCTCCGTCATTCTTGGTCATACAGATAAAAGTAGCCTAATACATCTTTCGAATCTGTAAAGACTCTACGTTTATTTGTGTGCACTCAGAATAACAACGAAAGCGTTGCGCTTTTAAGCAAACAGGATGCGCTTTAGGTCTCATGTGAACTTGAGCGAGAAACTTGAAACTCCGTCTTTGAAAAATATATCTATAGAGTGAAATGTCTAAAAATTAAAATAGAAGACGTGTGTGTTAGCATGGATGATTTACATTAAATTTAATCTGTGCAACACTGTGCATAAGATGGCTTTCAGTTCAATATAATAACAAAAAACGACATTTTGGGTTTTATTAAACTAATAAGGTGGGCACGCTGTGATCTGTACTATATTTCTACTGTAATTGACAGTTATCGGCAAAAAACAAAAACAACAACACGGGAGTGGGAGGGAATGGGAGTCATTCTTCCGGGAGTGGAACAGGATTTTCCCCAGTTTTTCATGGGATTGGGACGGGAAGAGATTAAAGTTTGTGATGCATTTTGGAAACAGGAGATGAGCCCTGGTCTAATCGCCACCTGGCTTGAGAAACCCGTTCTCAAAGACTTACTTTTAGTCATTATTTGGGTAGCACACATATTCTGAATGCCTTGACAGAATTCAAATGAGCCATTTAATTCCAAGATTAATCTAGATTAAAAATAATCTATGCCCACCACTAATATATATATATATATATATATATATATATATTATTTTTTCTTGAGCAAACTATTTTAATAGCCATGAGTTTCCCCCTAATTAGAAATCATCTCTGCAGGTTTGAGTCTCTTTGTTCTCCACGAAAAACGTGCGCTTCCTAGAGCTGTTTGAGGAGGGGCCTTGAAGTCGTGCAGCGGTCGGTTACGTAGATCTGGTGAACATCTCGATTCTTGCAGAGATAAGAAAAAAGGGGGGGTATTTCCAGACAGAGAGGCGACACTTTCCTTGAGTTGGTTGGCATTTATGACTTGGCAAGAGAAAGGAGTAAAAGTTCTTTAAGATGTGCTGTTTTTTTTCAATCATCGTGTGTGTCTTCATGCCTACGTGGCATTACACCGCTCACAATGGTGTGGTGCTAGCAACCTGTCCCTCAATGTGGGGATGACAAAGGAGGTTGTGATGGACTTCAGGAGAAACTCTGTTGACCACCCCTCACTGACCATTGACAGCGCAACTGTGGAGAGAGTCAGCAGCATTAAATTCCTAGGGGTGCACATCACAGAGGACCTCACCTGGACCACCAACACCATGTCAATCTCCAAGAAGGCACCACAGCGCCTACACTTTCTCTGCCACCTGAAAAGAGCAAGTCTCCCTCCACCCATCCTCACTGACTTCTACAGGGGAACCATTGAGATCGTGCTGACCAGCTGCATCACTGTCTGGAATGGGAACTGTAGTGCAGCAGACCACAAGACCCTCCAGTGGACAATGAGGCCCTCCCCTCTCCCCTCCATCCTGGATATTTTCCTTACACGATGCTCCAGCAAAGCTAATAGTATCGTGAAGGACCCCACCCATCCTTCCCACAGTCTCTTCCAGCTCCTACCATCAGGAAGATGGTATCGGAGCATCAGAGCCTGCTCCGTCAGACTGCTTAACAGCCTTTTCCCCCAGACTGTGAGAGAACTCAACTCAACTCAACTCAACTCAACTCACCCCGTCCCTCTCTGAAACTCCATACAAATCCCCTACCTCCTTAAACATGGACCACCCCCTCCCCAAGCTCACCACATCACAGGGAAAAAAACGATCAAACTTTTTTGTGCAATTCAAAGTGTGCTACACACAGGTGAGTGGGCCTGTACAAACCACATGTAGTAACACACTCTCCTCTATTCGCACTAGACACTTTCACACACTACTGTGTGTACATAAATCCCACAAAAGACTCAGTTAAAAGTGTATATGTACATGCTCATGCACTACAAACCATCTTACACTGTTCCCCAGTCAGCTGCTTGAATGTTTCTCTTTTTGCACATGTACAGTATTTGCGAGGCATTTGCACAATTGTACAGTTTGTATGTTTTAGTTTATGTATAGGTAACCACTTTTATATATAGCATATGTATAATCAAATCTGACAGTAGGTTAGTTGTGTATAGGTTTATGCTGTTTTACTTCATTGTTGTACATCTGTATTCATGTAGCACCGTGGTCCTGTGAGGCATGACATTTCATTCCACTGTATGTCCACACATGTAGCGGAATGACAATAAAGCTCAACTTGACTTGAACAGAAGTACATAATTCACTTAAGTTTTCAGTATTTATCATAATATAAGTGACTACTGTGAAATTGAGACCAGATTACTAATCACACATAGACCTTAAAAATTATACCAAACATGAAAGGGAAAAAACTAAATTCACAAGATTTAACATTTGTGGCATATGGATATTCTTGCCTTTGGGGAGGAAGAGTCAAGTCAAGTCAAGTCACCTTTATTTATATAGCGCCTTTAACAACACAAATTGTAACAAAGCACTGCACAATATCAAAATAGGCAAATTTTGTCAATAATGTAAAATGACATGATTTAACACTCAATTATCTGCTGAATGCATTTCATTATTGAATTTAGTAATGGCATTGTCCAGCTTAGTTCAGTTTAAATAATATCTGTGCAATCAAGTCGATGATTGTGCTGGAAATGAAGTGTCCCCAACTGAGCAAGCCAGAGGCGACAGCGGCAAGGAACGAAAACTCCATCGGTGACAGAATGGAGAAAAACCCTTGGGAGAAACCAGGCTCAGTCGGGGGGCCAGTTCCCCTCCGGCCAGACGAATCAGTAGTTTGTTCCAACTGCAGCAAAGTCAGAGTGTAAGTGGTCCACTGGTTCCGGGGTCTTTCCCGATGGATGTCTAGGTGACGAGGTCCTCACTGGAGATCTGTCTCTGGGGCTCATCTCGGAGGTCCTCGGAGGGTTGTCATCGTCTCTTCTCAGGTGTTCGGTCATCTCTATCGTTTAAGGGTAGGATCCAGACTGAAGCTTGTGTAATTCTAACTACCACGGGATGTTAATCCGTGGCAGTAACTATAGAAACAGTAAGACAATTAGCGTAGCAACTGCTCCATCCAGGAATAACCCTGGAATAAATTATCAGTATAACCCAAGCTAAAGCATAATAATGTGCATTTGTTCAGATAGACTGGCAGTACAAGATTGTGAGATGCATTATATGAATGCTTGGCTAAAGAGATGCGTCTTTAATCTAGATTTAAACAGAGAGAGTGTGGGGGGAGAGTCAGAGGCAGGGCGGGAAGGGGAGAATGACGTCGTGAATGAACAAGGGGAGTGGTGCTGTTTGTTGTCTTTGAATATCTCTTCTCCAGATTTGTTTAATGGTTTTATTGCATGGCACCTGTGAGTTTTAACTTCATGAGGGGTTAATTTCATAAAGGAATTCATTTCACTCCCTACAGTTTATTAATATACATACTCAGACCACATCACATTGGGCACTGAGATCACTCACAGATTTCTGGTTCATTTTAGCTGAACTGGGTTTGGTTAATTTAAAATACACTTCATGTGAAAACACCCTAAAGTGTTCACATTATTTTCATGGCCACTATGACGTCACGATTAAGTTGATGGTGGCATCAGCATACAAGAAGTGAGGCTGTGTGTTTCTAAGACACTTCGACCTAATGTGGTTTGGAGTCTGTAGTTTGTTTTGTTCCATTGAAGAACCAATGGAGTGAAAATGTATAATGTGCAACATTGTTTGTGTTGATGGTAAATGGAGAATCTCCACCATCATGGTTGAAGCTCATGGATGTTAAATCAGTGGTTCTCAAAACTGTCCTGGAGTACCCCAACACTATTTTACGACCAATTCGATTATATTTTACAAGGTATCTAATTCGTACGACCTCACTAGTATGATTTTATACGATTTGTCTAAACCCCAGTGACGGGTATAGGTTTAGGGGCGGGGTTGGGTGTATGTGTCAAAATGCCTGTCCTGGTGAATTTTCACTTCCTCTTCCCAGCTTCGCTACTGTTTTGATGCTCTTGCTTACTGCTCTGTGCTTTGCTCCCTTTTTATATTATTTTATCAGATTTTTCCAAGACTTTAACTTCAGCAGATCAGCACAGTGCTCAAACAACACAGTTATGGCACAAACAACTAAATAATTTTTGGGACCAGAATACTCTTTGCCTCCCACTGCCAGCAGCTTACATTCCAGAGACGGGAAAACACAGCTGCTGATATTCTAACAGACGGGAAAGAAAATGCCCTTGTGGAATCTACTTGCTGCATGAATGGTCACAGACTTCTACAAAGGATTGTGGTTCTTGAAATAAAAGTTACTTGCTGGACATCCAAAACAGGTGGAACTCACAGCAGATCATCTTCACAAACCTCTCAGCATATAGCCGGTGAGTCCTGTGAATCTCAACAGTTTATACCAAGTGTAGAGGAACAAGTCAAAACTGATCAACAGAATAATTGATGGCACTGACAGGGAGCGAAACCTAAAGGCTTATCTTTTATTGCTGCGGTAGCATCCTCTACCCCAGATGCGGCTATGACAAGGCTTGCAAACACTGGTATTCTACCACCCCCTATACATCTTGAGAACAGATTTGAAGCATTCATGATAGTGGTTGAGGAATCCAGAAATGCAATGAACATAGATCTTATCAGCCAGCAGCTAACATCACTACTAACAGGCGCTCGAGGTCGAGCAGACAGCGCTATTCAGCTCCGAGTGCTGCCGAGCCCAGGACTCTGATAGTGGGTGACTCTACGATTAGAAACATCAGTAGCAGGACTACAAATACATGCTGCTTTCCTCAAGCAACCATCTCTGATGTGAACAAGGAACATTCTGATGAAGCACAAGATTGCAAATCGAATCATCATCCATGTGGGGAAGAATGATATTCGGAAAGAGCAGTCAGAACTCCTTAAGAAGGGTTTCAGTGAACTCTTTGAAACACTTCAAAGATTGAAGTGCAGTCGTTCATCAGTGGACCACTCCCAGCAAGGGGAACTAACATGTTTTCATAACTGCTTGGGCTGAATACATGGCTACAAAGAACCTGCAGTATAAAAGGAGTCAACTTCATCGACAACTTCAATCTTTTCTGAGGCCATAGACAACAGTTTAAACTGGATAGCCTCCACCCAAACAAACTTGGTCCAAGAGTGCTAAAAGACAATATTGATTTATCCCTCTGTCATCCTTCAGTAGTGTGTGCTAATCCACTCAACCTGAATAACACACACACGCCTGGACAGAATATGAGTGACCACAGGTCTTCATATCAACGTCCGAGTCATCATGTGGTTGACATCCCACAATGACATTGATAACGCCACGCAGCCACAACAAGCACTGCTCATGGAAACTATCCCGGCTGAGCCCTGCCCACAGAGCTCATCACAGACAGACTGTGATGTACTACAACAGCTCCAAGACTCAGCACCAAAGGATGACTTTCTGGAAAACAGCAAGGGAAGCCAGAACAACATATCACATCCACCGAAAACGCCAGAGCCCATCTCACCAGACACATTATCCCTCTGTCCAGCATCTCCACTTCTAAGTTTCTCACCGAAAATGGGACCAAACTCTCCCACTGTTTTGCTGTAATCCCCCAGATATCAACTAAAAAACGGCCCCACAACCACCAAAGACTGCAGGCCCAGCTCTCCCTTCTCCTCCTGTGAGAGCTCTCCGACCACTGCCACAACGCCAGGCCCAAACCCTCCTCCATCAACCATAGGTGAACCAAAAACAACTGATAGCTGCTCTCAGTGATGTGCTCAGGACACGAGTCCCGGCTATGGTAGCGGCAACACAAATGTTTACAGAACAAGCGAGAATCCTGCATGCCTGTAGTTTTCTCTATCTATGTTTTATCATGTGATAGAAAGTCTTAGGCCTTCTCAAGCTGTACGGCTGACCCCTCTAATTTGCAGCCTATAATGCATCAATGTAAGATTGCTGAAGAGACTAAGGGTGAATCCCAATTCTATGTCTTACCCCTTCCCCCTTCCCCTTAGTTTTGCGCGTTCAAGTGAGAGTAAGGGCTGTCCCAATTCTCGTTTTAATCGAGGGGTAGGGCTAAGGGGAAGGGGTACGTAAAAAATGCGTTAAAACCACGCATTGTCGTGAGCTTACTTGAAACCAAGGAGTACCCAGAATACATTGCGGTTAGATCATCCAGAGAGTCCCATAAATGTAAGTATTTTTGGCTTAATAATTTATTTTAAAAAATTACAACCGTCTTGTGCTCTACACAGTCCTGTACATATATATTTGCAACCATGTTCTTAATTGAAACGTTTTTAAAAGTCACTTGTTTTCCACGCTAACGTTACAGTGCTGATTTGCACAACAGTCCCACATTTCTCTGACTAGAGAAGATGTCACGGGGTGACGTGAAGCGGAACTATTTATGCACAATGTTGTTTCCCTGTGGGAGCGATTTCGGGGTAACACCAGGCCGGTTCTGGGTCCTGCTGTGTAAACAGTCCGGCCGGGCTTAGTAAATGGGGAAATGAGCATCAGCTGTGTAACGGCGGAGATTGAGCCGTGAGAGAGACATGTATTCGCGAGGGGATTATAAAGGACATGTTTGTGTGGAGAGGGGGTCACACAGAGCGGGAGAGACTGCACATTAGGAAGAAGGAGCTTTAAACCAGCGGTTTGATGGATCTGGATCCATAAAGGGAGATAACACAAACAGAAGAGGAGAGGCAGGGGACCTATGTTACTTCGTCGAGCAGTTAAGTGTCATCAGTAATTCTTATAAGGAAAACCTAATGCCTCCAGTACTCGCTGTATACAACAGTTTGGTGAAACTGTCCCGGAGTTTATTGACATCTGGTTTGAAACCTCTAATGCCAGTTGTGTGTTCATAGTACACTTCCCACACAGTTTTGGATGTACAGTGTCGTCAATTGAGAGGAGGGAGTCGGCTGGGACCGCGAGTGGAGACATTATTCACTGTGAGTTGTCGTGAGTTGCAGTGCTTAGTGTGAAGTGAACACGTGTGACCATTTGAAGTGATTGATACATGCACAGGTGTGGACATTATAATTTTGTGTCTGCCCGTGTCCCCAGTTGGCATACTCGTTGGTCTCGAGTGCCAAATTGAAACTAACTAACTGCTGTGTGTTGAGTGTATGCTGTACAGGAGTACAGCTCCATCCGGTCTGATTTGAAGAGGATTTGTTGGGTATTCATGCATTGCTGATTGACTCCCTGACTCGAAGAGGAAGCATCATCTGTCTATTGAGCTGTTCACACTGAAGGAGATCCCTGGCGTGAGTACCTGATTACTGTCTGATTTGAAGAGGATTTGTTGAGTATTCATGCATTGCTGTTTAACTCCCTGACTCGAAGAGGAAGCATTATCTCTCTCTTGAGCTGTTCACACAGAAGGAGATCCCTGGCGTGAGTACCTGATTGTTGTCTGACTTGAAGAGGATTTGTTACACACTCATGCACTGTTTGATCTCCTGGCAAGATTTGCTACCAGGCTATTGAGCTGCTCCGTTACCTGCCTCTGGCTGTCCGAAGAGGAATCGCTGTGCGAACCCTTTACCAGTGTCTGCTCCATTACTTACCTCAGGCTGTCCGAAGAGGAACCGCTGTGTGTACTCCTTACCCGTGTTTGCTCCATTACTTACCTCAGGCTGTCCGAAGAGGAATCGCTGTGCGAACTCCCTACTAGTGTCTGCTCCATTACTTGCCTCAGGCTGTCCGAAGAGGAACCGCTGTGCGAACCCCTTACCAGTGTCTGCTCCATTACTTGCCTCAGGCTGTCCGAAGAGGAACCGCTGTGCGAACCCCTTACCAGTGTCTGCTCCATTACTCACCTCAGGCTGTCCGAAGAGGAACCGCTGTGTGCATTCCTTACCAGTGTTTGCTCCGTGATCTGCCTCCGGCTGTCCGAAGAGGAATCGCTGTGAGAATCCCTTTCCAGTGTCTGCTCCATTACTTACCTCAGGCTGTCCGAAGAGGAACCGCTGTGTGCATTCCTTACCAGTGTTTGCTCCGTTATCTGCCTCCGGCTGTCCGAAGAGGAATCGCTGTGAGAATCCCTTCCAGTGTCTGCTCCATTACTTGCCTCAGGTTGTCCGAAGAGGAATCGCTGTGCGAACCCCTTACCAGTGTCTGCTTCATTACTTACCTCTGTCTGCCGAAGAGGAACCGCTGTGTGAACTTCCTACGCAGCCTGACGAAGAAGAGAGTCGGATCAGCCTGTGCTTTTTAGTTTAGGATTTAGCCTATTTTAATTCAATAAAATACAACGTTTAATACTGATTATCCTGTCTGGTCTTGTGGTGTCTTTGGGTAACTCCTCGAGGTGGTACGCTTAATAGGGGTGGTGTGAGACATGGGAGGAGGCCACCCCTCGGCCTGTGACAAAAACATCACTAAAACCCATGCAATCGACATACACACTTGCAGACAGCAAGTTTGTGATCAACACTTGTCGCCTCGGGTGATGTAGCAGCCAGCTAGCGACGATGTATGATGACGTAACCATACTGTAATCAAGTGGTGTTTCATTTCATAGGGGTATGTTTTCACCCCTAGCACTTACCACTCGGTTTTGAGGGACAAGGGCTAAGGGTATGACGAAGGGCTAGGTGTAAGACAGAGAAATGGGATTCACCCTAAATTGAATTCCATCAAGTTAGCATTTTTAAACATTCGCTAACAATATATTAAATTTCTGATCAAAGACTTAACCACAAATAACTTGGGTTTTAGGTTTCTAAATTGAACATGGCTAGAAGACAGCTGCAGTCTAACAGTCCTCAATGAAATAGTCCCTCCTAACTTTAATTTTACAAGTGTCAGGGATCTGCAAGAAATGGAACCCAGATGCAAATGAGCGGACAATGGTAGTTTATAGACAAGACGTGGACTAGAAACAGCAGGGAAAGTGAGGAGTGAATCAGTCCAAACAGAGGGGTACACAATACGGGCAGGAGGGATGATCACTGAGCCTGTCTGAGGTGGTAACAGACTAGAGCACGGAGGCGGCAGCTCCAGAGGAAGGGTTAGGCAGGAAGACAGGGGCCCTGTAGCTTGACGTGAATCTCAGAAGTCGCACCAGTCTAGCCGCCAGGTAGGGACTCACAGAACCAGAGACTTAACTTGTGAGAGTGGCGAGCTGCTTCCAGGTAGTAGGGGGCAGAGGCCAGGAAATCTGGGAAAAGGTCAGGACAGGGCAAAACATGATAAACAAGACAAGACAAAATACACAAAACAGATACATGTAAACAGAGAACACAAGCAAAAACAACAAATAATCCAAACTAGCCAAAGTAAATAATCAAAGTAAAAACAAAAAGCCAAGATCCAAAAACGGAACTGGAACTGAAAAAACAAGGTTAAATGAAAATCTAAATCAAAAAGAGAAAACAAAACTAGATTAGAATGCACAGAAATCAAAATAAGAACTAGAGAAAACAAAAAAAGGAAACAAGGATATAAAATAACTAGATAAGAGATCCAAAAAAAATAGCTTGAGCAAGATCAAAATAGCTAATGCAAGAGCAAGGATAAATTCAGGACCAAGAAACAGGTAAACACCAAAACGAACCAGCAAAAACACAAGGGAAAGGAACACAAAATAAAGCAGCAGAGCACATGTAACGGATGTATGCCAGTAAGGGCTGTGTGTAAACCTCACTCCTCTGACCTCAAAAAGAGGCGCTCTAGCGACTGACGCTAGAGGCTGTAGCCTTTGGCGTTCCTTGTTAGAGCGCCCGCCTCCCGCGCTGGAATCCTGGGTTCTGAAAGGTGCTCCACGCATTCTGTTTATCATTATTTATAGGCCTCCAAAATAATCTCCAGCCTTTGTTAAAGAATTCAAAAGAGTGTCTGTTTTTGAAGCAATTGATAGCAACACTTTGGAAGAAATGTTATAGCACATTAAATCGTCAACCTGCTAACTTGACACACTTCCAACATCTTTTTTTCAAAAGTGTGCTTAACTGTTTAGAAGCAGATCTGTTAGAAGTGGTGAATGCCTCACTTCTTTCTGGGACTTCTCCAAACTCCCTGAAAACTGCAGTTGTTAAGCCCCTTCTGAAAAAGCGCAATCTTGATAACACCATGTTGAGCAACTATAGACCAATATCAAATCTTCCTTTCATAGGTAAGATTATTGAAAATGTCGTTTTTAATCAGTGGAACAACTACTTAAACTCAAATGGATACCTGGACAATTTTCTATCTGGTTGTTGAGCGCATCACAGCACAGAGAGAGCACTCATTAAGATAATACACTATATTTGCTTTAATTATGATTCTGGCAAAATATCAGTGCTGGTACTACTAGATCTTAGTGCTGTGTTTGACACTGTCGATCATAATATACTTCTAGAGAGACTGGAGAACTGGGTCGGGCGTTCTGGGATGGCACTCAAATGGTTCAAGTCATACTTAGAAGGGAGAGGTTATTATGTGAGTATAGGAGAGCATAAGTCTCAGTGGACGTCTATGACATGCGGAGTCACACAAGGCTCAATTCTTGCACCACTCCTGTTTAGCCAGTATATGCTCCCGCTAAGTCAAATAATGAAAGAGAACCAAATTGCCTATCACAGCTATGCTTATGATACCCAGATTTACCTAGCCTCATCTCCAAATGACTATAGCCCCATTGACTCCCTCTGCCAACGCATTGATGAAATTAACATTTGGATGTGCCATAACTTTCTTCAGCTAAACAAGGAGAAAACTGAAGTCATTGCATTTGGAAACAAATATGACTTTCTCAAGGTGAATGCATACCTTGACTCTAGGGGTCAAACAACTAAAAATCAAGTCAGAAATCTTGATGTGATTCTGGAGACAGACCTTAGTTTTAGTAGTCATGTCAAAGCAATAACTAAATCAGCATACTATCATCACAATAACATTGCACGAATTAGAAGTTTTGTTTGCATTCAAGATTTGGAGAAACTTGTTCATGCCTTTATCACCAGCAAGGTGGACTATTTTAATGGTAAGAAGACCATTAGACAGCTGCAGCTCATCCAGAACACTGCTGCCAGGGTAATGACTAGAACCAAAAAATCTAAGCATAACACACCAGTCCTCAGGTCCTTAGACTGGATCTCAGTTACATTTAGGATTGATTTAAAACTGATTTAACTCAATTATAAATCCCTCTATGGCCTAGGATCTAAATACATTGCAGATATGCTCACTGAATATAAACCTAACAGACCACTCAGATCATTAGGATCGAGTCAGTTAGAAATACCAAGGGTTCACTACAAAACAAGTGGAGTCTGCTTTTAGCTATTATGCCGCCTGCATTTGGAATCAGTTTCCAGAAGAGATCAGATATGATTAAACATTAGCCACATTTAAATCCAGTCTCAAAACTCATCTATTTAGCTGTGCATTTGTTGAATGAGCGCTGTCCGAACTAATTGCACTGTATTTTATGTATAATCATTTTCTATTCTCAGAATATTTAAAATCATTTAAAAAAAAGTTTTTATTGTTTTATTTTTTATTGTTGTGATTATTATTTTGTATGACTATTTTTATATTATTTTTATGTATTATTTTGTATGACTATTTGTATGACTATTTTTATGAAAAGCTCTCTGCTGTGATGCGGTCAGAAACCAGATTGAAAATTGCTCAGGTGTCAATTATAAAGAATACTAAAGAAAACTCAAACTGAAAACAAGCATAAACACTTAAAGAGACAGAACTTCACTCTCTGACGTCACATTGGTTGATGAGAATATGGTCATGTGTTGTATGTTGTGAATCTTCTCTGAGCGCTACAGAAACTGTATCACATGGTTGATGAGAGTATGGTCATGTGTTGTATGTTGTGAATCTTCTCTGAGCACTACAGAAACTGTATCACATGGTTGATGAGAGTATGGTCATGTGTTGTATGTTGTGAATCTTCTCTGAGCGCTACAGAAACTGTATCACATGGTTGATGAGAGTATGGTCATGTGTTGTATGTTGTGAATCTTCTCTGAGCACTACAGAAACTGTATCACATGGTTGTTGAGAGTATGGTCATGTTTTGTTTGTTGTGAATCTTCTCTGAGCACTACAGAAATTGTATCACATGGTTGATGAGAATATGGTCATGTGTTGTATGTTGTGAATCTTCTCTGAGCACTACAGAAACTGTATCACATGGTTGATGGGAATTTGGTCATGTGTTGTATGTTGTGAATCTTCTCTGAGCACTACAAAAACTGTATCACATGGTTGATGAGAATATGGTCATGTGTTGTATGTTGTGAATCTTCTCTGAGCACTACAGAAACTGTATCACATGGTCGATGAGAATATGGTCATGTGTTGTATGTTGTGAATCTTCTCTGAGCACTACAAAAACTGTATCACATGGTTGATGAGAATATGGTCATGTGTTGTATGTTGTGAATCTTCTCTGGGCACTACAGAAACTGTATCACATGGTTGATGAGAATATGGTCATGTGTTGTATGTTGTGAATCTTCTCTGGGCACTACAGAAACTGTATCACATGGTTGATGAGAGTATGGTCATGTGTTGTATGTTGTGAATCTTCTCTGAGCACTACAGAAACTGTATCACATGGTTGATGAGAATATGGTCATGTGTTGTATGTTGTGAATCTTCTCTGAGCACTACAGAAACTGTATCACATGGTTGATGAGAATATGGTCATGTGTTGTATGTTGTGAATCTTCATCAGAGAATCGACTCTCGTATCGGTTCATGAGTCGTGTGACTTCTCATGGAAACACAGAAAAACTCTTTCAGTTGAAGCTCTAGACATGTTTCAGTGATCTGCATTGTGTTGAATGAATGGAAATGTTTAATATCTGTGTTTCTTCTTCTTTTAGTGCTGATGTCCTTCATCCCCGCTGGACTCACTCAAGGTACTGTGCTGTACTGCAGTATATTTGATTTATTAAACAAATGTGAATTGTGTTATAGTAGTTTATTTGTCTACATGGATCATATGAGGATCCCACATTTGTCTCTTTGCTGATGATTTATGTCTATATTTTGCTGTCATTCACCTTCACCCAGAATAATTTGTCTGTGTAGTTCTATCGGATCAGATTCACTCCTAAAGTATTGTAGTCACAGATAAAAAAAATAACAAGCATGAAAATAAAATTTGGAAATGCAAGTAAAATATATTACACAAGATATACAAATGAAAGCAACATTTTCATAATAGCAAACAATGGTCACGGATAGAAAATTAATAAGCGTAAATCGAAAAAATGAATAGCGCATTTAAAAAATTAATAAGCATGAGTCAAAACTTTAACCTGTTAAGCCAGCACTCCCCATTGTGGGACTAAAAGTTGAAAAAAAAAAATCAGTTAAAAGAAAAAAGATAAAAATCAGTTAAAATAATGTATAATAATAATAAAATAATTTATGTTATTTAAATAATAACAGTTGCTGACTTCAGTGTGCTACACACACAGTTCTGGTGTCTTTGGAAAGAAGACCCTTTGGGCTTTGCTATCCATCATCCATCATGCCCAAATAGATAAAAAGTTATAGAGACTGAAGTGCCTTGAAAAAAGTGTACCACACTGAATAAAAAAATAATAATAATTGTATTTCATATAACAATATTTAAAATAAGTCCTGGAGCAATATAGAAAAGTAATGGGTTGAAAGTCACATGCCTCATGAGATTATATTTCAAATCTGAAGAAGATACCATGATAAATGAGATTTTTCTGAGACTATATACAGCCCCCCCTCACACACATGCACACATTTGAGAAAAAATATTTATTTATCAAATGTATTGAAGAGTTCTACAAACTATTAAACTATTTTAGTCATTATACATTCCACTGCATGTTTTTCAATTATACAATTATTATAGACCAAGTCTTAGACATCATACAAGTGATTTATTTGAACATTAAAAAATACAATAAGAATAATTTGAGTAATACAAAAATTAAAATAAAAAATAGCTTTGTATGTAGTAAAGACTCACGTACATACTCTGATTGCCAGACATACACTGATATTTCCAGAAGACAAGCATGAATCAAAACTTTAAACACACTTAAAATCGTATTGCATACATTTGAAATATTAATGCTCAATTATCTGACCTGCGCACAAAATCAAATATTGCTTGTTCAAGGTTCAAGGTTTTTTCGTCACATACTCAATTATACAGAATATAATCAGCAGTGAAATGTAAGTCATGTCAGGTCAGCTCCATGGACAGTGCAATTATATACACAAGAGAATATACATACATATAGGTAAAACTATTTATACAAATAAGAATACTAAATAAAGAAGAATAAAATGTTCAATAAAATAAAAAATGTGCAGGACAGTATACTGTAAACTTAATAAATAATAATATGAGCAGGGAAATATTGTTTATATTTCTCAGTTTTTTTCTGCTCTCAGACATTTTCTGCTCATATTTTTATTTTTGTATGGTTATGCTGTTTTTCTCTTTGCTCTTGTTTCCACGATCTGCGCTTGCTTTCCCAAGTGTTGCGGTTAGAGTTTAATGTGAATCAGGGTGGGTTTAAGCATCATCATTGGTCCACTAGTTCTTGATTGACAGCGCCAACTCAGCCAATCAGTCGAAGAGTGGAAGTGACGTAACGCCTTTGCGCCTCATTGCTGCCGATGCTCAGCGTTCTCCAATTGAAGATGGTGGTCTTAATGTAATAGACTTTAATACTGCTAACTGTGTATTTAAGAACAAGTGGATTAAGAACTAGCTGAAATTTAAAGGCAAAATTTTGAATATCACCCCTGACTTAATTTTTGACAAGTTGGGGGGTTTTAAATTTTTTTTGAGGTGAAACTTTGATATTAACAAAGTTCCGATAAGGCTTTCTTCTTTTCATAAACAGGTTTGTTTATTATGGATGCTCATCTTTAAGCATAACTTTTCTCCACATAAATCAGTGATTTGGAACAATATATTACCTTTAAAAATAAGTCTTTATTTTATAGAAACTGGTATAATAACGGTATCATTTTGGTAAAACCGTTATTCAAGAATAATGGAAATCTTTTTAATTACTGTGAATTCCTTAATTATTATAAAATCCCTATAACTGCTAAAGAGTTTGCAGTAGTTGTCAAGTCAAACTGATATAAATGAGAAAAAATAAATAAATAAATGTATAATTATAATTCGTCAGCCAGTCGGAGCGAGGGGCGGAAATAAAGGAAGAGGAAAAAAGTCTGCTGTCGCGTGAGATGAAACGGACGCAAATTCTCTGCCGAAACCTAAAGCTGGAGGCAAGGAAAGTGCACAAACATCCAAACCATCATCATATCCCGGAGTGGCAGCCGGTTTTTCACCTTTCTGCTACAATTTATGTCAGTTTCAAATAAAATGAAGAGTGGAATCCAGTTAAGTCCTCCGTTGTTGATGTCTCTCCCTTTCAAGCGGGGAAATTGTGCATGAAAAAAATAAGAAGCTTGACAGTGAAAAACCGGGATACCAATAGGAACCGGAAACCTGTGAGACTCAAAGAGACAAGAGACGTTAACAAAATATATTTTGAAGATTTGTATATTTCTGCCTAACCTGAGGACAGAAGTCAAAATGGCAAGCCAAGCAGTAGGAAAGTCTCTCGAGCAGCTCAAAGCAGAAAGGACAGTGGGCATTCACACGTCTAATCAACACTATATCAAGAGGCTATAAAGACATGACAGAGGAGGATCTTGGAAGTAGTTTAAATAAACTCACAAAGCAAGCAGAGAAAGTCATGGAAGTAAATGACAATCTTGAAGCAGGCATGATTGCAGAATTAGAAGCAGAGTTGGACTCAGATAAGTCAGCTGTGTTAACAGAACAGCAAAATGTGAGATCAAACTGATTGAAACCAAAGCTCTTCTTCAAGGAAATTTATGGACCAGATATGGAGACATGGAAATGTCCACAGCACTGCAGGTTGCTGAAGCTGAGAGTGCACTAACGAGTTGCGGCAGTAATTCCAGATGGCAATCACGAAGCTTACGACTACATGCTCACTCACCTTCAAAATTTAGTGAGAACTGCAAGAGATCTGTACAGCAAGTGGCAACGGTGCATTCCATTAAATGATGAAAGAAACTTCTGCCAGGGTCTGAGAGGACTCGAACTCAATGTTACCAGGTTAATGTCAAAGAAAGCAGATTTAATTTGGGCAAGACGAGAGGAAGAGGCAGAGAGAATTGTCAGGCTGGCAACTGGGAAAAGAATGGAGGACTCAAGTGCTGAGCAAAACAGAGGAGTGAAGTTTATTAGTAAACTCCGGATGACAACATCCAAAACAAACAGAAAGCTGATTTAGAGGAACAGGTGGACGGGGGTGCCGTCACGCGCTCCCAAGCCGGACACGCTATCCAGCGGACTAACTACTCCTCGCCTGGGGATCCTGGACACAGAATGCAGATGAGAGAGAGAAGGTCTCCGACAACAGGTAAGACAAACCACAAATGACACACCGACACAGAAAGAGGGCATAGGCCTGAATAAATAGGAAAAGGGAGATGAGTAACAGGTGTAAGGCTGATGGAGCGCTCAGTGCTGTGAATCAGCACTGATTGCTCCCCCACGGCGGTAGCCGGTGACAGGACGTAAACAACCCACCACATGTAGCTGTTAGTGGCAGGAGTGAGTCAGAGAGGGGTGCCCGATCGTGACAAGAATAACACCAACACCAAGAATCTCCACTTATCCTGTGGCGACAATCAAGTTAAAACCGACAGCCCTCCCAAAGTTCACTGGTAACAAACGAGACTTTCACAGGTGGAAGAAGGACTGGGAAGCACTCCAGAAGCAGGGTGAGCCTACTGGCTCCAAAGAAGTCAAGAAGGTTCAGTTGCTAGACAGTCTTGATGAAAAGATTGTAAGAAAACTCCGCCTCACCACTCATAATACTGCAGACGATATTTTTAGTGTCTTGGAAAACTGCTATGGTAATGTGACGGCAATTGCAATAGTGGAAGACTTGCAAAAGATCCCGCTATTAGAAGTCACCAACCACGGAAAATAGTTGAGTTAATCCAAGAGGTAGAGAAGGCACTTGGAGATTTGAGTGACCTTGGAAACACTGGTGCTATAAATAATCCGCTGGTGACAAAGTCAATTGAAGGAAAACTTCCTGAGAGTCTTAAGAAGGAATGGCTCATCTACATCTCTGACCAGCAGAGTGCTGTTACACCAGACAGTCGGTTTGAAATTCTTTTGACATTCCTCAAAAAGCAGGAGAGCATTTATGAGCAGCTTGAACAATTAAGAATTGCGGAACCGAACAAAAAAGAGGTAAAAACTGAACCAAGATGGGCAAGAACTAAGTCCACAAAATTGAACAGTGACCAAGCAGGGTGTGTAGTCTGCGGTGATACTAAGCATAGAACGAAGCTCTACTTTTGCAAGCAGTTCTGAGCATCAAAGCTAGAAGAGAAAAAGGCTGCAATAAGAACGCTAGGAGCTTGTAAGAAGTGCCTTGAGGTCCACGTGGAGCATTCATTCTGCAAACCCAACTATCTATGCAAAAGCCAAGACTGCGAGGATGAGAGTGTTCCTAAACATCACTATTATTTATGCCCAAATGCTAGAAGAGAAGAAGGAAGTGCCAGCCAGAAAAAGAGTAGGTCTTGTTCAAGAGGAGACAGAGGTCGGAAGGACTATACTCAAGATCAAGAGGAGTTCCTCAGGAGGCTTCCATCAGACTTGGCACAGCAATGCCGAAATGTGTTCTCAAACACTGCAGCAAGAGTCTTCAATGCGACCAAAGAAAAGCCAAGTTTACTAGTACAAGGTGGTTTGCTAGAGTTGCCTGTAATTATGATGCTTCTTAACGTGACAGCCAACGCTGGGCAGAAAGTTGGGACATTAATTGACCTGGCATCAGACACTAATTACATAACCCACAGTGCTGCAAATCGTTTGAACCTAAAAGGGGAAAAGATAACTCTTGTCATCCATGGAGTCAGAGGCATGAAAGTTCGGATGAAGACCAAGCGGTATCTTCTGAAGATCAGGGTAAGAACTGCTCTGGGAACATTCAAGTCACACCAATTGGCTTGCTATGGATTGGAAAGCTTCGCTGAGGTCAACAAAGCAGTGTCACCTGAGCGACTGAAAAAAATATTTCCAGACATACCTCTTGTTGAGCTTGTGAGACCAAAAGTAGTCGATCTGCTTATAAGCCATCGAGAAAGACAGTTGGCTCCACAGAGGATCAAAGTAGTTGGAGACCTCGTGTTGTGGGATGGTCCGCTGGGGAAGACGATCGGAGGAGCTCATCCTGAGCTTTTTGAAGATGTGACTGTATCGGCCCACTGGTCCAAAACTCACTTTGCAAGATCAATGAGGTTGGCAGCTGTCAGATATGTGGAGGTAATAGAGTACTGTCCGCCAAACAAGCCATTAGCCAGATTCCATGAGTCAAATACCTCAACCAGCAGCCGAGACTTTCTAGAGTGGTGGAAGTGGGATTCCATCGGTGCAGCATGTGAGCCGAAGTGCTGGGGATGCCGCTGCGGAAATTGCCAACCAGGTGGAAAAGAAATGTCTCTTGCTGAGGAGAGGGAGCTTGAAATAGTAAAAGAAGGGCTCACTTACGCCTTGGGGGACAATCACAGCAAAGAACCACATTGGCACACTAAATATCCTTGGATAGAGGACCCAGCTTCTCTGCCAAAAAATAGGGGCGCAGTTGAGGCTACATTCCTGAGAACGGAGAAACAACTGGCTAAAGAACCAGAATGGAAGGTTGCCTATAGCGCTCAAGTTAAGGACATGCTTGACAGAGGAGCTGCAATAAAGTTGTCGAAAAGCACAATCGTTAACTGGGATGGACCTGTGTGGTACGTGAGTCATCTCATCGCTCCTAAGTCTCACTCAGTCACAACCCCAGTGACGCTATATGGAGCAGCCATATGGTGGTGGATGAGGAGATAGCCCCCTTACTATGTAAAGCGCTTTGAGTGTCTAGAAAAAGCGCTACATAAATGTAATAAATTATTATTATTATTATTATTATTATTATTATATGCATTGGCCTCGTGAAGTCACCGTTATATGTGCTTGGCTCACCCATACCTGACTGATAATAATTTCTGCATTCACGTGCTATTGGAATTATCGTAAATACGAGCGGAAATTGTCGGAAATTGGACATGAACCACCTTAGAGAGGCCGGTATGGCCAATTTCTGATTATTGAATAATCGTATATATATATCTCATATTTACAATAAATCCAATAGCACGTGAATGCAGCATAAGTCTTATGACTATCACTGTTAGGAGAGGATAATACAGTAGGAGTAATACATCCCAGTCACAATAGTTTAGTTTGCTGTATGTTGCTGATAATTGTTAATCATCTGTAGGCAATAATTTGCTTACTCTTTGTCATGTATTGTTTTTTTTTATAAACAGTGTTGCAGCTTTTAATTTCACATACAGTATGTAATAGATAAGGTTGATGGTTTTGTAAGATTTATCACGTTGTGTTACTCTGTGATTATAAAGTGACACATACAGTTCAGGTATATCACATGAGGAAGAGTGTTTTCCCCGAATATCAGCTCCATTGAAAATCTTTGTTGAACTGTAATATAAAATCAATTTAACAAGAGGTACATTTTAAGTGACTTTAAAATTGTAACTATTTTGCCATTTTGCTCTATTTTGA